>CAUDMG010000909.1:747500-1040842 GCA_958450375.1 Homarus gammarus
TTTACTAGTACGACCCGGTGTTGCTGCACACCATAGAGAACATGTCTTTCTTGCTTCTGTTTCTACTCATCACCTCCCTGCTGACCACCTGAGCTCGGATGTAGCCTTCCCTCCTCTCCTGGCTGTACACGTGACTGCTGGCCTCGCTCACTTGCTGTACACAACGCTCGATACTCTGGGTGTGCGAGGGCCAGGCAGGGACATGCATGGGGTTGTCCAGGGAAGCTCTGACTTGAACATTGGTGAGGCTGCAGGTAAGAGGGGGCTCGCTGCCAGCCTGGATGTTATCCAGATCTATGAGATCAGTGAGGGTCTTGGCACCTAGATTGACTTCAGGAGTCTTCCTGACCCTGAAGGAATCGTCACCAACTGATTCGTCATGCCCAGATCCTCTCATAAGTCTCATATCCAAGATCTCTTTGGCTGCCACTCTTCTCTCCTCCTCATCCTTACTGCAGAGCATTGTCTGCAGAACTGCCTCGGGATGAGCATACCAGGAAGATCTCCTCACAGTCTGCTCCACAATCTGAACAACCTTCCTTGGCTGACTCCTCAGGAGCTAAAGCTGGAAGAGAACATGCCTCTGACCTTCGGAGAACGATGACTTGACCTTGGTGTTGAACCAATTTGGCAAGTAGACACTCACGATGAATTGGACAATAAGTCTCAGGTTGTGAAGCTGGTTCCCTTTCAGTTTATGATGAGCGACCCAAATTCTGCAGAACCTGAGAGCCGTTGTGAGCCACCTAGAATGTGAGACTGGACCTATCTGCAGGTAAGCAAGTCTATCAGGCATGACCCCAGTTTTGATGGCACTGCAAATCATGTAACCATAGTACTGGAGGGCCTTAGTGGAGGGCCAACTGTGATTTTTTCAAAGCTCGGATTAATTTCTAACTCAGTGGCAGAGTCCAGCATCTTGCCAAGAGGACCAGACCATCTGTTGTTTGAAAGAGTCTTGCCATCCAGCTCCTGGATCAGATGTCTGAGTGGCAACTCGTTGGTGTGGAGGTCACAAACAATCCAGACCAGCTTCCTCCCAATCTTCCGCTATCTCCACTGTATGACCCCCCCTTGCCACCCTGTGTTCGTGTTGGTGCTGTCCCCTCCAATGGCCTGCAGGGTCTGGTCTACGTTCCTCTCTCTGAGCCAGTTTACAATGTTATCTGCCACTATCTCAGCTGGTTTCCTGATGTCATCTTTCTCTGGAGTGAAATGCCACAAATACTTCCCTCCTGGTTCACTGCAGCAGGAGTAGTGTTCCTCCTTCACCATGGCAGGGAACAACTTGTCAGAATCTCCAACTTTCATGAACACTTTAGTGTCATCCCTTCTCCCATCAAAGAACAAACAATTGATTCCATTTTCTCTTATCCCCTTATCAAGCTCCTCTTCTAGGTTACTGACAAGTTTCTCCTGAGCTCTCCTTACTTTGTTATGATCTATCACCAGGTGAACATCATCAGGTGTTATCAAACCACCGTCAATCCAGGCAGCTGTTGCTATCTCTGCAGTTTCTCTGAGACCAGTGTGGTGTCGCATGCTGGCCAGAGCTATGCTCGGGATATCTTTCCTATTTCGAATCTTATGCCTGGAAGGTTTGGGATCATTATTTTCTGGGTTAGGGACAAAGTCACCATTCTCCTGGTCAGCATTCGGATCAGCCATGGGGAAGTCATTAAACTCTGAATCAGCTTGACTCCAATCATCGGCCTTTTTTACCTCACCCTGGGCCTTCTCAAGTCTCTTTTCCTCGGCAACTCTTCTCCTCTTCTGTCTCTCTGTGGCAGCCTCCTGTCTCTTGGACTCCGGAATATCTTGGCTAGAAATCATGAGAGCCCCTATACTGCCAGTCTTCTCTCTCTGTGCTTTGACAAATGCCAGTTCGATCACAGGAATCTTCAGTTCACGCTTGCAAATACAGGAGATGTGGGCCTCGGATTTACAGTCACGATCGCATCCAAACTCAGGACAGAGAACAATTGGGCACTTGCAAGTAATTATGTCAAATAACTGGTCCAGTTGCTTGGCAAAGCTGTCCTTAACTGCAAGTTTTCCTCTCCCAAGAGAGATATCTCTTGCCTTTTCCCAACTGGCTAGCAGTCTCTCACTAATCTTCTTCTGACTTGCTATGACTGGAGGCTTGAACTGAGCGTTAGCCAGAGTGTACTGTGCCAAGACAGCTTTGGTCATATCACTTTTGCAATGTCTTTGTTTGTGTAAGTTCTTTGGTTCTTTTCACTGATTTGCCTGATTAAAATACCGTATCTCAAAGCATCTCTCAATGTAGGCAACTCCGACTTCAGGAGCTCTCTCCCAGACCCAAGATAGTGACTGAGATGGCTGGATTTTTGGTTCCTCGTCCTGACACAAGCAGCCATCGTAAATATTATCAACTTATAAATGCATCAGAATCTGAAACAGAAAAAAATATTGTTAGTTGGGTTGTTAAAGAATGAAGTCAGAAAGCAATGTTCACTATTTAATTGTAGTGCACTAATGCAGCTGTACGTTAGATTTTCGATAAATTTCACGCTAAAATTTACCTAGGAAAAGGTTGCAAAATATTGAAACTGAAATTATTTTCTGTTTATATACACTAAAATCTACCAAAAAAGTGATGGGCCATTAGTTTTAGCTGATCTTCCCTCCTATGACACACCCTAATGGTATGGTCGACAGTATCGAAGGCTTTAGAGAGGTCTAAGAATAAACGGACTGTGAACTGACTGCCATCAAAGGAATTTAAGATGTCATTTGTAAAGGATAGCAGACCACTCTCAGTCGACTTTCTAGCTCTATATCCAAACTGTGAGTCTGTAAAGATGTTATTGGCATTGTAGAAGGAATTTAGTCTACTACATGCTAGCTTTTCCAGTATCTTACTCAAGGCTGGGAGGACTGATATGGGGCGGTAATTCTTGAAGAGACCTTTGTCCCCAGATTTTTTATTTGCCGGGTGAACTTTAGCAATTTTCACTTTATCCGGAAAGACACCACTAGTGAAGGAGGAGTTGCAAATGTGTAGGAGAACAGGTAGTAATAAGTGGGCTACTTTCTTAATGATGCTCATTGGTATATTGTCTTCGCCTGCTGCTGCATCTTTGGACATTTTTATGATGGCCAGTAATTCATCTGCTGTGAAAGGGGATAGGAACAGCTCATTTTGCTGTCTGCTTTGCAGGTAGGCTCTAAATTCCTCATGGTGATCAGGGAGGGTTCCGTTATAACTGAATCATTTATCATAAAAGCTGAGTGGGGGGCCGAAGGCTGAGTGTTCCTGTTCTGAATAGAATTTATGACATTCCAGGTTTTCTTACCATCGCCTGATGCTGACTGTAGCTTATTTGTATAATAGTTACGTCTGGCATTTCTAACTGCTTGAGTTACTCTATTTCTGATACTTCGGTAAGCATCACCGAAAGTTATGGGTCTTTTTTGCAAATTTCCTTTGGAGTTTGTGTTTTTCTTTTATCATTATCTTAATCTCGCTTGTGATATAGGGTTTGGAAATAGATACAGTTTTCCCTGACTTAGTCTTGAGCGGGAAGTATTTATCAAAGCAAGCATTGAAGATGCAAGAGAAGTTGCAGCTGTTCACGTTAGGGTTGTCGGAGGCATAGACAAGATCCCAGTTAGCATTCATTAGGTTGTTTTCAAAAAGGAGCATGTTGTCGGTGCAGTAGTCTCTGTATTGTATTGAGACTCTACGAGACCTTTCAGGTCTTGTGGCTGTTTTATACATGGGAAAAACTGGAAAGTGATCTGAGATATTGTTATAAATAATTCCACTTGCAAGATTGTTTGGAGTGTTGTTAGCAAGTAATCGAGAATGAAGGTGGCTGGACTAAATATTAATGTGTCAGAAATAATTTCCCTATGTAATCAACGTCACATACTGAATGCACAACGATATTAATTTTTTCCATGTTAACTGAAATAAGTATAATTTTCATGAATATATGTAAAATTGCATAATAAATGTAAAGAAAACAATCCTCTTCTATTATCCTCACTTATGCAGTATGTATTCAGGATGATTTAAGTCAAACAAATCATAACATTATACTTATAATTATTATGAAAGAGTTTATATGATAAATATATTGCATGTAAAATAATTACCATATCTACCACGGAAAAAATCAGAGAGGGAGACGGAGACAAAGAAACAACTGTATAACGACACAATTCATACAATACTGTATGTAATGGTCCGATCACAGCTGTCCGATCCGCCTATTCAAGGCACTTGTGATGAGGAAATTGATATTTCATATTTAAATCTCATAATCTCATATTTAATAAGTTCATGTCATGCCGTTCACAATATATTTATGTATTCTTGGAAAACATTTACTGTAATAATTGTATTTGTATATATTTTTCTCTCCATTTATTTATAAGAAATGGGAAGAAATCCTTGCTAAAATATCAAACTATCTTACAATGTTACTTCACAATTATTTAATAACTTACAATAATGCTCCAACACTCACTCACACTTGCGTGGAAACATACGCACTCGCTCGTGAAGAAAGTCGATTTCAACGGGATCCCTTGCCGTTTTTATTAATTATAAAATAATATTACATTAATAAGTGAAATCTACTGAAGGTATAGGCTAATGCGGTCGCATGTGTATTGTATCGCTGTAGACCTTTCAACTGTCATTACGATTGTCATCTGAGTAGACTTAGCTTATTATATATTTCAAATGACATTTCTTTCGATTATTGATTGTTTGCCCGCCAAAAAAACTTGTTTTTAAACTGGTTCACCACAGGATCGCATTGGAAAGTCTTTCATTTCGTAGATACTGTATAGTATCCATTTATGACATATAATTAAAACATAAATAAATAGATGAACACATAAAACATTCTATATAGATTTCTATTTTCAATGTCTCACAGGAAATGTAAAATAAATAGTTTCATTAAATAAACTTCTTAATACTGTTTCATTTATACAACTGTTTTTACAGACAAGCATTGATACACACAGGCTAAGGCACACACACACACACACACACACTTACTACAGGTAGCAGTGAACCGATGATTCTGTTTAATCCCACAGCGAAATAAAACAGCAGTTTTTGTTGCATGAAATCAGCGTCTTTAGAAAGAAGTTTGTTTAGCATCGGTTACATACAACTGGATTAATTACCCGAAAGGGATTAAACGTTTGAAGGTAATATTAGTATAAATTAATGATAAACAGGCAACCTCATAAACAGCCTGCACACAGCTGTGCCCGATGCATGATGTTCTTTAACATACTTACTGATTTTTACTTATGTTTAATTGTCTAAACATAAATTTATATAGGTTGGCCCATTGCTCTATTCATTTTAAAATCAAATTAACAGTTTATACCAGCAGAAAGGCATAGTATAATACGAAACAACAAAGCCCAACCATTAATTAAGCAACGGGGAACTAAGTAACCAATCACCGATCACTTTTACCTTCATTCATAATTTTTACTACGTAATATAGTAAACAAACGGCCTTGAGTTGCCAGCTGTCTCCAGCAGTGTTCGAAGAATCTTGAACGAGACTGTACATTCACCTCAAAGTCGAAGTGTGGATACGCATCTGCGTAGATGTTCAGGATCTCCTGTAGGTCGCGTTCAGTGTGAGCTACAAGGGTGAGTTCATCTGCATACTGAAGGTAAATAATTGTAGCTGCCGACACCTTTGTTCCTACCTGGAGTAGTCTTATGTTGAAAAGACCCTTCATCTGGTATCAGATGTTCACCTCGTCGGCTAAATTGTCACTGGCACGAGTAAGGAAGCCAGCCAAGAAAATGAAAAAGAGAGTTGGTGCCAGTACACATCCTTGTTTTAAACCCGTTTGGATGGGAAGGAACTCAGACTGGGTGCCATTGTGCAGGACACTGCAGTTCATACCATCGTGAAGCTGCCTCACATGGCAATAAATTTTGGTGCGCAGTCAAAACGGCTGAGGGTCCGCCAGAGGGCTTCCCTGTTGACCGAGTCTAAGGCCTTGGTTAGGTCAATGAAGGCAATGTACATGCTACAACGCTCATCTCTGCACTTTCCTTGAATCTGACATGCAGTAAAGATCATGTCAGTGGTGCCACATGATGGTGTAAACCACTTAGAGATTCTAGGAGGAAGGATTCCGCCTCAGGAAGAAGTCTGTTTAGGAGAACTTCGGCCGATAATCTTGCCAGCTACGGACCGTAGTAAGATCCCGCACTAGTTGCCACAGTTGACTGGTATTCCTTGTTCTTATAAATATTGACGGAGGGTTTCCTCTTTTTCCCGTATATTCTCCAGGATTGAGTGGAGATGGTTGGTAAGCAGAGGTCCTCCTGCTCTATACACCTCAGCTGGGATTCCATCAGACCCTGAGGCCTTGTTATTCTTCTCCTTTTTGATGGCAGTAGCTACCTCATCCAGGGATGGAGGGTAGCTTAGGTGGGTCACCTATGGATACTGAGGGACCTGCTGGGTAGTCAGGACATCCACATCGGTGTTTCGGTTGAGCAGCGAATGGTAATGGTTTTTCCAGCTCTGAAGGATGCCTTCTACGACTTTAATTAGGGAGTCACCATCGGATGAGTGGAGGGGGGCTGCACCAGGAGTGATTGGCCCATAAAATGTTTTTTGTGGAATTGAAAAATTCGTACATCGTGTGTTTATCTGCAAGTTTTTGCATTTCACTTGCTGTATTTTTCAACCATTCGTTCTTTAGATTGCGAAGTTCGGGCTCGGCCGCCTCCTTCTTCTTGCAGAGGGTATCAGCTTTGGTCCGAGACTGAGGACTGTTCTGCCAGTCAGTTAAAGCATTACGTTTATTATAGATAAGTACATCGATTTCCGGGTAATTTTCATCAAACCAGTCCTGGTGAATTCTTACGATCTGGCCGAGGGTCTCTCTGCAGGGTTTTTTCATGTCAGTGCCGAGAATACCCCATTCGGCATTGGAATTTGGGTTGTTTGTTGTTGGGTTGTTTATCAGTCCATTTTCGAGCTGCTCTCTGAAAGCATGTGCTATCGCTGGATCCTACAGTAGCTTGAAGTTGAAGCCTCTTCTAGAAGCTTGTTGCCTTCGTCGTATTGGGGCAACGTGAAGTACGACTTTTGCTCTGAACAGCCGATGATTTGTGTTGCAGTAGTCTAAGCCAGGCATGGCTTGGGTGATGAGGACTTCGCGGCGATCTCTTTCTCTGGCAATGAAGTAGTCTATGAGATGCAAGTGTTTGGATCATGGGTGTTGCCACGAACCCTTGAGCTTGTCAGCCTGCCGAAACAAAATATTGGTAATGGTGATGTTGTTTGCAAGCACACTTGCTGAGGAGGAGTAGGCCATTGGCATTACACTTGCCTAGTCCATTTCTCCTTATGATTCCCTGCCAAATGTCAGCATCTCTGCCAAATCTGGCATTGCAGTCACATAGGAGATCCTTATCTTATCTGGGGATAAAGGTTAGCACTCTGTCAACGTCGGTGCATAGGGCCTCCTTGATGATATCTTCTGCATCCAGTGTTGGGGCGTATGCACTGATGAAGAAGGCATCACGTGAGTGATTCAGTGGGACTCATAGCGTCATAAGGCGCTCGTTGATCTCAATAGGTATTTCAGTTAGCCTGTGTAGGATGCAATGACGGATGGCAAAGCCAACCCCATAAATGCGGTTTCACTCGGCAGCAGGCTTACCCTTCCGGAAGAAGGTATAGCCAGACCCCCGTTCTGGAAGTCGACCCTCGTCTGGTAGCCGGGACTCGCCAATGGCTGCTATGTCGATGTTATATCTAGCCAGCTCTTTTGCCATAAGGGCAGTTCTTCTTTTAGGATGCTTCTTTGTGCCAATATCCAGAATGATCCTGCCATTTCATGCAGTGACCATAAGATGTTGTGTGGTGTGTTTTTGTTTTGATCTTAGATTATGATTGTGTTTTCGACCGCATAAGGATGGCCTTACCGGGGTGCAGTTGCCCAGTCAGTTTGGTTCTTTAGGCCGGCTATGTTTAGGGCACCCTTTCTTGCCCCCTCCCCATGTGGTGTGAGCAGAGTCGCACAGACACGACCTGATTGCACTGCTGCTTAGATCCCAGTGCGTAGACAACTATCTTATCTATGCCACCCATGTGCAGAGTTGTGACTAGTGACTCCCGGCTGTCATCTTTGCCTGTCCCCGTCGCCACTCGTCCATTGCCAGGGGACTTTTGAGGGCATAAGGGTTTGGATGAAGATGAGAAGTATGATGAGCTGGATGATTATTGCACGTGAGTTGATTTATACGGTGAGGCAGGAGCTCAGACTGCAACCACACATCTTGGCTCCCCTTTTCCTGAACTAGTGGTGCAAGTGTTGCAACGACTGGGGAGAGGGAGAGTTGCAATGGACTGCCGATAGCCCAGTTTCTTGGGTTTCGCCTTAGTAACCTGAACATCATGCATTGCTTTCGTCCGCCGGTGTAATCGCTGGGTTCCCATGGTGGCACCTTTTCCGCCTATACCACCGTTGGGGTCTTGTTGGAGCTCTGTAAGCATGTCTGCCTGATGCAGCGTCTCTCAAGGGTCAACTACTGCATCGAGATCTCCTGCTGGTCTAGCCTGGTCACACAAGGCACCCAGTTACCGTGAGTCGCCACGAGGAGGCACAGCAGGAGTTTTGATGGTGAAGACGCTTTGTATTAGCAGGAGAGGACGTATGCAAGTTGCTTCCCTGTTCGCTACGAGGGCTAGCTAACGGCGGTAGCTGAAGACGAGAGGAAGCAACAGCTTGCACCTTAGCACTAAAATAATGCTGCCACACTAGACCCATTACACACACACACACACACACACACACACACACACGTTGCCTCACTCCTTCTACACATAACTATTGGTCTTCCACTTTATCTTACCCTTATTATACTATATTTTTTCCCTTTTTCATCATCCCCACATCCAAATTTTATCAACATTCACACATTCAATCTTCAAGCCACTCGCTTCCTTTTTGTAAACTTGCTTGTCATAAAAATTCCTCACACCACCCACTGTTATTCCTCCATATGTACGTTTTAATAAATTGTTGTACATACGTTGCGTTTCCTATGTCACTTTGATACCATACAATATCTGTGTCACTGTCATACATCAGTTTTTTATAATTATCACCTTAATTCAGTTAATTAATGTAGTTCATCTGCTTTTGTTTCCCCAGTAATCCTGCTATGATCATTGTTATATTACTTATATGGCTTTACCACCAGCACCCCTCCATAATACTTCCTACTCTTCTAGCATTAGCTATTAAAGGATGATCTTAATTCTCTCATTATCTGCTCCTTTATATAATTTTCCTCTTGCATCTAATAACATGATCCTCACATAACCTTTATATTCATCATTAACAGGTTGTCTTTGTATGGTGGCTCAAAGACTGGATCCATTTAAACCTTGGGTTCATTCGCCTGAATCCAACACTCGACACTATTGTATGGAGGCATCTTTCACTGTATTGACGTGTTGTCTATCCTAAACATGTAAACAGATAACGGTTGTTTGAGTCATGTAGATGAAAGGCGTGATAAGTGGGAACATAAATTACGACACAGTGCACACAATTTTGAGTCATTACTAATCTGTACAGTAGTCTACATCAAAACTCTGTTGTTAACCATAGAACAGAAGATGTAAAATACAATAAGAAGATCCACTAAGACCTCTCGAACACAAGACGAAGATCTGCCACGACCACTGTATAAGGATGGCAGTATGGAGCTGACGAAAATTTATCGTAATTCGAAATGAAAAAAACAAATATACAGTGGTCCAGTAATTCATATTGTGCAGTAACCCCCCCCCCCCCACCCACCCACTTCCCCACCCCCGCCCCCCAAAAAAAAGAAAAGAAGAAGAAGATATAATGAAATTTGATTCTGGGAACAATTTATATTAGCTCTTTTAGTTGCGACATCCACCACAGTACACAGTGTTATCTTTTCTTCACATGGCGGGACCAATAATAAATGGAATTCCCAAACTGACAAAATTCTATTCATCCTAATTCTACGTTCTCTTATATCATACGGTTTATGATTACACTGGCAGCACTTATTGTGTTCATGTCATTTGGACCCATATCATCTGGTAACAGGAGGACAACCTTGGCGGATATGATGATGAGGAAAAAAACATCTGCAGTGACAAAAAGTAAATTTAGGCGCTAGGAGGAATAGGGAATGTGACATGAAATAGAATGAATGCTTGTGAATATCAATGACCTAATTACCGTGAACAACGAGTTGCATATCTCTCACTGGTTATCAAAGACTTTGTGCAAAATTTTAGCGTACCAGTTCATAGGTGGTCTTTCTTTAAGTAGGTTGGTACAAAACAAATAAAACAAAAAAGAACAAACAAAATATCGTATTTTCGAACCGTACTTAGTGCCAAAACGAATTCTATACTGTACTGGAATAAATGTTTCTCGAACACAAGATAGAGATATGCCACTGGAAAATAAGAGGAAGATCCACCACGACTTCTGGAACATAAAATCAAGATCCACCACGACACGACATCTGGAACAGAAGAGTAATCCAACAATGATAATATAATCGATTGGATTTTCTGAAGGTCCAAGCGATGAGAATCGATAGTTTTCCTGAAGATGGTCGATGCGTTATGGCGAGTTGCTCCCCATAACAAACTGGAAGATAAGGAACACTCCCGTGGTAGCACATACCGTCCTTGTCACACATGACGGGTGATCTGAACGATGGTGTCGCTCTGGCCATCAGGTCACGGCTGAGTCACAGAGTGTTGCTACACTTCGAGGATTCAGTTCTAGGAGTGCAGGTGGAGACAACTAGGAGACCTGTTATCATATGCACAATGTACCTACCTCCCAGACGTCCTTATTTGCCCGAACAAGATCTCAACACGTTGCTACGCCACAGAAAACCAACATACATCATAGGGGACTTAAATGCGCGCCATCCGTAATCGGACACGGTAATGAGAACAACGTCGGTGTGGCGCTGTATGACAACATCAGAAGGGGAAAACTGCAACACCTCGGGCCAGATTTCCCGACATTGATCAGACGTGCCAGTGCCACAACACCCGACATATTCCTCTCTAACAACGAGGCCGTCCTGAACAAGTACGTTACCACCGGACCCATCAGTACCAGCCATTACCTGCCAGTCGTCGTGACGCTCTCATCCAATCCCATTATAATACCCGCCAACATCAGGTCAAACCACAAACGGGCAGAATGGGACTCCTTCAAGGAATCTCCCGGACTCAAGCAGGGGAGAAACCTGGAAGAAGCCAGCCCCAATGACATCGCCGACGCAGTCGAACAATGGTACACGGTTGTGAAGACGGAGATGGACAACAACATCCCGACCACCGCCCGCAGGACCATTCCCCATCCTCACACTAGTCACCAGCTGAGGCAGCTCAGTGTGCAGTACGATCACGTGAGACTACTAGCCAGTACCCGCGTGTGGACGCAAGAGCTAAGAGACCGGTACTGAGAGCTACAGACGGACATCCAGCACGAGAGCAAACGTCTACATGAACAAAAGTGGGCCGCCTTGGTGTGGGAGGCAGCCAACAATTACCGCGATTCTGCTGCCTTCTGGAAAGGAATCAAACACGGTCCCATACCTGCTCGACCAAAACAACGTGAAAACATTCGAGTAGGAAAACCAAGAACAATTACATCGGCGATATTTACGGAAGATCTTTACCATTAGTGAACGGGAGAACGAGGGCTTCAACAGAGCGCTTGGGGAGGACATTTTAGGTCATTTGCAGGTCAGCACCTCCTCCAGCCGCTCCCACGGACTGACTTCACTAGACTAGTGGACGAAAGCTACCTGACGGAGCGCATAGTTCCTACAGATGTGTCAGCCGTCATAAAAGGGTTTAAAAACAAATCACCTGGGCAAAGCCATATTAACAAGAAGATCCTGGCTCAACTCCCCGACAACATGATAGAGAGGCTTGCTGATATATGCAATGCCTGCCTCGCCTCTGAATACTTCCCTAAGATGTTCAAAATCGCCGTTATCCGCCTCATACCAAAAGCAGGGAAGCCTCCAAACAAAGTCGAAATTTTTCGACCAATATCGCTGCTAGATGTACCGACCGAAATCCTCGAAAAAATAGTAAACAAGCGGTTGCGGATGTATCTGGAGGACGATGACGTGCATAATCCCTGACAGTTCGGCTTCCGCCAGTACCGAGGCACATCCACCGCCATAGCCAAGGCCTACGAGCAGATCGCCAACGCCATGACTGGCCGCCTGCAGTGCAACGTAGTACTGAGGGACGTCAGCAAGGAGTTTGACAAAGTTTGGCACGCGGGGCTGCAGTATAAGATCATACAACTGGGGCTACCCGAAAACCTGACGCACCTGCTCTGCAACTTTATTACTGACGCACAGAGCCAAAATCAAGATGCAAGAATATTTTGGAGAAGAATTCTCACTCTCGAGCGGCGTGCCTCAGGGCTCTTTTCTGTCACCAACCCTTTACACGCTCTACGTCTACACGGCTGACCTTTTTTTTTTCTTTTCTTTTTTTACGGGAATTAGCCCACCCAGGCACAGGTCACTGATCCACATCGGGGCCTGGAGGGCGAAAATGTAATAATAATAATAATAATAATAATAATAATAATAATAATAATAATAAACCACAGAGAAATACAAAATGAAAAAAAAAATCAAAAGTGAGGAACAATATATGTATGTTGTGTTGTCAATAGTAAGAGAAACAATTGAGACCCTGCAATTGTGTATAAATGAGGCAGAAAGTCAGAGCAGCAACCTGGACTTGGTCACAATTTTCGTGATGCCATGTGGCAGGAAGATCTACCATAGACAACACATTATGCTTCCAATATCTTCCCAGGCGGTATTACCTCCCTGTTTGGTAGCTCCCTAATACCTACTACCTGCCACCCCCAATCATCGGCAGCAAGTACGTCATGTATGCCGACGATGTAACACAGATCGTCACCTGCCCAGGAAGATCCACGGCAAGGATGGCACGACTCACTGCTCGGGCAATAGAGGATATCTCGGAGTATGAAAATTAATGGAAAATAAAAGCAAACAAAACGAAATTCGAGTTCATACCCATAGGCAAATTTAAGCCAGCGCTATTGGTGGTCGACGACGAAGAGATTGAGTACTCTAAACAAGGCAGGTTGCGCCGGCCTTATCATCTCTCGGACGGGCATCATTTCCCACGTGAAAGACCGACAAAATAATGCCAAATTCGCTCCGCCAAGTTGAAACGTTTTCAACTGATGCCTAAGAAGATACAAGTCCACCTGTACAAGGCGCTGGTGAGGCCTGTGTTGGAGTACCCACATATTCCACTCGTCACATTCTTGAAGACCAGACTACAAGAACTACAGAGCTTCCAAAACAAGTGTTTGAGGTCAGCCAGTGGCCAAGCGCCACTCTACCAGGAGACAGTGCAAACCATCCACCTGAGAAATAAAACAGAGGCCCTCATCGTCAGGTTCCATCGCCTAGGGAAGAAGTTTTGGGACAAGCTCCTGGACGACCCTCACAGCCCAGACCACCTACGCTGGTGAAGACATGAACGGAGGGAGACCCCACGCCTGGTGGCCCCGGAGTCTGCCCGCACTACAACAACCCAACCCGCGACCCATCCATGTCCGCCACAGTGATCCACCTTAAATTTAAACTCAGACGATATAAGTTCACATTTAACAAGTCACTGTCTAGTGAGTCCATAACGTAATACTGTAAAAGATTTTAATAAATATGTAATTGTAAAATTAGACTAGTAATTGTCTACCAAAGTAACCATTGTGCAACCTCATCCAATATCCTAGGTTAGCTTAGTTAGCCAACAAACTCTGTAATATGCAAAACAAGGGGTGTCGTCCCCCTCTGTTTAACTCATTAAACTTCTTTTCCAACCTTTACCCAAACGACTATCTGTCGTGACTTCTCCATCCCTCATGTCTGGCTGTACATTGAGCTCCAGCATATCGTCCATCCTTTCCCCACCTTAACCTAAAAAAAAATAATAAAATAAATATAAAATGTCAAGGACAAGGCTCCAGAATTGAAACTGTGGACTTTCAGATTTCCTTTGGTCACACCACTCTTCAAATCCCAAGGCTGTATCTCTAGATACACCTGCACAGTATTCATATTATGCGTCCTTCATAAACTTGTACAGACTACAAGCAGTAATCTGATGTGCACGGCGTGTTCTTATGATACTAGATGTCAAGAGGAAAGACTCTACTGTACCAGATGAGGCCAGTCCTGCCTCTACAAGCAGAGTTCCAATTGATCAGTGCCACTGTATCTGGTTTGCTAGTACATAAAGAGGTCATCAGCAGCTATGATTGGGGTCTTTCCAGGATTCAGAAAGGCCACAGTGTTTATAACTTTGTCCATAGCATGTTTGATTGTTGCAACAGAATGACCTTGATCTCGAATTAGGGTAAATGTGATGTAATGCTTACTTCAAAGGGGGATCCTGTCTTCATTGTTGCATGATGGGCTGTCCGTGTTATAGAAACAGCATTATCTATTTTTCTTCAGTCAGAGAAACCTCCTCAAGCCAAGTGTTATAATGTTAGAGTAAGGAGCTGGTAATAACTATGTTTAGCTTGGTAGCGGTGAAAGGTTTTCTATAATATGTGAAAGAGTCCGGAAGATCAGGAACTTTCTTCACTAGAACTGTTCCTACATTAAGTGGCTCACGTTCCTCACCAAGTTTGTCAAAGCTTGGGTGCTGGAAAACTGAGATACTGGTACCATGGGAAGATTGTGCACTGTAGATGCAGTAGGTTTATGATCAATGTTGTCTTCAGCAGATGTTGTTAAAAGATGCTTTCTCAAAACAGGTAAGCACACAACTCCTTCTACATACTGGGAAACAATAGCATCACCAAGTTATGCAGATATTTCTAGAACCCTGTCATAGGAAATACAAATACCATGCTCATGGAGCATGTCATTAAGCAATCTTTACTTAGTCTTTGCGCCACGTTCAATCATACATATGAATTGGATAAATGATGAAGGAACTGCCTCTTCAATACTTTTAACATCAAATATAGTTAGGAATTTGGACTTGTGTTTGAGCATATCCTGCCGTATTATTGCTGCAGCCTTGACCAAATGAACAGCTTCACTGTATTTGCCAACCTCAGCCAGGATGGAGCCTGCATCCTTTTGGAATGCTAGCGAAACATCTCTTCCTTGATTGTGAGCATCCGGAATATGTGAAACCAATTGGTCCTTAAGTCTAATAGAATGAACTTCAGGTAATTCGACACCAAGTTCTTCGAGTCTTTGAATGTACGGTAAGACTATGTCTGTTAGTCTAAAAAATTCGATTAGAACCTTCACATGCAGTTTTTGTCTCACTGATGTGTGTCACCAATTCAGAGAAAGCCAGTGGATATGCACCTTTTTTGTCAAGGTTCTTTGTGTTTTTCTCATATGCCTTTGCACTAAGATGAGTTCTTTCTCTATTGTACTGTGCAGCTAAGCCAGCAGGGTGATATTTCATCTCTTGTACCCTGACATTTCCTGCACTTAAGTTTAGCAAGTAGTCTTTTGTCAATGAGTGTCGTTGCACATTTATTGATTGTGTCAGTGAGTTTCATTGTCATTGCTTGTGTGAGAGCACTCTCTGGTGCTGGCTTGTCACACGAAAAGCATTCTGTCGTGGTTCTTGTGTCTCTTCTGTTACTTGGTACCATACTTCTGCAACCTTCATCACTGTGAACTACAGAGGTAGTTGCTCTTTACTGGCCTCTTTGCAACATTTTGTTGTTAAACCTAAGTCTACAGCTTTTGTGATATTTTGCGTTACTTTTCCTCAATGTCTCTGCAAACCATCTCCATCATCTAGGCTTTCCATATCAAGCCTTATTGGAAGAGCATTGACTGAGTTGAAAAGAGGAATATTCTTGGCTAATTTGCTGCACCCATCTTCCTCTCTTCTACTAGGGTTAGTCTTTGGAGATTTAAGTTCTTCCTTCTTATCATCTTGACATAGACAGAACTTGGATCAGTTTGTTCTCTTTTCAGGAATACTTTTAAGATCAATATTCATCTCCATTGTGGTACAGAGCCGAGGGTTTATCCATTTACCACTCTGTGTCATATGTATTTATCTGTCTGGGATACAACTAGGCTCAAACAATTGTTTGTCCTACACCTAACCCGATCTTTTATCCAGTATTATTTAAGTCCCGTACGATCTGTACACCATCCGGATGACTTTAACCCCATTATCCTTGGCTTGGCTCTCCTGCGTTGGGATATTCTGTCAGTTCAGGTGCGGCTACCTAACCTTATTTGGGGCTGATTAAGTAACATTTGGGACACTAAGTATTTATATAATTATATATTAATCTTTACTATGACACTGAACCTCATGCTGAGTTTTACAGCAGTGTTGTCACCAGTGTGCCCTGGTAGTACATTGACATTCACTCTTTACAAACATGTTTCCTATGAATGTTATCCATTTCAGAGTTTTCAACACACAATTCAGATTCTACAGTACATACTCAAAAACATGAAAATCAACACTGAAATCACTTGAATTGGTGAACACCTCTCTCAGTAAGCACAGCCATAGTGAACATATATCAAGTTTTTTGATAGTGTGATTATCTCTAATTTCTTATTATTTTTCCTGGGTGTATATTATGAACCATATGACTCTACCTTATGTACTTTCTCACTTAGCAATATTTTCTCAGATGGTTTTATTCACACACATTACGGTGATGGTAAAAAAAAAATTATTGTCTCTCTTCCCCTTTCCTCTTATCTGTATTGTCTCACTTCCCTCTTCCTCCCCTCACATCACAGATCCTTTTCTCCTCCTTCCTCATCACCCTCTCTCTTGGTTGACAACAATGGCTTGTCTACTCTAAACCTGTAATTAACTCTTCCGGGATCATTACAAGGTAATATTTGCTGCTGACAACACCAGGCTCATTGTCATTCTACTTCATACAGTGAGGAATTTTTTCTTACAGAATAATTGTGTCCTCGAACTTGTACCTGCTATAATAGGGAGCTATCACGTCCTCCTCCGTTTCCGTGGCTATCCATCGAGTGATAACCCCCAAGTGATGGACATTTAGACGAGTCTCTTGATGTTTGGTGCAACTGGGTCGGCTGGGGACTTTCAATGAACAGCTGCGAGAATCGAACCAACAACTGCTGAGTCAGGAGGCACATTGTATATCCACATGTGCCAACTATAGAATACATGTATACAAATAATGTACTAGTGAAAGAAAACAGATAAGTTTAGTTCTCAGATATCAAGTCAATATCTGTGTCCTTTCCTCTTTGTTGATTTCTTTTACTTTCAATTTGAAGTAAATTTCCTTCAAAATTTGTCAATCTCTTTTTAACCTCATTTTCTGTTTTTCATTGTATTAAAATAAAACTATTGATGAATGCTTAGTTTTTAGTTGAACAATTTTATTGGCAAAAGTTGAAGTAATCAGGAAAGAACTTGCTGAGGAATCTGAAGCCGGCAGACAAGTGCAAACAGGCATTAGGCAATCCATTGTCTACCATGGTGAGATGTGTCACGTAAAACGTGTACAGTATATGGAGCAAGTAACAAGATCACTAGATTACCAGATGTTGTGACCGTTAGACTAAGGTAAAGTGTGCGGCCAGACAAATGGCCACACACTCCAACACTACGTCTTAGACTGTGAAAAATAGAAACTTACAGAGATAGATCCAAGCACAATGTGTATGCAGTGGCACAGCACTTTATCTTTGATGACAAGATACCTGATATACTAAGGCTATATCCACACTTTGCATCTAGTACCTAATCAAAATTCTATGTAACGACTTAAACAAACAATATACTGAAGATTCTGTAACATTCAATGCCATAATGTCAAAATCACTGTGGTCCGATAAACACCCTTTGTGGCCTCTACTCTGTAATCCTTTTTGCACTACCGCTCACAGGATGAGTATGGGGTGCACACTAAACTAGCTGCTATCCTCGGGGAAAAAAATAATAAATACAAAAATTAGTAGTTCAGTCAGGTCTTGACACTGAGGGTGCAGTGCCATGCAAGACAAAGGTTCATACTCAAGAGATAATAATATAGGACATATTCATGAGGGTATCATGCTTAAGGGCAACTTTTCCATCTAAGTTTCTCTAAAAATCTAGAGGACCCTTCACTCCATCTCACCCTTAATGCATTTTCCGTAATACTGGGACTTCAGATCCTGCCTTTACGTGGTCGTGATATTCTCATGCTCAAAGATTCCCTTGAGAGCTAAAGGAAATCTGTTTTTCAATGTACAAGTGTGGCACTGTTGATGTTTTCATGAGTAAGGAGGCCTGATCGCAAATGTTTTGTTCCAGGCCGCCAATGTTTTGACTGTCCTAAACTTACGGCACTGACTGGTGACCCAGTAACTATGTATCTACAACATTATACAATTTTACTACCTATTCAAGTAATATGTTATGCACACAGTATAATGTAAATATTGATATATTAAAAGTAGACTCTCATCAAGTCCTCACACGAGATGTTTTACACGGAAGATGACGTTAATATTAACACATAAATGGTGAACATTGTACAACAGTAATACATCACTTGCAACTATTAATTAATATTATATCTGATTGATTACTATATAATTTTTCCTGCAGGTGAGTTGTGGTGGTGGTGGTGGTGGTGAGCGACACATCTTGAATCTGACCAGGACCTACCTAGTGAAAGTGAGCTCTTGAGGTTATATTGTTAATATAAATGTTGGTGTAGTGTGAGAAGAAATAATTACAAAAAAGGACAAAAAACAGAATTAATACTAGGAACCTAGTCCTTGGAGTAGAACAGCAGCAAGGTAAGTGAAATTGATCATAGTCAAGATGGTTCTAGATTTTCAGGGCAGGATGTAGCAACAATTAACGATGTGCCCAGAGTATCGACGATCTGGTGATTGTTACGTATTGTCTAGAGTTGAGGAAGGTACACCAGGTGATGTGTTGTCCATGGGAGAGGATGCTACACCAGATGATAATTGTTGGTATGATTAGTGCATGTTGTCGTTGCAAGAGGAAGCTACACCATGTGTTGATTTTAAAGGAGATAGCTCCTTCTGGCCTGACACTGAGTAGTTGTGTCTCGGTGACGCATTTGTACTATATATATATATATATATATATATATATATATATATATATATATATATATATATATATATATATATATATATATATATATATATATATATATATATATATATATATATACATATATATATATATATATATATATATATATATATATATATATATATATATATATATATATATATATATATATATATATATATATATATATCTTGATAAAATCACACGGGAAAAGGGAAACAATGGAGCACCTTAGCTTTCGTCTTTATTCAAGACATCTTCTGAAGATGTCTTGAATAAAGACGAAAGCTAAGGTGCTCCGTTGTTTCCCTTTTCCCGTGTGATTTTATCAAGATATATATTTATATATATATATATATATATATATATATATATATATATATATATATATATATATATATATATTTCTGTACCTTGCTTATTTCTTGGGTCCCATTGCCCCCATGTATACACTAAGTTAACCCTCCTCTTGAGTTTCAAATCCCTACTATACACATTAATGAAAATCTGTTTTCGGTTTCAATTTCCCATTTTATCCCTGCCTCTGCTTAATTTTTCTCTAAATCGAATTTCATTTTGTCCAGTGTTTTTATTTTTAATTGTTTGAAGTTTTAGCCTCACTAAACTCATTACGTCTGCTGGTACTGGCTTGTTTCATGTACGAGGTGCTCCATCCGTCTCTGCAATTGAAATAGAAAGCTGAAATTTGGTACGGAGATGAAGGTGGCCTAGAGGATGGTCGTACATTATCTCCTGTCCTTTCACGAGGGCGAATCAGTCCACAGTTTTAAAGATAGAGAGCTAAAAATTAGTAGGGAGGTATGGGTGGCCAAGAGATGGTCATTAATGCTTCAAAATACAGTACAAAGCAAATCATCGGGTCTCTTATCTTCATAGGCAATGATGAGACGATGCAAGAGAGTGAGTCCCTTTATTTTCTATCCTTGACCATGTTATACAGTGGTACTGGATCATGGATACACACTTTTGGTTCAGTTTGGGTCTTGCATAAATGTGTCCACTTGTTGTTGACCAAGATCCTTGACACTTAGTAGCGAGTTATATATTCTCTCTCCCACTTCCTAGGTCTTTCGTCGTAATATTTTACAGTGAATTAGTTGCAGTGCCATGCGAAACAACACTAAATCTACTAAAGCTGTTCTATAAACCATCTTCATCACATCCTACTTCTGCCAAAATACTTCATTAAACTGTAGACTGTCACCAGAATGATGGTGGTAACATTATGTTATGTGAGACCTTAAGTTATATGAGACTCCATCTACAGTTCAGCGACATTTCTTTTTTTTACATCTTAAGCACTCTTATGTTTCATCTGGGTCTACCTGGTTAAATTTGTTTGGATGAATACTTCACAGCAAACTTTTCCTGTTAAACCACGACCGCAAACATAACAACGTAAATGTAACATAACCCAAACTAAGAGCACCAAACTATAATTTCTAAACGTACTAAACATATACTATATATGACTGTGAATATCGTATATTATATAGTCATATACACACTATTTAATTGCCATCAACTAGTTATAAAAAGACATTTAAACAACATTAACTTGTAGATTATTATAACCCTTGAAGTCACTCTCCCTATTGTATCGTTTGTATAAACCAATATGGTGGGATGCCAAAAGGTTTACAAAGAGTGTTGAGAGGTTAATAAACGTCTAACATACAGTACATGACATTCAACACACTCCTTAATCCAAAGCCTATAATGAAGCCAACTAGCCCTTAAGGCAACAGGTTGTCTGGCTTATTCTTGTTTCCCGGAATGGAATGTTTTGCGGCAGGCGAGATGAGGGACGTTCACGGATTCACTGAGGAACAGCTGTTGACCTTGTTCAATATTCAATGGAAATTCAGCTGTAAAGATTGTACAGTCAACAGCAGAAGTTCGTCTCAACCCAATTGCATGATATGAGGCAGGTGATCTGGTAACACTATATTTATGATCGGAGATTCGTTAAGAATATATTTATTTTGTACAATTTAAATAGTATCAGTGTGCAAAATGTATGAATATAATGTTATTAAAAATATGTGACATTACCGTAGGATGGTTCATAACATGGGAACAAGACCATCTGTACTGCTGATGCCAACGAATGATTTTTCATGCTAAATGATTTTTCGTTACAAAGTAATGTCATATATTTCTCAATAACGTTTTTTCCTACATTTTGCACATTGATACTATTTAAGTTTTATACAAGAAATGTATTCTTAGGCAATCTCCGATTTTAAGACACATTTGTCAACCGTTCCCCATACAGTGCTACCAGATCACCTGCCTCATATCACGCAGGCGGGTTGGGTTGAACTTCTACTTATGACTGTGCAATCGCCATCAAGAGTAATCATCCACTCCACCACCTAGCCCTTGCACCTGGCCGGGTCCTTTCTGCACAGTAATTCATGTGGGGCGGAGAGGGGAATGACCGCTTGTTGGGGGGGGGGGGGGGGTTAGTGTAGTGGATTCCTCCCCTACAAACGCTTGTCACTGAGTAGCCGACCCCGCGAATTCCCCAGTGTATGCCTCGTGGTCTAGGTCAACCAGCGCCGCCTTACATGACGGAGGTCAACTATTAAGCCACACCTACCTCCGCTATAGAAGACCTGACCTCGTGGTGACCTCTCTTACTACGTACAGCCGCAGCAAGCAACACCTCATCCTCCACTCCTGCCTGGCGGTCCTCGCTCTCGCCGGCGAGCATGGCGACCCACAAGCTGGTCATCCTCTGAGCACCCTCACCACCAGTTCTCTCTACATCACGCTTGGACTCACGCTGCTACCCCCCAGCACCAAACTGTATTGTACATCTAATACAATATGTATACAGAGAGCACATTGTGAGTTTCCCTTCTCCATCCCATCCTCAGTGTAAACACAAACATCACGTACCCCACAGTATATGCGATACAAGTTCATCACATTGGGAAGGAAGGATATATTTTTTTTTACTGTATTGTTTTAGGTTCACATGCTTGAACGAATAATAAATGAGGACCCTTATTATATGATTATCAGAATGTGCCATCCATTTCATTACTTATAATTTGTTCAGGTTGCTGTTCAGGTTTTAAACAACGGAAATTAGATATTTATAATAACGTTAATATGAGAGAAATATTAAATACAAAGGTAGAAATAGCATATATTTTTAATGTTTTCAACACGGGTCATACAGAGTCTCAATGACCCAGCCACTGTCCTCCTCGCCTGTTTTTGTTTTTCTTTTTGTTTTGTTTTAGTTTAAGGTGGGGAAAGGATGGAAGGCATGCTGGGGCTCAAGGCACAGCCAGACATGAAGGATATAGTCACGACATTTAGTCGTGGGGGGAAAGGTAGGAAAAGAAGTTTAATGAGTTGAACAGAGGGGGACGACACCCCTTGTTTTATATATTACAGAATTTGTTGGTTAACTAAGCTAACCTAGGATATAGGATGAGGTTGCACAATGGTTACTTTGGTAGACAATGACTAGAATGATTTTACAATTACATGCTTATTAAAATTTTATACTGTATGACGTTATGGACTTACTACATTGTGGCTTGTTAAATGTGAACTTATATCATCTAAGTATTAATCAAAGGTGGATCACTGTGGCGGACATAGATGGGTCGCGGGTTGGGTTGTTGTAATGCGGGCAGACTCCTTGGCTACCAGGCGTGGGGTCGCCTTCCGTTAATGTCTTCCCCGCGTAGGTGGTCTGCTGGGCTGTGAGGGTCGTCCAGGAGCTTGTCTCGAACCTTCTTCCCTAGGCGATGGAACCTGATGTTGAGGGCCTCTGTTTTATTTCTCAGGTGGATGGTTTGCACTGTCTCCTGGTAGGGTGGCGCTTGGCCATTGGCTGACCTCAAACATTTCTTTTGGAAGCTCTGTAGTTGTTGTAGTCAAGTCTTCCCGAGTGTGACGAGTGATATATGTGGGTACTCCAACACAGGCCTCACCAGCACCTTGTTTAGGTGGAATTGTATCTTCTCAAGCATCAGTTTAAAACGCTTTAATTTTGCTACAGCGACTTTGGCTTTATTTAGCCTCTACTTCACGTGGGAAATGATGCCCTTCCCAGAGATGATGAGGCCGAGCAACTTGCCTTGTTTAGAGTACTCAATCTCTTCATCGTCGATCATTAATGGTGCCGGCTTGAATATGACCTCGAACTTGGTTTTGTTTGTTTTTATTTTCCATTTATTTTCATAATCCGAGCTATCGTCAATTGCCCGAGCAGTGAGTCGCGCCATCCTTGCTGTGGACCTTCCTGGGCAGGTGACGATCTGTGTTACATCGTTGGCATACATGACGTACTCGCTGCCGACGATTAGGGGTGGCGGGTCAGCCGTGTAGAGTGTGTAAAGGGTTGGTGAGAGACAAGAGCCCTGAGGCACGCCGCTCGAGAATGAGAATTCTTCTCCAAAATATTCTTGCATCTTGATTTTGGCTCTGTGCTTCCGTAATGAAGTTGCAGAGCAGGTGCGTCAGGTTTTCGGGAATCCCCAATTGTATGATCTTATACTGCAGCCGCACGTGCCATACTTTGTCAAACACTTTGCTGACGTCCCTCAGTACTACGTTGCACTGCAGGCGGCCAGTCATGGCGTTGGCGATCTGCTCGTAGGCCTGGGCTATGGCGGTGGATGAGCCTCGGTACTGGCGGAAGCCGAACTGTCAGGCATTATGCACGTCTTCGTCCTCTAGATACATCCGCAACCGCTTATTTACTATTTTTTCGAGGATTTTGGCAGATACTTCTAGCAGCGATATTGGTCGAAAATTTTCGACTTTGTTTGGAGGCTTCCTTGCATTTGGTATGAGGCGGATAACGGCGATTTTGAACATCTTAGGGAAGTATTCAGCAGCGAGGAAGGCATTGCATATATGAGCAAGCCTTTCTATCATCTTGTCGGGGAGTTGGGCCAAGATCTTGTTAATATGGCTTTGCCCAGGTGGTTTGTTTTTAAACCCTTTTATGGCGGCTGACACATCTGCAGGAACTATGCGCTCCGTCAGGTAGCTTTCATCCACCAGTCTAGCGAAGTCAGTCCGTGGGAGCGGCCGGAGCAGGTGTTGATGGTCCTGTAACTGACCTAAATATCCTCCTCAAACACCCTGTTGAAGCCCTCGTTCTTCCGTTCACTAATGGTAAAGATCTTCCGTAAATATCGCCGATGTAATTGTTCTTGGTTTTCCTCCTCGAATATTATCACGTTGTTTTGGTCGAGCAGGTATGGGACCGTGTTTGATCCCTTTCCAGAAGGCTGCAGAATCGCGGTAATTGTTGGCTGCCTCCCACACCAAGGCGGCCCACTTTTGTTCATGTAGACGTTTGCTCTCGTGCTGGATGTCCGTCTGTAGCTCTGGTACCGGTCTCTTAGCTCTTGCGTCCACACGCGGATACTGGCTAGCTGTGTCACTGAGCGTACTGGACACTGAGCTGCCTCAGCTGGTGACTAGTGTGAGGATGGGGAATGGTCCTGTAACTGGTGGTCGGGATGTAGTTGTCCATCTCCGTCTTCACATCCGTGTATCATTTTTCGACCGCGTCGTTGTTGTCATTGGGGCTGGCTTCTTCCAGGTTTCTCCCCTGCTTGAGACTGAGAGACTCCTTAAAGGAGTCCCAGTCTGCCCGTTTGAGGTTTGACCTGATGTTGGCGGGGATCATAATGGGATTGGATGAGAGCGTCACGACGACTGGCAGGTGGTCGCTGGTAGTGATGGGTCCGGTGGTAATGTACTTGTTCAGGACGGCCTCGTTGCTAGAGAGGAATATGTCGGGTGTTGTGGCACTGGCACGTCTGATGAATGTCAGGAAATCTGGCCCGAGGTGTTGCAGTTTTCCCCTTCTGATGTTGTCATACAGCGCCACACCGACGTTGTTCTCATTACCGTGTCCTAGTATGGTGTGGCGCGCATTTAAGTCCCCTATGATGTATGTTGGTTTTCTGTGGTGTAGCAACTGGTTGAGGTTTTATACGGGTAAGTAAGGACGTCTGGGAGGTAGGTACATTGTCCATATGAAAACAGGCCCCATAGTTGTCTCCACCTGCACTGCTAGAACTGAATCCTCGAAGTATAGCAACACTCTGTGACTCAGCCGTGACCTGATGGCCACAGCGACAACATCGTTCAGCTCACCCGTCATGTTCCTCTGGTATACAGTGTAGCCAAAAATTTTCTCCTTACTTACGTCCTTTTTGCCAGTACTGTTTAACAGAATAATGTCTGGGTCTACTTTATAGTATAAGTTAGACAGTTCGTTACGTCTATTAAGGACATTATGTTGGATAATTTTCATCCTGGTAACGACTGCCATTTCGGAGACTAGCTTGGGTCATCGCTTGAAGTGTTTGCTCGGTTTCTGCCATTTCTAGGGGGACGGAACTTCTTATCAGAACCTTCGAACATCTGCTTGTCTATTAATTAATGAAGGGCCTTCGAACGCTGCAACTCGAGGGTCTTGTTCCTCTGTGGAGTGAGTCGTCATCATCTGGTCGCAACCATTGACTGTGGTTGCAGTCCGATGGTCACTGTCGTCGCTGGGAGTGCATGTAATGGGGTCGAGGGCATTTACGGTGTCGTTGGTGCTGTGATCCCAGGGGGACTGACTGGCCACGTCGGGGCTACGGTTATACTGACTTTTGCCTAAGTCAGGGAGGTCATGGTCCATTTCTGGCGTGGGTTGAGGTCGTCGATAAGTCGTTGAGTGGGTTGCTGCCTTCAGGATTTTTTTTCAAGGGACGTCGTCGCTTATTTCAACAAGTGCAATGTTGTTCCTGGTTAGTGTCTCGTTGAGGTGTTCTGAGAATGAACATGGATGAACCATGTTCATGTGATAGGCATGCAGGTAAGACAAGTATAGAGTGGTGGCTTTGGACTCGTCCAGCTGTGGAGAGGAGACGCTCCTGATGCTTTCTGCCACTGTGTCCCTCATGGCACCCAGTGACTCAGTAACTGTCTGTTTTATTGAGTTCTTGGTGGTTCTTATCTCTGATTGCAGGACTTCCATGGTCTCGCTGACATTGTTGAGTTTTTGTGAGTCTGCTTGAGTTTCTTTCAGAGCGTCTTTTAGAGTTTGGCTGTAAGCCATGATCGTCGACTGAGTGGTCTTTTCTATGGTGTTAGAAATGTCCCTTGTTTCTTTTTGCTTTGTTATTTCGGTCAGTTTCTTTTCTATTTCTTGAGTTACCTGTTTCCTGACCAGGCAGGTGGCAGAGAAGGTCCTGTGGCCACCCTCGCAGACGACACACTTTTTGATGGTGCTAATGCAGTTTTTGTGGAAGTGCTGATCAGATGAACAGGGGGCAGTTCTTGGTCATGTGGTCATTGTATTTTTAGCACTTCATACATTGTTGGATGGGCTAATACTTTTCATTTTCTATTTGGTGTGATGAGATGGAAGTTCCATATGTATAGAGCCCCTTCTCCCTCATTCTTTTTGCCTCCGTTGTGTCTGCAAAGCGAACCTTGATTATATTATGGGCATACATAGGATACACCTCCACAACCTTGACATTGTTTTGCTTTTCTATTTCATCTCATATTTGTTCTGCGTTATTTTCCACTACATCTTTGTCCAACTTCTTACATACAAGGGTGAGCTTGGCGCCATATTCCCATGGGGCAAATCACCTCGTAAGCGTTAATTTTCATTTTGTCCACGGCACTAGACTTAATTAGTTTATCAGCATCTTTATCTCTCTCTGTGAGGATGATGTAACCATCTCTCAGATCCACAAGTCTATTTATCCTCACCCCTAAGGTCGCTTTATAGCCTTTTTAGCCCTATCCGAGACCCCTGGGTCGGGGTTCCGGAGATCTTCACTCTCACTTTGGCCATGGTCAGTAACATACATGAAAATCCTACCTAATCTGTCCACCTCAGCTAAACCCAATGGATTCCGCTCCTTCTGTCTGCTTGCTGGGCAAGTAAAGACGGGTGTAGGGGACAATCCCCTGGCGCAGGGCCTAGCCAAGCCCTAACACCTAACAGTGATAGGTTATGAAGCACTGCCGAATCCCTAACAGAAATGTTGCCACCCTTACTTTTTCGACTCAGCAGTCCTCTGAAAGCCCCCTTTGTGGCTTTGCCCGCAGGGTTCGCGTCGTTACCAAACAGCAGGGACTCTAGACAAAAGGATAGGATAGGGAAGAAGCACAGTGTACAAGAATAATAATATCCATGTACAACTACAAGATAAAGCAGCCAGAGCGAGCCCAACGTGAAGAACAAGGCTGACAGTAATAACGGTCAACAATTTGACCACGTCCGCTCGCTGTGAAGGTTCGGTGCGCTCTGTCCTCGCCTGTCAGTCATGGTCTAACCGACCTAAAATTATATCATTTATGTGAGTTAAGAGTTCAAATATGTTTTATTTACATTACACCCCCACAATAAGTAATTTTAATATATCAAATGAGTGCATGTAATAGCGGTTTTGGTATCACACTAATTATTTTAATTAAGTTCTGGAACTCCTTAAGTGGCAGGTCTTGATGTAAACACTTCTTGACTTTTTCTGTGTTTTGAAGCAGGTATATACACAGGTACAATCTGAGAGAATATATAGTGAATTCTTTCTTGGGAAGTGTTGTGAATATCTTTGAGATAACAATTAAGTGAAGTGCCCAGCTTCCCTGTCCAGTGATAGTAAGTGAACTGTCACTTCCTGGGCGTGAGAGAGTGAGGTGGAAGCGAGCTAAATCAGCTGACCTTGGCTCAACCCTTAAGAAAGATGTAAGACAAGTGATATAGTCATGAATACCATGGAGAATCACTTGGTGAATAACTTGGTGTTATTCATTTGGGCGTATTTATATAAAGCAAAGGTTCTGTTACACCGCTTAGCCACCACCAACCGAGTCCTCACATTTTAAATCCGAGTTATACCAATCCATGTTTCAATAAAGTGTTCCTGCACATGCTTTTTCAATACCTTTTTGAGAGATTTCTTGTAAACTATTGTGTACCTAGAATACAGTTTTCTGTAACAAAATATCATAGCAATCAAGGAAATGACAAATATAATGGCAGATATGATGAAACCAGGTAGGAATACTCCGGAAAGCAAGTAAAAAAAAAGAGAATCCTGTAATGCAAGAAATTGTGTTTCATTAATATATGACAAATGTTTAAGCTTATCAGAGACAGTATGAAGCTGCTGAAATTATTATTCAGTAAAAATGGTATGGGTACCAGTTCACAAGTAATGTTTGATACAAATGCAATATAAGAACATAAGAACATAAGAATGGAGGAAACTGCAGCGGGCCTATTGGCCCATACTGGGCAGTCCCGTTTACACCCAACCCCTATTGCTCATATGAGCATCCAACCTATGTTTGAAGCAATTCAGCGTATTCGAGTTAATGATGATATTTGGTAACTTGTTCCATTCATCCACTACTCAGTTTCCAAACCAGCGTTTACCTATATCACGCCTAAATCTAAATTTGTCTAATTTAAAACCATTGTTACGAGTTCGCTCCTGGTTGGATAGTTTGAGTACCTTTGTAATGCCCCCTTTGTTTAGCCCTGCCTTCCACTTATACACCTCTATCAGGTCGCCCCTCGCTCTACGTCTCTCAAGGGAGTGCAAATTAAGATGCTTTAACCTGTCTCTATACTCAAAGTTCCTAATGCCCGGGATTAGTCTTGTCATTCTCCTCTGAATTCTTTTCAAGGATTCTATATCCATTCTGTAATACGGTGACCAGAACTGAACTGCATAATCCAGGTGTGGTCTCACAAGAGCAAGATACAGTTTTAGGATGACCTCGCTAGTCTTGTAACTAACACTCCTTTGTATGAACCCAAGTACTTTATTAGCCTTGTTACGAGCAAAAACACATTGTTTACTTGGCTTAAGGTTCCTACTTATCATTACTCCTAAATCTCCCTCGCAGTCGGATTTCTCTATGGCATCGTTGTTCATCTGGTATCTGGTTTCCCTGTTTACATCTCCTATACTGAGTACTTTACATTTGTCGACGTTGAATTTCATCTGCCATTTTTCAGACCATTCGAAAAATTTGTTTAGATCTTCCTGTAGTTTTGCCGAGTCCTCGTCAGATTTGATAACACGTCCTATTTTAGTGTCATCAGCAAATTTACTTATGTTGCTGTCTATGCCGATATCTACATGTATGTGATGGTGAGTAGGCAAGGTTGCGATTGCATTACTGCTGAGCTCACAATAGTCTGGTGCTATATGATAACCTTCTACAACTAAATGTTTACCTACACCCTGGCATATGAGTATTACACTGGTGTGCTTTGGGAATTAAAAATATTGCACATTATTGACATGCACGCGAAACACTAACCTGTGAGGCTTTGGAGTGTATTCACATTGCTGCAGAGCTATAGAATCATTAGTTTGTATTATAGCTGGTTCACAAGTAGCTTCTGCAGCTCGGGTGAAAACAGTGGCCAGACACTATTGCCACTACCACCGCATCACCTCACATTCACCGAAACAGGGATAAACTTTGAATCACATGAGTTATCTGAAAAATACCAAATTAAAGGTTATAAATTATTTCATACTGATAGGAAGATTAGAAAAGGAGATGGGGTAGCAAACTATGTTAAGGATAATTTGAACTGTGATGTTGTTGTACATGGCGTAATGTACAGTGGTGCGTTGCGATGTGCATAGTGAAATGTTTTTTTAGGCACGTTACCCACAAGTTATGTAAATATAATATTTTGTATAATGATGTGTGAACAGGGCTGGTACTTGATACATAAAAAAAAAAAAAAATTTCTTCATATGTAGGTATTTTTGCAGCTTAATGTGGGAGTTGATTAATATTAGTATTAGGTTTATAGTTCCCTGGAGTATGGAGCAATGTCAGTCATTGGCTGGCCTTAGAAGTGGATGGACGTTTGAGTTTGTCAGTGGTGGATACCTTTTCAAATCGGGTTTAGTTGAGTATTATATTCAGTGCTGTTTTATTATTATTCATGGTGTGTAAAGTGCTATTAATTATTGTGTTGTAAGGTGGTTTATTGTTTATACACGGTGCCAATAGTAGTTGTTTATTCAGGATCATGTTTATTCATTATTCTCTTTATTTAATTTATCTCATGGAACCTACACACTTATTATTTTAAAAAAAAATATTTAAATCTTTTGTAATGCGTATAATTGCAAACCTTCACTCTTGAACTTTTGGGATAATGAGAGGGTTGTGATTGAACCCAGGACTGAGGTGTGCTGAGTTGCCAAAATATTTTTGCTTTTTTTGTTGTGCCATATGTGCTCTCACTAGTATATTAATCTTTAACGTAATTCAAGTTGATAAATTATGGCATCACAAAATAGGGGCCTGTGTCTGGGAGACTTTGGTTAAAATTAAGTGAAATTAAGTTAAAATAAGTTGAAATCACCAAGAGTGAAGTTTGCGAATTATTCTTGGTAAGATTTCTTCACTAGTCGGTAAGTTGCCATATCTGTTTAATATGAAGCCTTTTAATTTAGCTAAGTTCATTGCTGAACCTTCAGTGTTCAGTTTGGAGTGTAGTACCTGTATGTATATTATGTATGCTGGATTATATATTATGTATGTATATTATGTATGTGCTCCATTTATGTATTTATTTATTCAGCCTAGCTAGCAGTGTGTGGCAATGTTATTACCATATCCCACATGCTTAATTAATGTGCCTGGCGACGTATGGAAGCTGCTAATGTATCACTTGCCATACGTCGCCTATAGCAGTTGACCAAGGAGCCTAGCCGGGGAGAGTGCTGCTCCCCTTTGTGTACATACTCTTATCCAGTAAACCGAACCTACAAAACTATACAGGTGTTTGTGTTCTCTCCTGTATATAGAACTTATTATTCAGAACCTAACATGGCGCAGTGAACCGATCTTACTGGATAATTATGAGTGAAAGTGCAAACTTTGTGGGGAAGCCGGCTTTTGGACTCCCGCTGTGTGTCAACTTCCGCCCGCTACCCTCCTCGAAGAATTTCGCAGCTTTGAGCAGTGTCAGTGACAGTGATTTTCTGTGAAGTGTTTAGTGCATTGTGTGTTTCGTGCCATTCATGTGTGACCTTGTTCTAAAGGATTCCCAAGGTATACGGCACGTTCTGGGCATTTGTAAGGAGTAGAGTTCAGCGCACCCTTCTCTGACCTCGTCCTGAGGGTAACTGGACTGACTGGGAGTCACTGCACTTCTCCCTTTCCCTCCCTCACAGCGTCGTCTCCACACCCCTTCACAGCTCGAGGAGACCGCTCTCACTGCCCGCGCGCACACACACATACATGTACTAACACTCACTGACCGCGGCGGCCCCCTTATATATATTTTATATATATAACCTACTTATCTGTGTATTTAATTAATTTTTTGTCTGAAATCTTGTTGATACGACGGGCTGACCGGTCAACACTGATTTGAGACATAGTACACAGATGAAGTAGTTATGTCTCATGCCTTACGTAGCCGTGGACCCAGCGCCTGGATGAGTCAAGCGGATGATAGTTCCCCAGAGATGGATGACCAGGCCGGCCACGACGCTCCAGCCCCCACAACATCGCGCAGTCCCTCACCTCAATATTCAGCGTTGTCTCCAGAGATAATTGCTTTACTGAAGTTTATGAGAGATGAGAAACGCGAGGATGAAGCTCACAGACGTTTGGCGGATGAGCACAGAAGGCAAGCAGAGGCAGAACGAGACAACCAACGGAGATTGGAAGACAGTGAACGGTTTGAAGCCTTGATATCTCGCCTCACTGTTAACCAAGCCCCTGGCTCTAACACTGCCTCGGTACTGACTGGTTCAGATACCTCATCCATGCTTCCTTCACGCCCCCCAGCCCCACCTAAAGCAGCAGCTCAAACACCGCCCATCTTGAAGCCTGATGTGAATTTCCAGACTTTTCGTGAATGGCGGCGACGGTGGACTGATTATTCTACAATGGTGGATCTCCAGAGTTTGTCACAGCCTAAACAACTCATCCAGCTGCGTATGTGCCTGTCCTTGGAAATTCAGCGTGTCTTGGAACATACGTTGCAGGTACCCCCAACCTCTTCGCTGTCTGTAGAGGAGGTACCGGACGTTCTACAACGGCACATCAAAGGACAGCAGAATGAAGCTCTGCACAGGAGGGAATTGTTTAGCTGCAGACAGATGGAGGGTGAGTCTTTTGATGCCTTTTACGTACGTCTTAAGAGAGCCTCGGAAGAGGTAGATATATTTCTAGGCCACCACCAGCAGTGCGAGGAGACCCAGTTGAAGCAGGTGATCCTGATGGGTGTTAAGGACGAGGAACTTGTCCAACGCCTCACCTCCCTCGACTCTTCCTCTTCTCTTAAGGATGTGTCGACGATATGTCGCTCCTATGAGGCTGCAAGGTGTGCCACCTCTGCCATCCGTGCTCCCCCTACAGCTGTACACGCTGTGTCCCGGTACAAGAAGGACAAGAAGTCCGTTCCTACGCCTTCGCCCACCACGTCCACGCCCGGTTTATTTTGCAACAACTGTGGTAAGCAGCACGGAACACAGGTGTGTCCAGCTGCTCAGTCTACCTGCAACAGTTGTGACCGTAAGGGCCACTGGTCACTCACAGTACGGTGCCCAGCCAAACGCGTCCAGTGCAATGTGTGTGGTCGTCTGGGCCACTATGACAAGTGTTGCCCTTCCAACAAACCCAAGGGACCGCGTCGGCGGAAGCTTCAGCCCCCTTCCACCAGAGAGGGCCGCCCACAGTCTTCCAATCAGAGGCACGACGACTCTTGACAACGCTCGAGCCACATTAGGAATGTGTGCTCCCCCCAGCGTCCCAGGACCAAAGTCCCCCAGTACATCAGTGTCATTGTGACCTACGGCGGTGTGTCATCCCGTCTTCAGATGTTGCCCGACACCGGCGCTGATGCTACAGTCATCGGTCCCCAGCATTTGCAATGCTTGGGGCTCTCTCCAAGTGATCTAGGACCGCCCCCCAAGGATCTCCACTTTACGGCAGACGGTTCACAGATGACCCCGGCCCTAGGTTCACTCTATGTACACGTCACCTTTGGCAACAGGTCGTGTCAAGCCTGGATTGATGTGCATAATGGCGTCCCGACTCCTTTGCTGTCCTACAGACATTGCCAAGAGTTGGCCATCATCTCCCAGGACTTCCCAACACCGATTCTCGAGGTAAAACACGCCAACAGGGTGCACGAAGGGAGCAGCAACTACCCTGCTGCCGCCCTGCCCCTACCTCTGGCCAGTGACACCTCTCCTTCGGTAGTTGTCCCTGCTGCTTCAAGTCTCCACGCCTTGGCTCGCCTCCACGACAGTCACTGTGGAGCCGAGGCCACCAAACGGCGTGCAAGACAGACTGTGTTCCGGCCTGGCATCGACCCCGACATCTCCAATGCTGTCCAGGTGTGTAAGCCCCGCCACGTATTACAACCCAGCCAGCAGCAGGAACCCTTTATGAGTGACGACAACCCCACCCGCCCCTTTGAGTCTGTGTCGGCCGACTTTTTCTGTGTGTCAGGAAAGTCCTTCCTCGTTATCGTCGACCGTCTCTCTGGTTGGCCAGTTGTCATCAAGTGCGGTAATGACACGACGTCTGCCGCCACCTTCAGCAAGTTCCGCCACTACTTCCGTGACGTGGGCGTTCCTGTACGCCTGCGAACCGACGGAGGGCCTCAGTTCACAAGCCGGGACTTTGCTGTGTTCCTTGACCGATGGGGAGTCCGGCATGTGTTGTCATCGCCCCATTACCCGCAGTCCAACGGCCACGCTGAGGCTGCTGTCAAATCCCTGAAGCACCTCATCCTTAAGGTGGCCCCTTCTGGGAACATTGACTGCGAGGCCTTCGACAGGGGTCTTCTTGAACTCCGCAACACACCTAACTACACCGGACGCTCCCCTGCCCAGGTTTTGTATGGACGCCCCCTCCGTTCTTGTGTCCCTGCTCACCCTCAATCCTTCTCCAAGGAGTGGCAGGCCAAGACAGAGGATTGTGATCGCCGAGCCGCCGAACGTGTTCAGGACGTCGCCGCCCGCTACAACGACCACGCCCGTTCTCTCCCCAGGTTGAGTGTCGGCACCCAAGTCCGTGTTCAGGACCCGACCTCCCTACGTTGGGACAAAGTAGGCGTAGTCATGGGTCTCGGCAGGTCACGGGACTACCAGGTGCGGTTACCCAGTGGTCGTGTGTGGTGGAGGAACCGCCGTTTTCTCCGACCCGTAACAATGCCTTCTGCTGGCCCCGCCATCAGTGTTGAGTCCCATACCCTTCCCAGTGATGAAGTCCCTCGACGCTCAGAACGGATCCAAAAGAAAAGGTCCGCTCAAGACTTTGCTATGAGCGTATAGGGGGGAGGGAGGTGTATGTATATTATGTATGCTGGATTATATATTATGTATGTATATTATGTATGTGCTCCATTTATGTATTTATTTATTCAGCCTAGCTAGCAGCGTGTGGCAATGTTATTACCATATCCCACATGCTTAATTAATGTGCCTGGCGACGTATGGAAGCTGCTAATGTATCACTTGCCATACGTCGCCTATAGCAGTTGACCAAGGAGCCTAGCCGGGGAGAGTGCTGCTCCCCTTTGTGTACATACTCAAAAATACCGTAATTAGATGTTTGGTGGAATAGTCAATTTTGGAAGAGTCTGCATTCTAACTGTGTGAGATGGAGGAAGATCCGTCAGTAAAGTTAATCGAGTTGAAGGTAAAAGAGAGAAGCTGCAGTGGGAAATGAAGTTAAGGTTGCAGGAAAAAGAAATGGAGCACAAGGAAAGAAACAGGGAAGACAGGGAAAGAGAAAGGGCATTCCAGTTAGAGTTGTTGGATAAGAGAGCTACTCTAGAGTCGTGTGACGTCAAATTTTATGTAATTAAAGTGAAGTTTGTGCCAAAATTTGACGAACATGATCCGGCAGAGTTTTTCATCCAATTTGAGCAGATTGCCATAACACTTTCCTGGCCTCAGCAGTATTGGCCCTTGCTGATCTAGTCTGTCCTTGTGGGCAAAGGCCGTTCCACTTACTTGTCCATAACCAGCTCTCAGCAAAATGAGTATTCTGTGGTCAAGGAAGCCATTTTGAAATCTTACCAGTTGACAGCAGAGTCATATAGAGATAAGTTTAGAAATACATTAAAATTGCCCGATCAGTCATATATCGAATATGGTCACACTGTCAATAAGTTACTCAACTGATGGCTATCGGCTAGTGGAGTTAAAACCTATGATGAACTTTGTGAATTGATTGCACTAGAGCAGTATTTCAGAGGTGTCCCCACAGATGTCCGTATGTACGTTTGTGAGAAGGAAGTTACAACTATTGAGAGAGCTGCCATTTTGGCGGAAAATTTCAGTCTTATTCATAAAAATAAAGTTAATCAGGTTCCAGGTCCAGCCGTGACTCTAGTTAGAGGTGGTAAGCACCCGTTTGGTAACAGAGGTAATAAACCCTCTTTTGAGAATGTTGGCAGAGGTTCTGATGGTCATGGTGGTAATGGATTTAGCGGGGTTATGACTTCTGTGTGTTTTTATTGTACAAAGCCTGGTCACTATATTGCCCAATGTCATAAGCTCAAAGCTGTGGAGTCCCATGTTGCTAATTTTGCATTAGTCTCAGCAGATGGTGTTGGTGTAGATGATGTTGCTGCGGTTTCTGACCCAGTTTGTGTGGCTCCTATGGATTTGTTCCAGCCCTTTCAGTTTCCTGGTTTTGTGTCCGTGTCCAAGGGTAGTCCTGCTGTCCTTGTGAGTATTTTGAGGGATACTGGTGCTTCACTCAGTATTTTGTTGAAAAGTGCTCTTCCATCTGTGGAAGAGGCTTATACTGGTGAGCATGTTGTGTTGCGGGGCGTTAGTGGACCACCTGCGTTCCTTTGTGTAAAGTGTATCTTCGGACGGACCTTTTGTCTCAGCCAGTTACAGTAGTGGTTCAGTGGTTTTGCCAGTGGAGGGAGTAACGTTTCTCTTGGGAAATGATATAGCTGGTAGCTTTGTTGTTCTGGATCCACTTGTGTGCTCTACACCTTTGAGTAATGACCCTGCTGCAAACCTTGTGAGTAAGCGTGTTGGGTTATTCCCTTCTTGTGCTGTAACCCGTAGTCAAGCTAAAATGGTGACGTTTGGGACAGATGTGAGTGATCAGGGTGATGTTTTGCCCGATTAAGATTTGAATGGACTGTTTAATGTTAAGCCAGAGCAGTTAGATGCAGGTTTAGTAGATCAACCTATTAGTGACTTGTCAAGTGATGTAAAGATAGATTCTAAGGAACCTACACACTTATTATGGTAAAAACAAATTATTAATTTTTTTTTAAATTTTTTTGTAATGCATATAATTCCAAACCTTCACTCTTAGAACTGTTGGGATAAAGAGAGGGTTGTGATTGAACCAAAGACTAAGGTGTGCTGAGTTGCCAATTTGTTTCTGCTTTTTTGTGCCATATGTGCCCTCATTAGTATATTTATCTTAAACGTAATTCAAGTTGATAAGTTATAACATAACAATATCAATAAGGAAATAAAAACAATTGATTACCGAAGCAATTTGGATAGAATTAACCAATAATAGAGAAAATTAATCATAGGAGTAATATTATAGACCTCCTAATCTTGATAGGATTGAAGGGTAACTTCTTTAGGATGAAATACATAGGGCAGCCAGACATAGCAAAGCCTGTGCAGTAAGCGACTTTAACTTTAGTTGAATAGATTGGACTGACTTTACGGGTAACTTAGACTCAGAGTATTTTCTTGAAACATTTCAGGACTGTTTCCGTAGTCACCACATAGCTGAACCCACATGGGGGAATAGATCACTATCCTCTAACTACCGTCCAATCAGTCTAACATCAGTTGTAGGCAAATTACTGGAAGCAATCATTTCAAACTCTATTCGAAACCACCTGGAGAAGCACAAATTGATCAATGATTCCCAGCATGGCTTCACAAGCGGGCGTTCATGTCTAACTAATCTATTAACATTCTTTTCATCAGTTTTCGAATCCGTGGACGAGGGGCACAATTATGATGTGGTATATTTCGACTTTAGCAAAGCCTTCGACGGAGTCCCCCACGAAAGACTAATAAGAAAGGTAGAAGCACATGGAATTAAAGGTAATATTCTAAAATGGATTAGAGCGTGGTTACAGGACAGGAAACAGCGAGTGAGCATTAACGGCACTAAATCCCATTGGAGCAACGTCACTAGTGGAATTCCCCAAGGCTCAGTACTTGGACCATTATTATTTATTATGTACATAAATGACATAGATATCGGCATAGACAGCAACATAAGTAAAATTGCTGATGACACTAAAATAGGACGTGTAATTAAGTCTGACGAGGACTCCGCAAAACTACAGGAAGATTTAAACAAATTTTTCGAATGGTCTGAAAAATGGCAGATGAAATTCAATGGAAACCATTTACCAAATGAACAACTATTCCATTGTGAAATCCGACTGGGAGAGAGATTTAGGAGTAATGATAAGTAGGAATCTTAAGCCAAGTAAACAATGTGTTTTTGCTTTTAAGAAGGCTATTAAAGTACTTGGGTTCATACAAAGGAGTGTTAGTTACAAGACTAGCGAGGTCATCTTAAGATTACACCTTGCGCTTGTGAGACCTCACCTGGATTACGCAGTTCAGTTCTGGTCACCGCATTACAGAATGGATATAGAATCCTTGGAAAGAATCCAGAGGAGAATGACAAGACTAATCCCGGGCATTAGGAACCTTGAGTACAGAGACAGGTTAAAGTATCTTAATTTGCTCTCCCTCGTGAGACGCAGAGCGAGGGACGACATGATAAAGGTGTATAAATGGAAGTCAGGGCTAAACAAAGGGGACATTACAAAGGTACTCAATCTATCCAACCAGGAGCGAACTCGTAATAATGGTTTTAAATTAGACAAATTTAAATTTAGGCGTGAACTAGGTAAACACTGGTTTGGAAACAGAGTAGTGGATGAATGGAACAAGTTACCAAATATCATCATTAACTCGAATATGATGGATAGCTTCAAACATAGGTTGGATGCTTATATGAGCAATAGGGGTTGGGTGTAAATGGGATTGCCCAGTGTATGTATATTATGTATGTGCTCCATTTATGTATTATTTATTCAGCCTAGCTAGCAGCGTGTGGCAATGTTATTACCATACCCCACACGCTTAATTAATGTGCCTGGCGACGTATGGAAGCTGCTAATGTATCACTTGCCATACGTCGCCTATAGCAGTTGAACAAGGAGCCTAGCCAGGGAGACCGCTGCTCTCCTCTGTGTACATACTCTTATCCAGTAAACCGAACCTACAAAGCTATACAGGTGTTTGTGTTCTCTCCTGTATATAGAACTTATTATTCAGAACCTAACATGGCGCAGTGATCCGATCTTACTGGATAATTACGAGTGAAAGTGCAAAGTCTGTGGAAAGCCGGCGTACGGACTCCTCTCTCGCTTGGGTCAACTCCCGCGCGTCATCTCTCCTCGAAGAATCTCAGCAACTTTGAGCAGTGTCAGTGACAGTGATTTTCTGTGAAGTGTTTAGTGCATTGTGTGTTTCGTGCCATTCATGTGTGAACTTGTTCTAAAGGATTCCCAAGGTATACGGCACGTTCTGGGCATTTGTAAGGAGTAGAGTTCAGTGCACCCGTCTCTGACCGCGTTCTGAGGGTAACTGGACTGACTGGGAGTCGCCGCGCCTCTCCCCCCACCCCCTCACAGCGCCGCCTCCACCCCCCCCCCTCACAGCTGGGGCGAGACTCTCTACCCGCCCGGGACACCACACACACACACGTACTAACACTCGCTGACCGCGCGGCTTCTAATATATATTTTATATATATAACCTACTTATCTGTGTATTTAATTAATTTTTGTCTGAAATCTTGTTGATACGACGGGCTGACCGGTCAACACTGATTTAAGACATAGTACACAGAGGAAGTAGTTATGTCTCACGCCTTACGTAGCCGTGGACCCAGCGTCTGGATGAGCCAGGCGGGTGATAGCCCCGCAGAGATGGATGACCAGGCCGGCCACGACGCTCCAGCCCCCACATCGCACAGTCCCTCACCTCAATATTCAGCGTTGTCTCCAGAGATAATTGCTTTACTGAAGTTTATGAGAGATGAGAAACGCGAGGATGAAGCTCACAGACGTTTGGCGGATGAGCACAGAAGGCAAGCAGAGGCAGAACGAGACAACCAACGGAGATTGGAAGACAGTGAACGGTTTGAAGCCTTGATATCTCGCCTCACTGTTAACCAAGCCCCTGGCTCTAACACTGCCTCGGTACTGACTGGTTCAGATACCTCATCCATGCTTCCTTCACACCCCCCAGCCCCACCTAAAGCAGCAGCTCAAACGCCGCCCATCTTGAAGCCTGATGAGACTTTCCAGACTTTTCGTGAATGGCGGCGACGGTGGACTGAATATTCTACAATGGTGGATCTCCAGAGTTTGTCACAGCCTAAACAACTCATCCAGCTGCATATGTGCCTGTCCTTGGAAATTCAGCGTGTCTTGGAACATACGTTGCAGGTACCCCCAACCTCTTTGCTGTCTGTAGAGGAGGTACTGGACGTTCTACAACGGCACATCAAAGGACAGCAGAATGAAGCTCTGCGCAGGAGGGAATTGTTTAGCTGCAGACAGTTGGAGGGTGAGTCTTTTGATGCCTTTTACGTGCGTCTTAAGAGCGCCTCGGAAGAGGTAGATATATGTCCAGGCCACCACCAGCAGTGCGAGGAGACCCAGTTGAAGCAGGTGATCCAGATGGGTGTTAAGGACGAGGAACTTGTCCAACGCCTCACCCCCCTCGACTCGTCCTCTTCTCTTAAGGATGTGTTGACGATATGTCGCTCCTATGAGGCTGCCAGGTGTGCCACCTCTGCCATCCGTGCTCCCCCTACAGCTGTACGCGCTGTGTCCCGGTACAAGAAGGACAAGAAGTCTGTTCCTACGCCTTCGCCCACCACGTCCACGCCCGGTTTATTTTGCAACAACTGTGGTAAGCAGCACGGAACACAAGTGTGTCCAGCTGCTCAGTCTACCTGCAACAGTTGTGACCATAAGGGCCACTGGTCACTCACAGTACGGTGCCCAGCCAAACGCGTCCAGTGCAATGTGTGTGGTCGTCTGGGCCACTATGACAAGTGTTGCCTTTCCAACATACCCAAGGGACCGCGTCGGCGGAAGCTTCAGCCCCCCTCCACCAGAGAGGGCCGCCCACAGTCTTCCAATCAGAGGCACGACGACTCCTGACAACGCTCGAGCCACATTAGGAATGTGTGCTTCCCCCCGCGTCCCAGGACCAAAGTCCCCCAGTACATCAGTGTCATCGTGACCTACGGCGGTGTGTCATCCCGTCTTCAGATGTTGCCCGACACCGGCGCTGATGCTACAGTCATCGGTACCCAGCATTTGCAATGCTTGGGGCTCTCTCCAAGTGATCTAGGACCGCCCCCCAAGGATCTCCGCTTTATGGCAGATGGTTCACAGATGACCCCGGCCCTAGGTTCACTCTATGCACACGTCACCTTTGGCAACAGGTCGTGTCAAGCCTGGATTGATGTGCATAATGGCGTCCCGACTCCTTTGCTGTCCTACAGACATTGCCAAGAGTTGGCCATCATCTCCCAGGACTTCCCAACACCGATTCTCGAGGTAAAACACGCCAACAGGGTGCACGAAGGGAGCAGCAACTACCCTGCTGCCGCCCTACCCCTACCTCTGGCCAGTGACACCTCTCCTTCGGTAGTTGTCCCTGCTGCTTCAAGTCTCCACGCCTTGGCTCGCCTCCACGACAGTCACTGTGGAGCCGAGGCCACCAAACGGCGTGCAAGACAGACTGTGTTCCGGCCTGGCATCGACCCCGACATCTCCAATGCTGTCCAGGTGTGCAAGCCCCGCCGCGTATTACAACCCAGCCAGCAGCAGGAATCCTTTATGAGCGACGACAACCCCACCCGCCCCTTTGAGTCTGTGTCGGCCGACTTTTTCTGTGTGTCAGGAAAGTCCTTCCTCGTTATCGTCGACCGTCTCTCTGGTTGGCCGGTTGTCATCAAGTGCGGTAATGACACGACGTCTGCCGCCACCATCAGCAAGTTCCGCCACTACTTCCGTGACGTGGGCGTTCCTGCACGCCTGCGAACCGACGGAGGGCCTCAGTTCACAAGCCGGGACTTTGCTGCGTTCCTTGACCGATGGGGAGTCCGGCATGTGTTGTCATCGCCCCATTACCCGCAGTCCAACGGCCACGCTGAGGCTGCTGTCAAATCCCTGAAGCACCTCATCCTTAAGGTGGCCCCTTCTGGGAACATTGACTGCGAGGCCTTCGACAGGGGTCTTCTTGAACTCCGCAACACACCTAACTACACCGGACGCTCCCCTGCCCAGGTTTTGTATGGACGCCCCCTTCGTTCTTGTGTCCCTGCTCACCCTCAATCCTTCTCCAAGGAGTGGCAGGCCAAGACAGAGGATTGTGATCGCCGAGCCGCCGAACGTGTTCAGGACGTCGCCGCCCGCTACAATGACCACGCCCGTTCTCTCCCCAGGTTGAGTGTCGGCACCCAAGTCCGTGTTCAGGACCCGACCTCCCTACGTTGGGACAAAGTAGGCGTAGTTATGGGTCTCGGCAGGTCACGGGACTACCAGGTGCGGTTACCCAGTGGTCGTGTGTGGTGGAGGAACCGCCGTTTTCTCCGACCCGTAACAATGCCTTCTGCTGGCCCCGCCACCAGTGTTGAGTCCCATACCCTTCCCAGTGATGAAGTCCCTCGACGCTCAGAACGGATCCAAAAGAAAAGGTCCGCTCAAGACTTTGCTATGAGCGTATAGGGGGGAGGGAGGTGTATGTATATTATGTATGTGCTCCATTTATGTATTATTTATTCAGCCTAGCTAGCAGCGTGTGGCAATGTTATTACCATACCCCACACGCTTAATTAATGTGCCTGGCGACGTATGGAAGCTGCTAATGTATCACTTGCCATACGTCGCCTATAGCAGTTGAACAAGGAGCCTAGCCAGGGAGACCGCTGCTCTCCTCTGTGTACATACTCTTATCCAGTAAACCGAACCTACAAAGCTATACAGGTGTTTGTGTTCTCTCCTGTATATAGAACTTATTATTCAGAACCTAACACCCAGTATGGGACAATAGGCCCGCTGCAGTTTCCTCCATTATGTTCTTATGTAATGTCGATGTAGGGAGCGAACTAGCTAACAGCGATCACAAAAAAGTGAAATTCAAGGTAGAACTTAATGTTAGTTACAAGGATAATTGCATTAAAGTCCCATATTTCTGATGGGTAAACACTGAAGGGTTGAAAAGACAGCCGAGGGAAGGAGTACTGCATTTGGGGGTGAAGTGCGTGACCTCACGAGAGGGTGTAACCAACGTGACCCCACATTATGTGCCCACACAGGGAGGCCCCGCTTTACCAGGTGACCTGACCACAATAACCTTACAAAACATGATCACCGGGGGTGACCTGACCACGAGATATGAGATTGACAAGAACCATAACAATTTAAATTATGAGTTACAGATCAAATGTCAATGACCCTAAATTATAAATATTTGTTCAAAGAATATTTTTGGACAAAATAAAGCTAAAGGTAGGATAATCAACCGTGGTGAAGTTTACCTCTGGAATTATTATAAAGTATTGGCCAGTTGGGTTAATCCCGAGATAAAAACAGCAAAGAGAGATATTGAAGTATAAGTAGCAAGAGAAGCGAAGCCAAACACTCAGGGATTCTTTCAAATGTATCAAAATTAAACATGAGGCAAGATCGGACCAATATAGTCAGCTACCGGCGAACTAACTTACAACGACAGTGAAATTAGCAATAATCTGAACAGATATTTTTCATCAGTTTTCGCCTCTGAGAATTCAAATATGATACTCGAGGCACCGACTATCTACAGAGATAGGGAAGAAAATAGATTAAGCGAGATAGTAGTGACTATTAACGATGATAGAAAACAAGTCGCCAGGATCCGACAAGATGTTTCCCAGAGTATTAAAAGAATGTAAGGAAAAACTTAGTATGCCCTTAGCAAACTTGTTTAACATGTCATTAATAACGGGTGCAGTACCAGAATCCTGGAGGATACCGAATGCGATACCGATTTTGAAGAAGGGAGATAGATATCTTTCCTCAAAATACCGTCCAATCAGTTTAGCATCAATTGTAGGCAAATTACTGGAAGCAATAATTTCAAACTCAATTCGAAATCACCTCGAAAAACACACATTGATCAATGATTCCCAGTTTGGCTTCACAAGTGGGCGTTCATGCCTGACGAATTTATTTCCATTATTTTCAACTGTTTTCGAATCGGTGGATGGCGGACACGATTATGATGCGGTTAACCTCGACTTTAGCAAAGACTTCGACTGGGTCCCCCACGAAAAACTAATACATAAAGTGGAGGCTCATGGAATTGAAGTAGATGATCTAACTGGATTAGGGCATAGTTAGAGGAAATGAAACAGAGTCAGCATTAATGGCACTAAATCCGATTGGGGTAACGCCAGTAGTGGAGTACCCCAAGGCTCAGTAATTGGACAATTACTATTTATTACAAAAATAAACGACATATATGTAGGCGTACACAGCAACATCAGCAAATTTGCTGACCACACTAAAATAAGGCGTGTAATTAAATCTGACTGGGACTCCGCAAAACTAATGGACGATGCAAAAAAATTTTTCGCATGGTCTGAAAAATGGCAGATGAAATTTAATGTGGAAAAATGTAAAGTACTTAGTCTAGGACAGTGGTTCCCAAAACTTTTTCTGATCATTACCCACTTTTCATATATGATCCTTATCCATGGCCCCCCTCTCCCAATCCATATCTCTGGCTGGCTCAGCTGCTGACTGGCTATTCTAGTGTGGTGGGGCTTGGGATTTTTATGTGTACATAGCCTCAGCTTATGGCCCCCTAAATTTTGCTGGGGGGCCATGGCCCCCAGTTTGGGAACCAGTGGTCTAGGATATGTAAGCAGAGAAACCAGTTATCAAATGAACAACGTTGATATATGAATCCGTCGGTTAATCCCCCAATTAACCGGGTTGTTCACATATATTAGATATTGGGGTTTTAGTAACGAGACCTATTTGAAGTTCCTTGTTTTTTTATAAAAGGATTATGTCTATAATTCCTGAGTGTAGATCAACCGTATGCTCACCTATTTATGAGTGAACGAGAAAGAGGACGGCGTTTATGTAAATATAAACGTAGATCACGTCCGTTTGATATTAGTTGATCTGAGGGAGAACGGTATGGGTACGTCGTTCCCCCTCGAGGGAAGACGGAGTCATCCACTGAGGCTCTCAAATAACGTCTTCCTCTAGTCAAAGATATCAAACTACTGCTCGCTTCAGGTGGCCAGAGAGCCGGCTACTTATGCCTTTACTCAGCATAGTATGACGCAGCTTCCCGTGGGGCACACCTTATCACGTGCATTGAACATGTCACCTCATAGCCAGTGGAAAGTTACAGGGAGGTGAATCTGAATATAATATCAGAAGCATTGACCCATTTATATAATATGTTCTGTTGATGAGACAGGGGCCCATTACATATAGAGAAATCCGACTGTGAGAAAGATTTAGTGGTGATGATAAGTGCATGATTTCTCCAGAGTATGATATGTTTTTAGTTAATCTGAGGCATATTAAGTACCTGATGGATATAATATAAGAGTCTTTATAGTGTTTACCCTGCTTGTTGTTGTGACCACTAGTGGCAGGGGTTTGTTTCTTTATGCTTTCACGATCAAGCCTCACCTCTTATTTGAATAGTGGCAAATTCTTAATAAAGAGGAGTGATGGCGCATTACATAAGTATGAATCTTAAACAAAGACACAATACGGGTTTTCTCGAAACAAGGCTAACACAGTACGTACTTGGGTTCATACAAAGAAGTGTTAGTTACAAGACTAGTGACGTTATCCTAAAGTTATATCTTGCGCTTGTGAGACCTCACTTGGATTATGCTGTTCAGTTTTGGTCAGAATGTTGCAGAATGGATATCTAATCCCTAGAAAGCATACAGAAGAGGATGACGAGATTAATCGCAAACATTTGGGAACCTTGAGATAGAGAAAGATTAAAGCATCCTGGTACAGTGACACATCCTGGCACAGTGACACATCCTAGTACAGTAATACATCTTGGTATAGTGACACATCCTGGTACAGTAATACTTCTTAGTACTGTTAGTGACACGTTTATACTAATTAATGTTTGTGACTGGAATTGTGAACATTTAAAAAGAATTTGTTTTTATGTGAAATAGAGAAAAAAGTTGTGTACAAATTCCTGGCACACGTAACATAATTAGTTAATGACTCGCCCGATTTTTTTTCCACGGGACTAATAAAACACAACAGCCTAACAATCAACTCCAAAACAAATTGACAAGAGGAAGTTTTATTAAGTTATGTTTTGGTTCATATGAAAAGTAGGAATATTTTTCTTAGTATATATTAATTATCTGCAACGAATGTTTAATGTTATAATGTTTAAAGGGGATAAGTAGTGATCCCATCACCATCTTCCCGACGTTAGTTAAAAAGAAAGTAGTTGTCAGTTGTGGTGCCCCACAAAATCTCTCCACACAATCTTTTCTCCGAACAGTTTTGCTTTCACTTAGCTGAATGTTGATCCCCTATATACCACGCCAACTTCAATGTTCTGTTTCCATCTTCTTCTTCGTCTATTCGATAGTCGTTCTACATGTGCTACACAATCCTGAAATATTGTTGGATATGTTGTTGCAAAGCCTCTGACGTTATATATATATATATATATATATATATATATATATATATTATATATATATATATATATATATATATATATATATATATATATATATATATAAAACAAAGAAGTATGTTTGTGTTTGCCTGTGTGTCCCCACGAGAATCTCGGAAACTACTTTACCGATCTGTAGTGATGATGGATGGTGTTATATGTAGTGATGATGGATGATGATGTTATATGTAGTGATGATGGATGTTGTTATATGTAGTGATGATGGGTGGTGTTATATGTAGTAGTGATGATGGATGGTGTTATATGTAGTGATGATGAATGATGTTATATGTAGTGATGATGGGTGGTAATGTATGTAGTGATGATGGGTGGTAATGTATGTAGTGATGATGGATGGTGTTATATGTAGTCATGATAGATGATGTTATATGTAGTGATGATGGGTGGTGTTATATGTAGTGATAATTAGACAATAAAATAATAACAATTTAATGAAAAAAAATATACTTTGCTGTACTGTTGTGGTGAAAAACATGGTGGAACTTACATACACCGTTAATGAATTATTGATGGAAGAAAAAGTTTTGGGGACTGAATAGTGAGACAATGTGGAACCTCCCGGAGGGTGGCGTCCTACCGTGGCCTGGCGGATGAGCTGCCCGTCTGTTTGTGGGTGGGTTTGTTTGTTTGCGCGTTCGCACGAGAATTTCGGAAACAACTTTACCGATCTGTAGTGATAATGGATGGTGTTATATGTAGTGATGATGGATGATGTTATATGTAGTGATGATGGATGATGTTATATGTAGTGATGATGGATGATGTTATATGTAGTGATGATAGATGATGTTATATGTAGTGATGATGGATGTTGTTATATGTAGTGATGATGGATGGTGTTATATGTAGTGATGATGGATGGTGTTATATGTAGTGATGATGGATGATGTTATATGTAGTGATGATGGATGTTGTTATATGTAGTGATGATGGATGTTGTTATATGTAGTGATGATGGATGTTGTTATATGTAGTGATGATGGGTGGTGTTATTTGTAGTGATGATGGATGGTGTTATATGTAGTGATAAGAAAATAAGAACATAAGAATGGAGGAAACTACAGTGGGCCTATTGGCCCATACTGGGCAGTCCCATTTACACCCAACCCCTATTGCTCATATGAGCATCCAATCTATGTTTGAAGCTATCCAGCGTATTCCAGTTAATGATAATATTTGGTAACTTGTTCCATTCATCCACTACTCTATTTCCAAACCAGTGTTTACCTATTTCGCTCCTAAATCTAAATTTGTCTAATTTAAAACCATTGTTACGAGTTCGCTCCTGGTTGGATAGTTCGAGTACCTTTGTAATGTCGCCTTTGTTTAGCCCTGACTTCCATTTATACACCTTGATCATGTCGCTTCTCACTCTACGTCTCTCGAGGGAGTGCAAATTAAGATGCCTTAACCTGTCTCTGTACTCAAGGTTCCTAATGCCCGGGATTAGTCTTGTCATTCTCCTCTGAATTCTTTTCAAGGATTCTATATCCATCCTGTAATGCGGTGACCAGAATTGACTGCTTAATCCAAGTGAGGTCTCACCAGTGCAAGATATAGTTTTACGATGACCTCGCTAGTATTGTAACTAACACTCCTTTATACGAACCCAAGAACTTCATTAGCCTTGTTACAAGCAAAAACACATTGTTTACTTGGCTTAAGATTCCCACTTATCATTACTCCTAAATCTCTCTCGCAGTCGGATTTCTCAATGGCATCGATGTTCATCTGGTTTCCCTGTTTGCATCTCCTATACTGAGTACTTTACATTTGTCCACATTGAATTTCATCTGCCATTTTTACTTATGTTGCTGTCTATACCGATTATCTATGTCGTTTATGTATATAATAATAAATAAAAATGGTGATCATAGGGCCAGGCAGTCACCCATTTAAGTACTAACTTTGCTATTTGGACAAGAAGCAGTGTTTCCAACATACTGTGTTATTGGTGAGACACAGCTGTTGGACCTGCAGGTTAATATCCTGAAACATATTAACAAAACCACAAGAGTTAATGTTAGACTTTGGAGAAAATAAACTTGTTTCAGGTAAAACAGTAGACTTGTGTATAGAGCAAGTACTGTAGTGTACTGTACTGTACTGTACTGTACTGTGCTGTAATGTACTATATTGTACAGTACTGTACTGTACTGCACTGCACTGTACTATACTGTACTTTACTGCACTGTACTGTACTGTATTGTACTGTACTGTACTGCACTGCATTGTACTGTACTGTACTGTACTGTACAGTACAGTACAGTACAATGCAGTATTGTACTGTATAGCACTCTACAGTACAGTACAGTGCATTACAGTACAGTACAGCACAGTACTGTACTATACAGTACAGTGCAGTACAGTACAGTACAGTACAGTACAGTACTGTACTGTTGAAGGGTTGTATATGGCGACCTGTGGCGACCTGTGGTGTCATGGTCAGCATCTTCGCCTCGCCAGCGAGCGGACCCGAGTTCGATCCTCGGGCAGGGTGAAACTATGGGCAAGTTTCTTTATGCCATTTGCCTCTGTTTACCCAGCAGTAATTGGGAACCTGGATGTTAATCGATTTGCTGATCATATTCCAGGGTAATGGTCAGCCAGTGCAGTTGGCGAGCTGTCTAGTGTTCTCGGACTATTCCGTGACACTGTGTCATGCAGCTCGTTAACTTAGAGTGTGGTTGTTGTGTTGGCGACAGCTTTCATACCTTAGCAAATTCACGCCTAGAAGGCCCTTGGGCCGGCCATCCTCGATTTCGAGGGGCTTCTATTGTTTATGTGGGTGTTGAAGGCTGTGTATTTGGAGGTTCTGCGGTTTTACAATATATATATATATATATATATATATATATATATATATATATATATATATATATATATATATATATTTCATTTTTAGTCCATTTAACACGCGGACTTTGAACATATAATCAACGACCTCACCAGCATGGAATCGAACCCTTGACCTACTGGGTGGGACTAGGGAACGCTTACCGGCTAGGCCACAAGGACACTAAAAGCAGTTCTAGACTCTGTTATATTACACACAAAGCCTGTTCATCGAGCTGATGGCGCCGTGAACCTCATTGGGAAACTGCCCGTGCCTCTTATGTGGTGTCAGTAGCATTTTACCGAATCCAGCTGGTATGAAACGCGAGGTACATATGTATACTTCATTTTTAGTCCATTTAACACGCGGACTTTGAACATATAATCAACGACCTCACCAGCATGGAATCGAACCCTCGACCTACTGGGTGGGACTAGGGAACGCTTACCGGCTAGGCCACAAGGACACTAAAAGCAGTTCTAGACTCTGTTATATTACACACAAAGCCTGTTCATCGAGCTGATGGCGCCGTGAACCTCATTGGGAAACTGCCCGTGCCTCTTATGTGGTGTCAGTAGCATTTTACCGAATCCAGCTGGTATGAAACGCGAGGTACATATGTATACTTCATTTTTAGTCCATTTAACACGCGGACTTTGAACATATAATCAACGACCTCACCAGCATGGAATCGAACCCTCGACCTACTGGGTGGGACTAGGGAACGCTTACCGGCTAGGCCACAAGGACACTAAAAGCAGTTCTAGACTCTGTTATATTACACACAAAGCCTGTTCATCGAGCTGATGGCGCCGTGAACCTCATTGGGAAACTGCCCGTGCCTCTTATGTGGTGTCAGTAGCATTTTACCGAATCCAGCTGGTATGAAACGCGAGGTACATATGTATACTTCATTTTTAGTCCATTTAACACGCGGACTTTGAACATATAATCAACGACCTCACCAGCATGGAATCGAACCCTCGACCTACTGGGTGGGACTAGGGAACGCTTACCGGCTAGGCCACAAGGACACTAAAAGCAGTTCTAGACTCTGTTATATTACACACAAAGCCTGTTCATCGAGCTGATGGCGCCGTGAACCTCATTGGGAAACTGCCCGTGCCTCTTATGTGGTGTCAGTAGCATTTTACCGAATCCAGCTGGTATGAAACGCGAGGTACATATGTATACTTCATTTTTAGTCCATTTAACACGCGGACTTTGAACATATAATCAACGACCTCACCAGCATGGAATCGAACCCTCGACCTACTGGGTGGGACTAGGGAACGCTTACCGGCTAGGCCACAAGGACACTAAAAGCAGTTCTAGACTCTGTTATATTACACACAAAGCCTGTTCATCGAGCTGATGGCGCCGTGAACCTCATTGGGAAACTGCCCGTGCCTCTTATGTGGTGTCAGTAGCATTTTACCGAATCCAGCTGGTATGAAACGCGAGGTACATATGTATACTTCATTTTTAGTCCATTTAACACGCGGACTTTGAACATATAATCAACGACCTCACCAGCATGGAATCGAACCCTCGACCTACTGGGTGGGACTAGGGAACGCTTACCGGCTAGGCCACAAGGACACTAAAAGCAGTTCTAGACTCTGTTATATTACACACAAAGCCTGTTCATCGAGCTGATGGCGCCGTGAACCTCATTGGGAAACTGCCCGTGCCTCTTATGTGGTGTCAGTAGCATTTTACCGAATCCAGCTGGTATGAAACGCGAGGTACATATGTATACTTCATTTTTAGTCCAGCTGGATTCGGTAAAATGCTACTGACACCACATAAGAGGCACGGGCAGTTTCCCAATGAGGTTCACGGCGCCATCAGCTCGATGAACAGGCTTTGTGTGTAATATAACAGAGTCTAGAACTGCTTTTAGTGTCCTTGTGGCCTAGCCGGTAAGCGTTCCCTAGTCCCACCCAGTAGGTCGAGGGTTCGATTCCATGCTGGTGAGGTCGTTGATTATATGTTCAAAGTCCGCGTGTTAAATGGACTAAAAATGAAGTATACATATGTACCTCGCGTTTCATACCAGCTGGATTCGGTAAAATGCTACTGACACCACATAAGAGGCACGGGCAGTTTCCCAATGAGGTTCACGGCGCCATCAGCTCGATGAACAGGCTTTGTGTGTAATATAACAGAGTCTAGAACTGCTTTTAGTGTCCTTGTGGCCTAGCCGGTAAGCGTTCCCTAGTCCCACCCAGTAGGTCGAGGGTTCGATTCCATGCTGGTGAGGTCGTTGATTATATATATATATATATATATATATATATAAAAGCATAAGCGAAGACAACAACACGAGCAGTGGTAACAACAGTAACTACAGCAACAGTTGTAGTAGGGTATAACAACGTAAGTAGTAGGAACAACAGCAGGAGTAGTGGAAATAGCAACAACAAGATTAGTGAGAACAATAACAAGAGTAGTGAAAACAACAACAAGAGTAGTAGGAACAATAAGAGGAGTTGAAGGAAAAACAACAGGAGTAGAGGAAAAAATCAGGAGTAATGGGAGCAACAAAAGGAATAGTGGAAATAATAACAGGAGTAGTAGGAAGAACAACAGGAGTTGGTTATCTGGTCAGCTGTTCGAACAAGACTACAGCTGTGCCTCCTCGTGGCAACACAGGGTAACTGGGTGCCTCGCGGCCCCAGGCTAGACCAGCAAGGGATCTCGGAGCAGCAGAGGGCCCCAGAGAAACGGTGCCTAGGCCCAATGGCATATGGATACTTCCTGGCGCTTACCAACCACTGGCCCGCTGCCTTGCTTATTAACCTCGGTAGGTATAAGGCTATGGTAGCAAACCCCAAACGAAAATTCTGCTGTGGAGCCCCGCATGAGGCAGACATGCTTACAGAGCTCCAGTAAGACCAGCGGTGGAATAGATAGATGAGGTAACCAAACATGGGAACCCAACGACTTCAACGGTGAATAAAGGCAATGCAAAATAGACAGGCTACTAAAGCGAAATCCAACAAAGTGGGCTCTCCCCAGTCGTTGCAATTACCTGCACCATTGGATCAGGAAAAGGGAGAGGGAAGATGTGTAGTTGCAGCCTGCTCTCCTGCCTCACCACATAAATCAACTCACACGCAGCCATCATCCAGCTCATCATACTTCTCATCATCAAAACCCCTATACCCCCAAAATTCCTATGGCGACAGACGAGTGCCGATGGGGACAGGCAGACATGACTGTCGACAGTCTCTAGTCACAACTCTGCACATGAGCGCCACAGATAAGATGGTCGTTTATGCACCGGGATCTAGGCAGCAATGCAATATGATCACGTCTGTGCGACTGAGGAGCCCTTTCCAAAAGCCACTCTGCTCACCCAATCTGGGTAGGGAGATAGAAAAGGTACCCTAAACATAGCCTGCCTAAGGAACCAACCTGACTGGGCGACCTCACCCAGTAAGGTAATTCTAGTGCGGTCGAAAACATAATCATAATCACAGATCAAAGCAAAAACAAACTATACAACCTCCTGGATACTGCCTCAAATGAGTGTCCTGAAAGAAGAACCGCCCTTGTTGCAAAACAGCTGTCTTGGTATAACATCGACATAGCAGCCATTAGTGAGTTCCGGCACCCAGACGAGGGTCGACTCACAGAACGGGGGTCCGGCTATACCTTTTTCTGGAAGGGTAAGCCTGCTGCAGAGAGAAACCACATTTACAGAGGTGGCACTCCAAGTCACACTGAATCACCCAAGCCATGCCTTCTACATCAGTGCATACGCCCCAACACTGGGATGCAGAGGATAACATCAAGGAGGCCTTGTACGTCGACCTTGACAGAATGATGCTGTTCTATCCCAAGGTGACTTTAATGCCAGAGTTGGTAGAGATGCTGATATATGGCAGGGAACCATACGGAGAAACGGAGTAGGCAAGTGAAATCCCAACGGCCTACTACTCCTCAGGAAGTGTGCTGAACACAATAGCTTGTTTCGGCAGGCCAACAAGTTGAAGGGTTCTTGGCAACACCCACGATCCAAACACTGGCATCTCATTGAGTACATCATTGTCAGTGAAAGAGATCACAGAGATGTCCGAGCCATGCGTGGCCAAACTCTCCCTTCACGTCGCCCCAAAATGGCGAAGGCAGCAAGCCTGTGGAAGAGGTTTAAACACCAAGCGTCTTGAGGATCCAGCGGTAGCACGTGCCTTCAGAGAGCAGCTAATCAATGGATAGATAAACAAACCATCAACAAACAACCAAATTCTGAGTTCCGAATAGGGTCCCATCAAAGCTGTCATCACTAAACCTGCAGTGAGATCATCGTCCAAATCAAAAGAAAATACAAGGATTATTTTGATGAAAACGGCCCGGAAATCGAAGTACTCGTCAATAGTAAACTTGCTGCTCTCACTGACTGGCAGAACAAGCCTAAGTCTCCGACCAAGGGTGATACTTTCCACGAGAAGAAAGCCACGGCCCAATGTGAACTTCACAAACTAATGAACGAATGGTGGAAAAATATAGTATGTTAAGTGCAAAAATTTGCAGATCAGCCGACGTCAACTCCCTAATTAAAGACGAAAAAGGCATCTGTCAGCGCTGGAAAGAGCACTACCATTCGCTGCTCAACCAAAACACCGATGTGGATGTCCTGACTACCCAGCAGGTTCCTCAGCACCCAGGGCTGACCCACCTCAGCTATCCTCCATCCCTGGGTGAGGTAAGTACTGTCATCAAGCAGTTGAAAAATAACAAAACCACTGGGCCTGATGGGATCCCAGCCGAGGTGTATAAAGCAGGAGGACCTCTGCTTACCAGCCGCCTCCACTCTCTTCTGGAGAATATATGAGAAGGAAGAAATCCCCAAAGATCTTAAAGACGCATCTATCGTCAATATTTATAAGAACAAAAGAGACCAGTCAGACTGTGGAAACTACAGCGGGATCTCGCTGCTGTTCGTAGCTCGCAAGATTATCGCCCGAGTCCTCCTAAACAGACTTCTTTCTGAGGCGAAAAACTTACAACCAGAATCTCAATGTGGCTTTCGACCATCTCGTGGCACCACTGATATGATCTTTGTTGCCCTGCAGATACAAGAAAAGCAGAAAACAGCGTCGTGACTTGTACATGGCCTACAGTGATCTTACTAAGGCCTTCGGCTCGGTCAACAGGGAAGCCCTCTGGCGGACCCTCAGTCGTTTTGGCTGCTCACCAAAATTAATTGCCATTGTAAGGCAACTCTATGATGACATGAATGGTAGTGTCCTGCACAATTTCACTCTCAGTCCGAGTTCTTCCCCATCCAAACGGGGGTAAAACAAGAATGTGTACTAGCACCAACTCTCTTTTCTATTTTCTTGGCTGCCTTCCTTACTCGTGCCAGGTTGGCAGAGTTCGAATCACACAGTGTGTGGAATGTCAGGTAATCCCATATGCTAGTCACCTTGTACTAGTCAGTATTCCCTCCAGCTGGTACCTTATAACTCCCGTAATTACTGTTGGGTTATCGTTGTAATCACTGTTTGCAGTTGTTTCACAGTACTTAATATTCGCACAATCTATCGGTATTTTCTTTTATATTACCAACATAGAGCACACTCTATTGGTTCTTAATCACGAGCTAACCGATAATACGCAACTCGTCCTTTGTGAGAGAATGTAGGGGGTAAATTACAGAGCTCCTTTAACACGTCGGTTGCGTGCAAATCAGAGGTGCGTGAGGACTTGGGAATGTCATCCAACACGTGAGAAGAAAGTGATACGGTATGCTTAGTTGCTGTTTATCTTGTTAATTCGGGTAGTGTAATTTATACAAAATGATACAGTTAAATAGCCCACTACTGTCAATGTGTTGACAGAGGCTATTACTATGCTAGGCCACTTACCTACCGCTTTCATGCCGTATAGTATCCACGTAGATAATCCCTGTGTATGCCTAACCTTGTTATAATGAATGTGTGCTTTAGCTAAGCTGAAAAATCTGCCACCTATATGTACTGGTGGTTGAGATTCGATGAAACTTGCCTACAGTGCCTTTCTAAAGTGTTATGTATATATGACAAACTATTAATACACTGATAATTAATATAATTAGTTTGGTTGGTATCACAAACGTAGAAATACTTGAAAGCATAAAGATGATAAGTTGGCGAAGTTTGTTTGTACAACGTCAAAAGTGTCATTTGCCTCCAATGAGAATGGTTCCATATGCCATGCATTAAACTTGCTAGCATTGTAATATGTACGATTACAAAATCATGCATAAATGTAGTAGCTTCTAGCAAAGTATAGGAGATGAAAAATAATCTCTCTTGGTTATCTGCAAAAGTTAAAGAGGATTACTGACAACTAGTGTTTTACATTCATGAAGTCTCCTAACTTGGTCACATGCCCAGCAGTAATAGTGTTAAATATAGCTAACATGTTACTATAAGCGTAGCTTGTAATTGACCATATGAGCTGAAAAATAATCTCTCCAGGCAATCTGCAAAGCTTGAAGAGGATTAATGAAAACTAGTGTTTTACATTCATGCCTTCTCCTGTGTTATCCACACACACATAATCGATCGCGGCCGTGTCAAACGGACATTATAATGTTGGTTATTCAAGTATTATTTCCGTAAAGAATTTGTTATGCTCAGGATGAATGGTAGCATTGGTCATGCTAGGGTTAAAACATGCTAAATAGCTTATTGTGGTACCGAGTGAGTACCGTCACTCTTAGTATGCCAGGTACGATAATAATGAGAAAGTAAGCTGAACTTTCCGTTAAATAGTGCAATATGCCTTATCGCAGTTCAGTCCCTGATTCGAGAGCAAAAATTATATTGTTCAACTCAAACATTCTAAGAGTGAATATGAGCGAAAGCTTGAGATCCTCTCTGTCTTTGGTAACATTACAGTATCGCCTATAAAAAGCTTTGGTAGACTTACCCTGTGTATATTGATTGTACAGGTAGATTATTTCAGCAAGTGACGCTACTGTACTAAGTGTTGACAGACTTTTCCATTATATACACAGGTTCAGAGGTTTCTCGGAGAACATCATAGAGTATTGTTTTCTCTTAACAGATTTTTAAAGATCTAGTGTACTATAGGTGTTCAAACAGGCTGACTGACATTCGTATAAAAATCATTTTTTTATAAAGGTTTAAAAGTTGCATATAAGCGTAAAGATGTGAAGCATATATATTTTGGCAGTCATTTTGGAAAATGGCCGCAACTCCTAAACTAGGCTGTATTCAATGTGGCTTCATATCAGAAACTGATCACAATATGGTCCTCTGCAACTCCTGAAAGTTTCATGTTTTTATAACATCCTGAAGTTTTCTTAGCCATATGATACATATCTATATCACAATAAAGATATCAGTTGGCTTAAGGTCGCGATATTTATAAACAAAACGAGTTTAAGAAGCTGAAAAATATGTACAATTTACAATAAAAAAATATTAAACTTCACATAACGATTCAAGACACTAGCAACAGCACAGTTTATATAAAAAAAAAAATATTTTGAAAAGCACAAATAATAATAACAGTTGGGTGCGAGTCGGTGCGGCGCCTGGCCTCTTTGTTCGCCTTAAAAATGTGTCTTATTCCTATCATATCTTACAATTTTCACATCAAGGAAATATGTGGAACAATATTGTTCATCACATATGTGATGGTCCAAAGGTTCTCGGTACCTCCTTTCACGTAGTAATGCATGAGTGTTTAAATATAAATCGATCTTGCCTGCCACAGCTTATTATAAGATAATTTGTAAATGATTAACTTTTACCAATGAATATTTTCCATTTAAATCATATATGAAACCTATTTTCTGTAGTATTCTCTGATAAAACACCTGTAATATGGTTCAACATAGCTTGGTAGGCGTATTCTGTTTATGCAACCTGGAAATAAAACGTTATGCCCCGACTTATTCCGTTGCAGGATCTCCGAAAGTCCTGTAACTTACAGCCTCAAGACGCAATATGTGACGTCACAAGATGGCTCAGGCTATCAATTTGCTCAGCCATATCAATGTTCTTATTATTGTCGACCCTGTATCTGTATTTTTATGGCTAATTAAACTGTATAAATGTAAATAGCAATATCTATGTTTTGTTTTAAGTGTCGCTACAGAGTGGACTTCATTTTTTATTTTTTTATAGGTTAGGTTGGGAAAAGGATGGAAGGCATGCTGGGGCTCTAGGCACAGCCAGACATGAGGGATAGAGAAGTCACGACAGATATTCGTGGGGGGAAAGGTTGGAAAAAAGTTTAATGACTTAAACAGAGGGGGATGACACCCCTTGTTTTACATATTACAGAGTTTGTTGGTTAACTAAGCTAACCTAGGATTTATGATGAGGTTGCGCAATGGTTACTTTGGTAGATAATGACTAGATTGATTTTACAATTACAAGTTTATTATGGACTCACTAGATTGTGACTTGTTAAATGTGAACTTATATCATCTAAGTTTTAATCTAGGGTGGATCACTGTGGCGGACATAGAGGGGTCGCGGGGTTGGGTTGTTGTAGAGCGGTCAGACTCTGGAGCCACCAGGGGTGGGGTCGCCCTCCATTGATGTCTTCCCCGCCTAAGTGGTCTGGGCTGTGAGGGTCGTCTAGGAGCTTGTCCCAAACCTTCTTCCATAGGCGATGGAACCTGACGTTGAGGGTCTCTTGTTTAATTTGTCAGGTGGATAACCTCAGGTGGATAACTGTTTCCTGGTAGAGTGGTGCTTGGCCACTGGCTGACCTCAGACACTTGTTTTGGAAGCTCTGTAGTTGATGTAGTCTGGTCTTCCCGAGTGTGACGAGTGGTATATGTGGGTACTCCAACAGAGGCCTCACTAGCTCTGCGGTCTGTAAGCATGTTGCACAGCAGGTGCGTCAGGTTTTCGGGTAGCCCCAGTTGTATGATTTTATACATAAGAACACAAGAACATAAGAATGGAGGAAACTGCAGCGGGCCTATTGGCCCATACTGGGCAGTCCCGTTTACACCCAACCCCTATTGCCCATATAAGCATCCAACCTATGTTTGAAGCTATTCAGCGTATTCGAGTTAATGATGATATTTGGTAACTTGTTCCATTCATCCACTACACTGTTTCCAAACCAGTGTTTACCTATTTCACGCCTAAATCCAAATTTGTCCAACTTAAAACCATTGTCACGAGTTCGCTCCTGGTTGGATAGTTTGAGTACCTTTGTAATGTCGCCTTTGTTTAGCCCTGACTTCCACTTATGCACCTCTATCAGGTCGCCCCCCGCTCCACGTCCCTCAGCACTACGTTGCACTGCAGGCGGCCAGTCATGGCGTTGGCGACCTGCTCGTAGGCCTGGGCAATGGCGGTGGATGTGCCTCGGTACTGGTGGAAGCCGAACTGATGGGGATTATGCACTTCTTCGTCCTCTAGAAACACCCGCAACCGCCTGTTTACTATTTTTTTCGAGGATTTTGGCTGGTACCTCTACCAGCGATATTGGTCGAAGGTTTTCAACTTTGTTTTCTAGGCTTCCCTGTCATTGGTATGAGGCGGATAACGGCGATTTTGAACATTTTAGGGAAGTATCCAGAGGCGAGGCAGGCATTGCATATATGAGCAAGCCTCTCTATCATGTTGTTGGGGAGTTGAGCCAGAATCTTCTTGTTAATATGGCTTTGCCCAGGTGACTTGTTCTTATACTCTTTTATGACGGCTGACACATTTGCAGGAACTATGCGCTCCGTCAGGTAGCTGTCTTCCACTAGTCTAGTGAAGTCAGTCCATGCGAGCGGCTGGAGCAGGTGCTGATGGTCCTGCAACTGACCTAAAATGTCATCCTCAAACTCCCTGTCGAAGCCCTCGTTCTCCTGTTCACTAATAGTAAAGATCTTCTGTAAATATTGCCATGTAATTGTTCTTGGTTTTCCTCCTCAAATAGTTTCTCGTTGTTTTGGTCGAACAGGTAAGGGACTGTGTTAGAGGTGGAACCCATCAGCCGTTTGATCCATTTCCAGAATGCAGCAGAATCGCGGTAATTGTTGGCTGCCTCCCACACCAAGGCGGCCCACTTTTGTTCATGTAGACGTTTGCTCTCGTGCTGGATGTCCGTCTGTAGCTCTCGGTACCGGTCTCTCAGCTCCTGCGTCCACCCGCGGATACTGGCTAGCTGTCTCACGTGATCGTACTGGACACTGAGCTGCCTCAGCTGGTGACTAGTGTGAGGATGGGGAATGGTCCTGTGGGTGGTGGTCGATGTGTTTGTGTCCATTTCCGATATCACATCAATGTACTATTCTTCGACGGCATCGCCGATGTCATTGGGGCTGGCCTGTTCAGGACGGCCTCGTTGTTAAAGATGATTATGTCGGGTGTTGTGGCACTGGCACGTCTGATCAATGTCGGGAAATCTGGCCCGAGGTGTTACAGTTTTTCCCTTTTCATGTTGTCATACAGCGCCACACCGACGTTGTTCTCATTACCGTGTCCGAGTATGCCGTGGTGCACATTTAAGTCTCCTATGATGTATGTTGGTTTTCTGTGGCGCAGCAACTTGTTGAGGTCTTGTTCGGGTAAATATGGACGTATGGGAGGTAGGTACATTGTGCTTATGATAATAGGTCCCCTAGTGATCTCCACCTGCACTCCTAGAACTGAATCCTCGAAGTCTAGCAATACTCTGTGACTCAGCCGTGACCTGATGGCCACAGCGACACCATCGTTCAGCTCACCCGTCATGTTCCTCTGGTATACAGTGTAGCCAAAGAGTTTCAGCTTACTTTCGTCCTTTATGCTAGTACTGTTTAACAGAATGATGTCTGGGTCTAATTGATAGTATAAGTTAGACAGTTCGTTACGTCTATTAAGGGACCAGTGTAGGACATTATGTTGGACAATTTTAATCCTGCTAACGACTGCCATTTCGGAGACTGTAGCTTGGGGCGTCTCTTGAAGTGTTTTCTCGGCTTCTGTCATATCTAGGGGGCCGGAACTTCTTCGCAGAACCTTCGAACATCTGCTTGTCAGTTAATGGCGGGCCCTCGAACTTCTCGTCACCCGGGTACAGGAAGATGTTCAGGCCCTGGGCCTGCGTGTCGAAGTCAGCTACTGACGCTGCAGCTCGAGGGTCTTGTTCCTCTGTGGGGTAAGTCGCCACCATCTGGTTGCAACTATTGACTGTGGTTGCAGTCCGATGGTCACTGTCGTAGCTGGGAGTACATGTCTTGGGGTCACGGAGATTTACAGTGTCGCTGGCCACGTCGGGGCTACGGTTATACTGACTTTTCCCTAAGTCAGGGAGGTTATGGTCCATTTCTGGTGTCATGGGTTGCATTAGGCTTACCCACGCAACCAACTCCAAAGTTTGTTTTACTAGAGATAAGACACCCGGCGAGGCATAACTGGTAAATATATTTTCCATTAGCGTATGTTGACCAGCCTTTAGGGGGGGTGGGCAGTGAAACAGTGTTGTACTGTTCATCGCTTCACACCCAAAAACTTCATTTTAAGTTGTATCCCCTTGGCCATGGGTTAGTTAAGACGTCGCTCCCATCCTCTCCCTCCTGAAAGGAAGCGGGACACCACACCACACAGAGTCCTCCACCACCACTCGGTCCTGTGGACCGTTGTCGACACGAGATTAAGTGTGTTAACCTAGGTTGTTTTCCCCGTGGAAATATCACGTGTGGATGCCTGGTTGCAACAAAAGCAATCCAGGCTGGCCTATCAACCTACAGTAAATGGTTAATCAATTCACGCTTAGAGTTCTCCTACACGACACCCGTCAACAGTGACCGTGATCGACACGAGACTAAGTGTGTTAACCTAGGTTTGTTATCCCCGTGGAAATATCACGTGTGGAAGCTTGGTTGCGACAAAAGCAATCCAGGACGGTCTATTGCACCTAAATGGTTCATTCAAGTCACGCTTACCAGTTCTCCTTGCCGCGACATACGTCTACAGTGACTGTCAGTGACGCGAATCTATGTGTGGTAACCCAAGAGTACTTTTTGTTGTTATGGCCCGTGGAAAGAAGTTCTTGTGAGGAAGCCAGGTTGCATCAAAAGCAATCCAGGCTGACAGTAAATGTATCACTTGAAGAATTAAGGCTCTGTGAAGTCATACCCATAGTAGAGTAATCACATGTGTCCCCAAGTTGAAAATTCTCTTTTAGAGGATTAATTCTATTACAGCGTGAACGTGAGTGACTCATATATCTATGCAAATTGTAAATCATTGAATGGAAGTTTGACAATTAAATGTAAGTGCAATTATCTGCCCGTATCTGTGATCCTAACTTATTATTACTAAAGGTAATGACTGATTGGTTATGACAAAGTATATCCAATAACTTGGATGAATGTTGGAAATTAATGGAATTAATTAAATCATCATTTATCAAGTATAAATCATGGAATGTCGAGTGGTGGAGTGAACTTCTACGTAGATACGCCATAATCTCCTGTAAGTAACCAGTGTGAAGGTATCAAGGTATCGAAGTCTACAGTAAGAAATAAGAAATACGACATATTATTATCTTTATATAATATAACCCACAAATACTACCACCGATTCACCCAAAACCATGACATCTGGCGTAGGTTAAGGTCGTCGATAAGTCGTTGAGTGGGTTACTGCTTTCAGGATTTTTTTGAAGGGATGTCGTCGTTTATTTCAATAGGTGCAATTTTGGTCCTGGTTAGTGTCTCGTTCGGGTGTTTCTAAAATGAACCTGGATGAACCATGTTCATGTGACGGGCATGCAAGTAAGACAAGTATGTAGGGCTTTGGACTCGTCCAACTGTGGAGAGGAGATGCTCCTGATGCTCTCTGCCACTGCATCCCTCATGGCGCCCAGTGACTCCGTAACTGTCTGCTTTATTGAGTCTTTGATGGTTCGTATCTCTGACTGCAGGACTTCAATGGTCTCGCTGACATTGTTGAGTTTTTGTGAGCCTGCTTGAGTTTCTTTCAGAGCGTCCTTTAGGGTTTGGCTGTAAGCTACGATCGTCGGCTGAGTGGTCTTTCTTATGGTGTTAGAAATTTCCCTGGTTTCTTTTTGCTTTGTTATTTCTGTCAGTTTCTTCTCTGTTTCTTGAATTACCCGTTTACTGACCAGGCAGGTGGCAGAGAAGGTCCTATGGCCACTCTCGCAGACGACACACTTTTTGATGGAGCTACGGCAGTCTTTTAGAAGTGGTGATCAGATGTGCACTTAGAGTAAACGACCCCGGGCAGTTCTTGGTCATGTGGTCGTTGTATTTGTAGTACTTCATACATTGTTGGATGGGCGTATACTTTTCATATTCTATTTGGTGTGAAAAGATAAAAGTGTCATAAGCATAGAGCCCCTTCTCCTTAATTCTTTTTGCATCCGTTGTGTCTGCAAAGCAAACCCTGATTATATTATGGGCATATTATGGGCAGATGCTAAAATATGGCAGGAAACCATAGGGAGAAATGGACTAGGCAAGTGTAATCCCAACGGCCTACTCCTTCTCAGCAAGTGTGCTGCTCATAACCTCACACCTCACTGTAACCAATACCTTGTTTAGTCAGGTCGACAAGTTCAAGGGTTCGTGGCAACACCCACAATCCAAACACTGGCATCTCATTGACTATATCATTGTCAGAGAAAGAGACCTCAGAGATGTCCTCATCAACCGTGCCATGCGTGGCTCAGACCACTGTGACACTGATCATCGACTTGTCAGATCCAAGCTCTCACTTCACATTGTCCCAAAACGGCGAAGGCAGCAAGCCTCCAGAAGAGGTTTTAATACTAAGTGTCTGGAGAATCCAGTGGTAGCACATGCTTTCAGAGAGCAGCTCGAACTTGGGCTTAAAAACAACCCAACAGCAAACAACGTGAATCTCAGTGCCGAATGTGATACTCTTCATAATGTTATGGCAAAGACTGGCAGAGAGACCCTCGGCTAGACCAAAAGAATACATCAGGATTGGTTTGATGAAAATGACCCGGCAATAAAAGTACTCATCGATAATAAACGTGCTGCTTTTACTGACTGGCAGAACAACCCTCAGTCTCAGAACCAAAGCTGATACCTTCCTCAAGAAGAAAGCTGCGGCCCAGCAGGAACTTCGCAATCTAAAGAACGACTGGCTTAAAAATAAAGCATATGAAGCACAAAAACTTGCAGATTAGCACATGATGTGCAAATTCTTCATTTCCACGAAAACATTTTATGGGCCAGTCACTCGTGGTGCAACCACATAATTAAAGACGACAAAGGCCTCCTTCAGCGCTAGAAAGAGCACTGCCATTCATTGCTCAACAAACACCAATGTGGATGTCTGACTACCCAGCAGGTCCCTCAGCATCCAGAGCTGACCCACCTCAGCTACCCTTCATCCCTGGATGAGGTAGCTACCGCCATCAAACAGATGAAAAATAACAAAGCCTGATGGAATCCCAGCCGAGGTGTATAAAGCAGGGGGACCTCTGCTTACCAACCGTCTCCACTCTGTCCTGGAAAATATATGGGAAAAGGAGGAAAATCCCCCAAGCTCATAGACGCCTCCATTGTCAATATTTAAAACAACAAGGGGGTCCGCTCAGACTGTGGCAACTACCGTGGGATCTCGATGCTCTCCGTAGCTGGCAAGATTATCGCCCGGGTCCTCCTAAACCAGTGTTTCTCAAACTGGGGGCCATGGCCCCCAAGGGGGTCACGGCGAGATATTAGGGGGCCACGGCAGGCTCGTGTAAGTAGTATATTTTTGGAGAAAATGTGGAATCTCTGATTCAACTTTTTTTTGTTACTTTGCCATGTTAGGCGATATTTTTTTTTTTTTGTCATTGTGTGCAATCATAATACCCATACGGTACAGTTTTGATATTTACATAGTGTGGTGCAACAGCTAGTTTTTCATTTCCAACGAATTCGCTCAGATTGCACGATTCTAGTTCCTTTTCAGATGAATTCCTTGATCTCAGAACGATTCTGCTGCCAAAGACCTCTATGAAGAAATATCTCTGACTGTATTCTGGTGCTCAATGTATCAGTCATATCCAAAAGTTAGTTAGATCTCACTTCGAGTCCTCTTGCCATTTTCTTCTACTTATTTATATTAATCTGGTTTCTCCACCCTTCTTCAAATGGAGAATAAAAGCCGAAACCGGTTACATGTGGACCCAGACATGAGATGTGCTTTATCAGTGACTCAACCTCGAATCAGTCGACTGACTGAAAGGAAACAATGTCATCCATCCCATTGAATGTAACAAAATATGCATTCTGTTTGATGATTGAAAACATTAAAATAAAGGAAGAGAACCAAAACAGTATATTTTCATCATTATTTGTGATGGGCTTAGGCGAGAACTGAAGGGGGCCACGAGGATGTTGCGAGTTCCTCAGGGGGGGAATGAAGTTTTGAAAAGGTTTGAGAAACACTGTCCTAAACAGACTTCTTCCTGAGGCGGAAAACTTCCTCCCAGAATCTCAATGTGGTTTTTGGCCATCATGTGGCACTACTGACATGATCTTTGCTGCCTGCCAGATACAAGAAAAGTGCAGAGAATAGTGCCGTGACCTGTATATGGCTTTCATCGACCTAACCAAGGCCTTCGACTCGGTCAACAGGGAAGCCCTCTGGTGGATTCTCAGCCGTTTTGGCTGAACACCAAAATTCATCGCCATTGTGTGGCAACTCCACGATGGCATTAACGGCAGTGTCCTGCACAACGGCACCAAGTCAGAGTTCTTCCCCATCCAAACAGGGGTTAAACAAGGGTGTGTACTGGCACCAAGTCTCTTTTCCATCTTCTTGGCTGCCTTCCTTACTCGTGCCAGTGCCAATTTAGCAGGTGAAGGGGGGTCTTTTCAACATAAGACGACTCGAGGCAAGAACAAGTGTGTCGGCAGCTTCCATTACAGAGCTTCAGTATGCAGACGACCTACAGGAGATGCAGAAGCGTATGCACACTTCGGTCTTGAGGTGAATGTACATAAGACTCAGATTCTCTTTCAGCCTGCCCCTGGTTCAGACACACCTCCACCATCACTCCAGCTTAACAGTACTAGTTACCTCTTACATTACAAATATTCCGCGGCCTTCCCGCAACAGTTACTGCCGCAGACTTTGGGCCACTCTGACACTGATATTTAGCTTGGCCAATTTCTCCACATGCAAAACATTTTATTAGTGGTCTCTCCTGTCGACTAACATAAGGGTTATAATTGGACTGGGGTCTTGTATGTTTATATTGTGTTTGTCCTTGTGATCTATAACCATCAGTATTTTGTGACACCTGATTAGGTGGACCTCCCTTAAAATAATTTGGACTAGGCTTCTTAACATTTGAATAGTTCTGATACTTATGATTTCTGTCATAATTCTGGCTTCTATTATGCCTTACTCCACCTTGTTTATGTGACACCTTCTCCTTATACATTTTGTGTATCACTGCTAACTGGTCAGCCAACCTAGCTGCATTCATCAAATTCTTCACTCTATTCTTACTTATTTCAGACTTAATCTCAGGGTGCACAAGACTTTAAAAATATTCCAACAGGACTAAACTGTCTTTTGTCATCTACAGTCTTTACTTCCTCAGACTTACACAATCTGTCAAATGTCATCCCACATTTTCTAGCCACTTCAAGATTAGTTTGTCCATTAATTTTCTTTATGTCCCTAAACCTTCTCCTGTACACTTCTGGACCCATTTCCACTGTCTTCAACAATCCTTCTTTAACTGTCTCATAATCCACAGACTCTGACATACTCAGACACACATATTCCTCTCTGGCCTTACCCTTAAATTTACTCTGCACCAATATTGCCCAGTCACTTTTGTCCCATTTTTTAATAGTTGCAACTTTTTCAGACTAAATAAAGAAGTCCCCAGCTTCTGCTTCCATAAACTCAAGTAAATGACATACTCTATTATCATTATCTCCATTTCCTCTCCTTTTACCTGCCCTCTCCTGTACTTCTAATTTCCTGAGTTCTACCTCTTCATCTGCCTGTATCTTCTCCTTTTCTGCCTGTAATTGCATTTTCTTAATTTCAACTTTTCCATTGCCACCTGTTCACTTATCTGTTTATCACCACCACGAAAATTACCAACACCTTTAAATTCCTCCAATATTGACAAAGACGCCAATTCATCAATTAACCCTCTCTGCATATCTCTTGATATACAGTATGACCTCAGAGAAATTTCATACCTAGATGCCACCTGAATTAGTTCCTCCTTATTACACTGGTACAAAAAGTGAACAGCATTGGTCTCCTGAAATTTATCAACATTTCCTGCCATGTTTCCAATTTTTTTACAGTAATCACCTAACCTCACAATTTATATACAAGTACTTACTTGTTTATAGAAATCTTTACCAGCACACCACACGAGAGCACAGTAACTAACCTTCAAACACTTCGGTTACACTGGGACAATCAGTATACTTGACTCAATCCACTCCCGGACACAGCCCCCCATGTTACAACCTTCACACCCTCTTCTAGGACTCACCAGAGGATGTATAGTCAGCCCATAGGCCCATTATATCAGAGGAGACTCTGAAATAACAGCTTCTGTTAACAGAGGTTAAATGTTAAACACAGACCCTTACCTTATGTCTGGCTAACAACCTCCTGACAGCTGACAGGTGGTTATTTCAATACCACTGTTCCCATTAAAACTGGTTTAATCGAAACACAGCTTTAAAATCACAACAAAATATATTTAACAACAAAATATAATAATTAATTATGCGCTCTCCATCCATATGCATACAAAAGGCCACAAATCAATTCACTCAGAATAATGTTATCTCCACCAAATACAATGCTCTCTCACTACTACAATACTCTTTAGACTATAATGAACATATTACACTTTAGTTAACACCATAATTATCCATGATTGGCCAGATAATAATAGATAAATGTGCACCACACAAGCCTGACTATCATATCCTCCTCAACCTAGCTACCGAGAGTGCCGCCCAAACCTAAACAATGTTCCAATACTTTCTTGTTTCATCAACATATAATTTCAAATTCGTTTTATACTTCACACCTGCTTCTTGCAGTCTTTCATAACTGTATAGAGAATAAGAATACATTCTACAAAGTTTACCTAATGAAACAAATACTAGTATACATACTTGTATAAAATAATCAAGACATTTCTTAAAGTCTTTATCATAAGCTTGGAATTTCGATTAGAAAGAAAAACGGGAAACAACAGAAACTAAATACAATGGGTAACTTTTTCCTTGTGGCTATCAGCATATACCTGGATCACGTGCGCCTACAGTGATTTACTTATATACATGTATGTATATATATATATATATATATATATATATATATATATATATATATATATAAATATATATATATATATATATATTTTATGAAAATCCACAATGAAAACGTGGATAAGATAAATCTTGATAAAATCACACGGGAAAATGGAAACAACGGAGTACCTTAGCTTTCGTCTTTATTCAAGACGTCTTGAATAAAGACGAAAGCTAAGGTACTCCGTTGTTTCCATTTTCCCGTGTGATTTTATAAAGATAGATATATATATATATATATATATATATATATATATATATATATATATATATATTAGAGTGGAGTGCTGCAATCTGATAATATTTTGTAGGATTACTTAGTTGGCATCATCACCAAGACGCCTCAGAGTCGGCCATTGTATGTTTTGTTACATGAGTTATATTTATAGTGTAGTCTACATAGTGTTAACTTTGGCTTAAATATTTTTTTAGGTTAGTGTTGCAAGTAAAACGTTAACAAATATCATAATAAGTAAACGACACCAACTTTAATCATTCTGTATTAAAAAATATATTTTTCTTTAGGAGACACAGATTCATTAGTTCTAAAGGAATTAAGATTGGCAAAGACGTGTTTTTTTAATTAACTTACAACTGTGAATTATTGGGCAAAGTAATCCCCAAAGTAAAGTCCTCGTGAAAATGCAACTTGCTATTAATTTACTTCAGATGCAACGAGTAGGCAAAACGTTAAAACATTATTACAACTCTTCAGCAACTAAGATCTTTAAGTGCATACCAAGGATAATAATTATACTAGTTCATAAAATAAAATAAAAATTATGAGAGAAAGAACTATACTGTAGAGTAGGCGAAGGTTTCCCCTCGCTCCGCACGCCCAGGAAATGAAAACAAATCATCGGTGAACAATTTAAATTTTAACGGGAATACACAACTAAGCGTTGCCAAACTTTGGCCCATCCTGGTTGAAATCGCAGTTCTGCTATGTTTTTTTTTTGTATGATAATATAGTGGCCCATTTGTAGCTTCGTAAGTTCATTAAATTTTATTGATTGTGGGATTAACAAATTCTCTCTTGGAATGGATTCAACAAAGTGAGAATGTTCTGGTGTATATTTCGTCGAAACAAGGTAGTCGATGTACGCTTCCCAGCCCCAACCCCATTTTACTTTCACCCTAAAACATTTTTATACGAAATTTAATGGTTTAAACAGAGCCAGAAAATGTGAGTTAAAAATTCATATGGTCGTAAGAAGTGTGAAGGAAGTAAAAAGTCTTATTTACTTTGGTAATTCATCGTAATTATATTGAAGGAACTGAAAATTTAGAGAAACGCAGTAATATAAATGTTTTTAGTAATAATTTATTCGTGCTAACTTAGTAAGTGATAAATGATCATGAGCGTAAATGTGCATTATGTGATCGTAACTTACAGGTAACCATATATATATATATATATATATATATATATATATATATATATATATATATATATATATATATATATATATATACAGAATGATTAAAGTTGGTGTTGTTTACTTATTATGATATTTGTTAACGTTTTACTTGCAACACTAACCTAAAAAAATATTTAAACCAAAGTTAACACTATGTAGACTACACTATAAATATAACTCATGTGACAAAACATACAATGGCCGACTCTGAGGCGTCTTGGTGATGATGCCAACTAAGTAATCCTACAAAATATTATCAGATTGTAGCACTCCACTCTAATATATATATATATATATATATATATATATATATATATATATATATATATATATATATATATATATATATATATATATGTGCAAGTAAATCACTGTAGGTGCGCGTGATCTAGGTATATGCTGATAACCACCAGGAAAGAAGAAAACACGAAGTTCCCAAGCGCTTTCGTGTAATTCACATCTTCAGGGGTGAGTACAGACTAGAGAGTAATGCAAAACAAGGTGAATATATACAGAGGAGGGTGAGACCAGGTCCACAATGGTCAGGTAATTAGGTAATGACCCTACTAATCTTTAAATAGCACACAACGGTTGGTGGTTGGGTCAGATGGGACAGTGACCCGCCCTCTCACCTGATCACAAATCTTCTTAATTACAAAGTTGTCCAGCTTGTACATGCCGTTACTCAAATTCATGTTGAATGCTTCGGTATGTTTAATAAGACTAGATTCTATGATGTTCCTACTATCAATTGAACCTTGTGGTTATCAGCATATATATATATATATATATATATATATATATATATATATATATATATATATATATATATATATATATATATATATATATGTATGTGTGTGTGTGTGTGTGTGTGGGCTTGTGATTGTTTTAATTACTGAGAACACGTATATTTCAAAATGTAAAAGCGGAAACACGCACACGATAATTATGTGGTAATACACTTTCCACGCCAGCCAGATACAGGTGCCGAGGATGACCACAAACTTTTTAATTTTTTTGGTATATAAAAAAGACAAACATAATGATTTATATAAATGCTGATAATAGTGTCTTATTACAATTAATAGGCCATTCGTGTTATCTCATCTGACGTACGAATTAAAACGAAATAAGATGATGATTTTGAGAATTTTCGTACACCGACACTATTTTAACAGGCTGTGGCAGTACTGGCAGGAAGTATCCGAATATTTCCCTGCACATTATATCTTCATTACAAAAAACTTGCCGAAATTGATCACTAGTGTGGTGGTGTGCAGGCTGTGCTGTGTAGAGGTGTGCAGGTGGTGCTGTGGTGGTGTACAGGTGGTGCTGTGGTGGTGTACAGATGGTTTTGTGTAGTGGGGTACAGATGGTGGTATACAGGTGGTGGTGTGCAGGTGGTGCTGTGTAGTGCTGTACATGTGGTGCTGTAGTGGTGTACAGGTGGTGCTGCGGTGGTGTACAGGTGGTGCTGTAGTGGTGTACATGTGGTGCTGTAGTGGTGTACAGGTGGTGCTGTAGTGGTGTACATGTGGTGCTGTATTGGTGTGCAGGTGGTGCTGTAGTGGTTTACAGGTGGTGCTGTATTGGTGTGCAGGTGGTGCTGTAGTGGTGTGCAGGTGGTGCTGTAGTGGTGTACTGTACATGTGGTGCTGTAGTAGTGTACAGGTGGTGCTGTAGTGGTGTACAGGTGGTGCTGTAGTGGTGTACAGGTGGTGCTGTAGTGGTGTACAGGTGGTGCTGTAGTTGTGTACAGGTGGTGCTGTATTGGTGTGCAGGTGGTGCTGTAGTGGTGTACAGGTGGTGCTGTAGTGGTGTACATGTGATGCTGTAGTGGTGTACATGTAGTACTGTAGTGGTGTACAGGTGGTGCTGTGTGGTGGTGTACAGGTGGTGTTGTGGTGGTGTACAGGTGGTGCTGTAGTGGTGTACAGGTGGTGCTGTGTGGTGGTGTACAGGTGGTGCTGTGTGGTGGTGTACAGGTGGTGCTGTGTGGTGGTGTACAGGTGGTGCTGTGTGGTGGTGTACAGGTGGTGCTGTGTGGTGGTGTACAGGTGGTGCTGTGTGGTGGTGTACAGGTGGTGCTGTGTGGTGGTGTACAGGTGGTGCTGTATTGGTGTGCAGGTGGTGCTGTAGTGGTGTACATGTGGTGCTGTAGTGGTGTACAGGTGGTGCTGTAGTGGTGTGCAGGTGGTGCTGTAGTGGTGTACATGTGGTGCTGTAGTGGTGTACAGGTGGTGCTGTATTGGTGTGCAGGTGGTGCTGTAGTGGTGTACATGTGGTGCTGTAGTGGTGTACATGTGGTGCTGTAGTGGTGTACAGGTGGTGCTGTAGTGGTGTACAGGTAGTGCTGTGTGGTGGTGTACAGGTGGTGCTGTGTGGTGGTGTACAGGTGGTGCTGTGTGGTGGTGTACAGGTGGTGCTGTGTGGTGGTGTCTGCTGAAAGTGTCCACGCTCCTGACCTATACAACAGTTCTGATCATATATAGCTTTTCAGAAGTCTCTTTTCAAATTGATGTTTATGTCCATTTTTAATTAGTGTTTTTAGATTTTTAAATGCTGTTTTGGCTTGACCTCTTATGATTTCTTTCGCACATCTACCATCACAGCTAATGTTTCTTCCCAAATACACAAAAATTTTCATTTTTGAATGTTCTTTGTTGCCTGCCATAATTTTTACTCTAAGATTTATTTCCAATTTGGAAACATTCATTACTTTCGAAGATACAGTTAACTCTAAATCCATTATCTTCATGTTTTACCAAAAATCTGTTAATCATTTTTTTAATGCCTCTTCTCTATACGTGATAAGAGCAGTATCATCTGTACAGCGTATATTTGATAATACTTCACCATTAACTTTTATTATATCATTGTTACTAATAATTTCTCTCATTAAGAATTCTGAATATGTATTATATAATGTTGGAGATAGAACACAACCTTGTCTATCATTGAGCCAATTAGAGTGTTTATTCTTAACTAACACTGCAGCTTCCTGTTGGCAGCAAAGACTTTTGAGAATTTTAATATTTTCTTTATTAATGCCTATTTTTTCGTAAGTTTAATGTGGTTTACCTTATCAAAGGCTATTTGAAAATCACCGAAGTCGATAAACAAATTTCTTTGGACTTTTCTTTCTTTGGATTTTTAAAAACTGGGTGCACTCTAAAAATGCAGCCACACTAATGTACATTTTGCCCAAAGCAGGTGATCGACAAGAAGAAAACAAGGAACAGGGTTCCGACTTTTTTAGTAAGGCTTTGGCATCCTGTGCTTCGTTTCTTCTTGTCGATCACATGTTTTGGGCAAAATGTAAGCTAGTGTAGCCACACCCTTAGGCTCCTGGTTTTAAGGTAATAATTCAAATGTTGATTTTTTTAAATCACTGGTATCACACCACATTAACACAGCATGGATAAAATAAAAATGTGTTTAGTTTATCAACAAGATAACTTTGAATTACTTAACTTCATGCAAGTTTTGTGTGTGCTCCCAGTTAGTCAGTTGCTAAGTCAACTACTATGGATAAAGTATCATGGAATGAGGAGACGAAAACACCAGAGGTAAATCCACCTATTCACATACATTTATATAAAAACAGTAAAGACACAATAATATGCAATCCTACCTAATTAGGAGTTCAGCCTAAGCACTACTGGCTCACATCTAACACCCTGGCAAAAGACACACATACCTTGGCCTCATGGTGTGGCGGCAACTAGAGAGGCATGGTGTGACCTTGACCATGGAGAAAACGAGAGATGGAGAGGGCAAGGGGGGGGGGGGGGGAGCAGTTTGGGTCACTGCCTGGACCCACCCCTCTGTATGAGGAAAACAGTGTAGCTTGTAAAACAATGCTAGAATTTCAATTAAGTAATTCTTGAGACTGGGTTTTAATGGTAGAAGGAAATACAATGAATACAATGAATATATAATATGATCTTGGTTAAAGTGATTTATGAAAACATATTTCATGCAAAATAATTCCTCATGTAAAGTTCCTCGGCCGATGTGGTAAGGACCCAAGCGTTGTCCTGAATTTGAAATTATGAAAGAAATAAACAATTAATTGACTGGATTAAAGTTAAAAATAGTTGTGTTAGCATACAAGTGCTATAAGAAATAATTAAATAATGTTAGGTCACTTGACACTCTCAACAGGGGTACTACAACAAAATAAATACTTGGTAAGATGCTGGAAAAGACAACAGATTATAGGTGGGATGAGAAAATATGACATAACATATTCAATAATCAGGTACCCATGACATTGGGAAGGTCTCTTTTGAAGCATATAGAATTACATATTTCAGTCAAACGTTTTATCCAATCCTTGTCCATTTGTCTTATAAATTGTGCTGGAAGCTGATCATCCCCACAATCTTTATCATTTTTTTTTCATTTAACTCACAGTTGCCTCAACTTCTGATACCAAAATTGGTAGTTTCATCTATATTTCCTTTTTGATTCCTTTCGTCATTATCGTTGTATAGTTTTCCAACGTGCTCTGCCCAGCTCTCTTCTAGTTCTACTGCTTAAAACAGAATCTTATTGTCTTTGCTTTTAATAGTCCCACCCCATTTATTCCTTTTTCTGGTTCATCTGTTTCATCCTTCTGTCACCATCTTCTATCTTCTTGCATTTCCTATCTAGATCATCTTCTTTGGACTGTTTACACTCCTCTATACCGTAATTTCATTGTATATTTTGTAAGCCACACTTCCCTTTATCATCTCTCTTCATTTATCCAATTGAAATTTTAAAATTTAATTTGTCATCTACTTACTTTTAACCTCGTTCCTCCCTATGTCCTACAGTATAAGTTTTCCCCGGTCTCTAACTTTATTTCTTGGTAATTATTAAATTGTTATCCTGGTTCTTGTTCATCAATGTCATCCTCCAACAATAATGTTAATATATATTTAGTTTCAATTTAATTTTCTAGCCCTGCCACTGTTTTGAGTTTCCTAAATCTCATTTGATTTTTTTTTTGTCTTTAAGTTTTAGCCTCACCAAACTCATTACTGGGACGGGGTCTGACCCATATGGATGAGACCCACGTATAGAGATGCCTAGGGTGTTGTTCAAACCTTGTGTTTGCAATTATTATCTTTTCCTTACATGCCTATTACCAAACCCTTGTGTGCCTACTTCTGATGATTCCTTCTCTATCCCAACTCTTGTGTCAACCCTAATCAGATATTATTATTTTTGCTTGTTACACAATAGATAATCCTAGGTCCACTGGACCCACGAATGAAAGTGCATACAAAAATCAGAATTGGGGCATTTATTTAGTCCACGTGGCATGCAAATAGAACTTCCTTGAAGGTGATTAAATTAATTAGCATATTCTTTTAGTGATATTTATCCATTTATATATTCAATTTAGAAAAGGGTGAGAAAAATCACAAAAAAACAGTACAGTACATGCACATACGGGTACAATAGAACGAAAATCATTTTTGCTCTGAAGATAAGATTGTAATGCCTTTTTTGTATAGAGCGGTATACTATATTATGGCAGTTACATAATTATTGGGTCAAAAGTTTATACAGACCAGAAGATAAAACATTATCGAGCAAAATCTAGAAAAAGTATAGGTCCAAGAAGAAAAGCTGGGAACACAGTTGCCAACAGTTCTTTGAAAACCAAATATGTCACAGTGGTGGTGAGTTCTGAGGATCCAGGATTACCTGTCATGGGAATTATCCATTATATTTATATTTCACGACGTTTTTTGCTTTCTTTAATTAAACTTGACTAACAAACTCTATCTGACCCTGCCCAATATCCCTTTACACTACTGCTCAAATTTTAGTTTACAAGCATACCAACACCTCTCTCATGCTTTTCGCCACCTGAATATATGAAGTAAAAATCTTCACAACTACTGCCATTTGAATCTGTGCATCTTACTTCACTTGATGTCTGAATATCCCACTGTAATCTTTTCATTTCCCTACTAACATTTGCATACTTACCAGCCTCATGTAATGTCCTCATATTCCACGTTCTTATTTTGATTTTGTATTCATTTATTTTTACTCTTTCCGGGAGGCAATATAGTTGGGCCCTTAGGTGACGCTGATCCAATAAAAACGCCCGAAAATTGTTTGCTGTGTCAGTCCATGGTCGTTGCAAGACAAGAGATAAGTTAATGAGAATGGATGCCCCAAACCTTTTCTCATTAGGGGGGTCAAGTGTAAGGGTATCCCCCGCGGGTGCTCAAGGGTGTTACACATCAACTAGCTCCCCTTCCCATGTCACACGGCCAACAAACATGTAAGAAGGCACCAGCCGACTCTCTCCCAATATACACAATATCCCACACCGCAGAGGAAGGCCAGTCTTGACCCGACATTAGGGGGGTCAAGTGTAGGGTAACTCTCACGGTTGACCAAGGGTTATAAATCAGCCAGGCTCCCCTCCCATGTGACACGGCACCACAACAAACATGTAAGAAGGCACCAGCCGACTCTCTCCCAATATACAATAACCTACATCGCTGAAGAAGTCCAGGCTTGACCCGACATTAGGGAGGTCAAGTGTAGGGTAACTCTCACGGCTGACCAAGGGTTATAAATCAGCCAGGCTCACCTCTCATGTCATGGCCCCATCTGGTGGCTTTCCCAGAAGATACAACTTATAGTCTCTGAAAAAGTCCAGACCTGACCCCACATTAGCCAGGGCAAATGTAAGGAGATCCTTCACCCCCCCCCCCCTATCAGCTCAACCTGAGGGCTCGCCTCCCAATATATAGGACGTCCTAGTCCTCCCTCGGCCACACGGAGAGAGAGACAGAGCCCAGAGACAGTCAGAGAGAGCCAGAGAGGGACAGAGAGAGAGGGTGTCTTGTAACCAAGAAGGACCAGCTACCACGTCCCGAGCCCTGCTCGAGAGAAGTCAGGGGCCGGAGGCAAGCCGCCTCCGGTCGCCTCCAGTCGCCTCCGGTCAGGACCGAGACTTCCCTCCGGCGCCCAGCTAAGCAGTCTCCCATAGAGACAACCCAGGACCACCTGCTAGGCCTCCCCTAGGTCACGTTAGTGTTTGTCAGAGCTTTCCATGGAATGAGTTACTTATGTGGGAAGTGTATTCATTTCAGGTTCGTGTCCGAGAATCAGTGTCTAGTAACGTAATATGATGTCCTAGTAACGTAAATATAATGTCCTAGTAACTTCAATAGAAGGTGTTATTAATGCGCCCATGTCATGTTCGTAATTAATAAACAGTTGTAACGAAGCGGTATTTGAGAAGTCGCCCTTAAGACGTAATAGATGTGTATTGACATAGAAGATACGATAAGCGTAAATAACTATCACGGCCACGCTACCAAAATCTTCCTCTCTTTTATACTCTTATACTATCAATATTCTACCTATATGTAATCTTCTTCTTGTGAGATTTGTCTCATTACAATCATCATCATCATCATCATCATCATTATTCCCCAGACCCCGATGTGGGTCATTGACATGTGCTCTTGTAGGCTAATCCCATAAAAAAGACTTATCATCACCGAGGCTCACTCACACAATTCCTAGTTTGTAGTGAAGTCAAAACTCCCAAAATACTATGCGCCGTTCACCATCTTGTAGGTATAGACACGTTGCATTGTGGGACTATGTGGCGTCATATGAAAACTAAGAAAAGGCTGGCCTCGTGGCCTCAATGCTACGAGAGAGGGGTGCGGCCTCAATGCTATGAGAGAGGTATGCGGCCTCAACTCTACTAGAGAGGGGTGCGGCCTGTACACTACAAGAGAGGTGTGCGGCCTCAACGCACAGGGAGACGTGTGCTGCCTCAACGCTACGAGAGAGGTGTGCGGCCTCCACGCTACGAGAGAGGTGTGCGACCACTCTGTTACTAGAGAGGTGTGTGGCCTCAACGCACTGAGAGAGGTGTGCTGCCTCAACGCACCGAGAGAGGTGTGCTGCCGCAACTCTATGAGAGAGGTGTGCGGCCTCAACGCTACGAGAGAGGTTTGCGGCCTCAACGCTACTAGAGAGGTGTGCGGCATCCACGCTACGAGAGAGGTGTGCGGCCACTCCGCTACTAGAGAGGTGTGCAGCCTCAACGCACTGACAGAGGTGTGCGGCCTCAACTCATCGAGAGAGGTGTGCGGCCACTCCGCTAGTACAGAGGTGTGCGGCCTCAACTCACTGAGAGAGATGTGCTGCCTCGACACACCGAAAGTGGTGTGCTTCCTCAACGCTATGAGAGAGTTGTGTGGCCTCAACGCTACGAGAGAGTTGTGTGGCCTCAACGCTACTAGAGAGGTGTGCTGCCTCAACCCTACGAGAGAGGTGTGCGGCCTCAACGCACCAAGAGAGGTGTGCGGTCACTCCGCTACTAGAGAGGTGTGCAGCTTCAAAGCACTGAGAGAGGTGTGCTGCCTCAACGCACCGAGAGAGGTGTGCTGCCTCAACGCTACGAGAGAGGTGTGCGGCCTCAACGCTACGAGAGAGGTGTGCTGCCTCAACCCTACGAGAGACGTGTACGGCCGCTCCGCTACTAGAAAGGTGTGCGGCCTCAACGCACCGAGAGAGGTGTGCGATTGCAACGCTACGAGAGAGGTGTGCTGCCGCAACCCTACGAGAGAGGTGTGTTGTCGCTCCGCTACGAAAGAGGTGTGCTGCCTCAACGCACCGAGAGAGGTGTGCTGCCTCAACGCTACGAGAGAGGTGTGCGGCACCTCCGCTACGAGAGAAGTGTGTGGCCACTCTGCTACTAGAAAGGTGTGCAGCCTCAACGCACTTAGAGAGGTGTGCGGCCTCAACTCATCGAGAGAGGTGTGCGGCAACTCCGCTACTACCGAGGTGTGCGTTCTCAACTCTCTGAGAGTGGTGTGCTGCCTCAACGGACCGAAAGAGGTGTGCTTCCTCAACGCTATGAGAGAGGTGTGCGGCCTCAACTCATCGAGAGAGGTGTGCGGCCACTCCGCTACTACCGAGGTGTGCGGTCTCAACTCTCTGAGAGTGGTGTGCTGCCTCAACGGACCGAAAGAGGTGTGCTGCCTCAACCCTACAAGAGAGGTGTACGGCCGCTCCGCTACTAAGAGGTGTGCGGCCTCAACGCACCGAGAGAGGTGTGCGGTTGCAATGCTACGAGAGAGGTGTGTGGTCGCAACCCTACGAGAGAGGTGTGTGGTCGTTCCGCTACGAGAAAGGTGTCCTGCCTCCACGCACTGAGAGAGGTGTGCTGCCTCAACGCTACGAGAGAGGTGTGCTGCCCCTACTCTACGAGAGAGGTGTGCGGCCTCAACGCTACGAGAGAGGTGTGTGGCCACTCCACTACTAGAGAGGTGTGTGGCCGCCCCGCTACTAGAGAGGGGTGCAGCCTCAACGCTATGAGAGAGGTATGCTGCCTCAACCCTATGAGAGAGAGGTGTGCGGCCTCAATGCTACGAGAGAGGTGTGCTGCCGCAACCCTACGAGAGAGGTGTGCTGCCTCTACGCGACTAGAGGGGTGTGCGGCACCTCCACTACGAGAGAGGTGTGCGGCCGCTCCGCTACTAGAGAGGTGTGCGGCCTCAACGCACCGAGAGAGGTGTGCGGCTGCAACGTTACGAGAGAGGTGTGCGGCCGCTCCGCTACGAGAGAGGTGTGTGGCTGCAACGCTACGAGAGAGGTGTGTGACTGCAACACTACAAGAGAGGTGTGCTTCCGCAGCACTATGAGAGAGGTGTGCTTCCGCAACGCTACTAGAGAGGTGTGCGTCCGCTCCACTATAAGAGAGGTGTGCGGCCGCTCGTCTACGAGAGAGGTGTGCGGCTGCAACACTACAAGAGGTGTTTCGGCCACACACCTCTCTCTTAACACAAAATGTGTATTTTAACAATAAAAATACTCAAATCGTATTTGTATTATACAATATCATAAACATGGCGTATGGTCCAGGGGCCCCATAAGTACAACAGATACCGCAGACTGTGTTATCTGTTGTACTTTGTGAGGCGTCATTATATTAATACTGACCCAGACTTACAGCACCCTCACTGAGGCCAATTCAAAATTTCACCATTCATACTGTAAATATAATTAATGAAGGTTGGAACTTCTCAATGTAGTGAAAACTTAAGCTCAGTTTATTACTGTTGTGATGACAGTTTAAGTGTAGTGATGATGGGTGGTGTTAAGTATAGTGATGATGGATGGTGTTAAGTATAGTGATGATGGATGGTGTTATATGTAGTGATGATGGATGGTGTTAAGTATAGTGATGATGGGTGGTGTTATATGTAGTGATGATGGGTGATGTGAAGCATAGTGATGATGGGTGGTGTTAAGTATAGTGATGATGGGTGGTGTGAAGTATAGTTATGATGGATGGTGTTAAGTATAGTGATGATGGGTGGTGTTAAGTATAGTGATGATGTGTGGTGTTAAGTATAGTGGTGATGGATGGTGTTAAGTATAGTGATGATGGGTGGTGTTAAGTATAGTGATGATGGATGGTGTTAAGCATAGTGATGATGGGTGGTGTTAAGTATAGTGATGATGTGTGGTGCTGAGTATAGTGGTGATGGATGGTGTTAAGTATAGTGATGATCCATAGTTTATGACGTCGGTCACGGCATCCTGAATCTTTTCATGCGTGTATCGCGGACCTCCAGTGAAGGAAGATGAGAGAATCACCAGCTATCCAACATTGCCCACATGTCCATCCCTTGCTATTGCATCTCTCAGATGAATGTAGTCATCAACCCTGAGCTTCTTTTGGTTGATTCGTATGGAGGTGAGTCTGTCTGTTTCAATTTTGACATACATGTCCTCTACAAACTGGTGGAAGAGGTTCCTTGATCTTAGTATCTGGTTGAAACTGTCTTCTCTGATCATGAATCTGTATGAATAAAAGTCATTGGATGAGACTCTCTTACCTACTTTTGCCGCACGAGTCGCTGGATCTGTGTGAGGAATGTTGAAGTGATATCCGTCTTCACCTTTCCGGAAGATGAGAGGATACTGCAGTGCATCATAAGATCGATGTGTCTCTGATATTCTTGTGAGCGACTCGTCTCCCATTTTGAGCATGATGTCTCGTTTCTCAAACTCTTGACCAACAATCAGGATGGCTACTTCATCCACTACAGGAGCATTGAATCTTCTTTCATGTTCTCCCTTAGGGGTCGTTGTCTGCTTTGATCCTGACTTTGTACTCGTCAGAAGGCATGTTTTCCAGGGCATTTTTAAATGACTGTACATACATTTTGCGCTCATGCAGCATTACTTGGATAGATAGGACAATGTTATCTGACACCTTGAATGTTGCTACACCTGGTAGTAGCCTGCTTTTCATGATCTCCCATGAAGTGGATTTGGAGGAACTTTGCCTGCTCAATTTCCAGTGGTAAGAGGGATCCTGCTTTGTGATAGACTTGACCCTGGACTTTCAATGTGGGCATGTATCCGTGCTCACGAACTACTCTGGTAGCACCAAAGGATGTCATCTGGAAGCATGAATTGTACTTCCGTATATTTTCCAAGAAGTGTTTTCACTCTGATGTTGTTCCCAGCATGAGAGTCTTCAATGGTTGTGGTGGTTTCTCCAAATTTGGCAGTTGTACTTTCCCATGAGAGCAGCACAGTCCAGCAGATTCTCGTTTGTACTTCTTTGCACCGCAGTGTTCACATTTCTTATCCATGTTGCCAATGACAACAGAAGGATACTTTTCATATTCTCTCTCACTGTCATAGTTAAATGCTGCTCTTGCAAGTGGATGCCACTGTGTATTCTTTCTTAGAATTCTGGACCCCACAGCTCTCTGTCTATTAGCATTCAAACGAATTTCACGCACTTGATCATTTTCTAGAGAACGCCTTTCTGCTGTTTGCTATCTGTCAGCATTAAGACGGAATTCCCTTTCCTGATCTGTTTCCTGAGACCGACTGTCCGCTGTTCGCTTTCTCTTAGCATTAAGACGGGATTCCCTTTCCTGATCTGTTTCCTGTGACCGATTGTCCGCTATTCGCTTTCTGTTACCTTTAAGACAGGATTCCCTTTCCTGATCTATTTCCTGTGACCGACTTGCCGTTGTTCGCTCTCAGTTAGTTTGCAAACGTGTAGCACGTTGTTGCCTTGATTCACGTGATCTTGATTGCTGCTTTCTCATTGCATCTCTCTGTCTTCTTTCAAGAATTGACAGCCTTGGTCGTTTATTTGGCTGCGTTTTGTTCAGTACGTTTGGCATACCTCGTTATCGTTAGAATGGACATGACACCCAGCATCACAATTAAGAATGGTTGGAACATTATTATTTTATTGTCTAATCATCACTACATATAACATCATCCATCATCACTACATATAACATCATCCATCATCATTACATATAACATCATCCATCATCACTACATATATCATCCATCATCACTACATATAACATCATCCATCATCACCACATATAACATCATCCATCATCACTACAGATCGGTAAAGTAGTTTCCGAGATTCTCGTGCGGACACACACAAACAAACACACAGACATACTTCTTTGTTATATATATATATATATATATATATATATATATATATATATATATATATATATATATATATATATATATATATATATATATATATATAACCCACATTTATATAAGAATTATTGTCTGTTAGACAGAGACTAATACAATAATATTCATGCTAGGTGTTTCGTCGCTCACACAGTAAAGTTTTACAAAAATCTTTTTCTTACTGTGTCGTGACATGCTCATATTAACACTGTGCTGCCTTCCTGCATTAAATATTCTTTGTGTTAATGTAATATTGTGTGATGTGGACAGAGATCCTTCTTACTTAAATATTAATTGTAGGTCATGTGTACTGTACGTCCCTCTCGCTTTTTTTAACACGACACTCATACACCTCCGCGTATTTTGCAATCTTTTGTAAAGTGAGCTGTTTTCCGAGCGCTGTCCACAATGGCAGCTCTCAGGCAGGGTAAACACACCATTATATCCGCTTATGACGCATCTTGCTGAGTTCTACCTTGCCGCTTTAGCTAATTTTTATTTTCTTAGCGCGTGTTAGTTGTTCACATATTCAGAAACCTGTCATTATTGAGTTACATTTTTTGGTTCGTTTAATTTGTTATCCTTCAGTTGACGATAATTGAAGTATAACTCAAAATATTCCTATCAAATTTACCCTTTACATGTATTGTCATAGTGTGGGAACAACTTTTATCCGTTTTGTGGGTCATCGTTTCTGGACAGCATTTCGATAAACATTCAATTGATTTGGTCAAATGTATCAACATATATGTTCTAGCACAACGTAATATAATGAATCTAACCATATGATATATTCAGGTCCTCCTCTTTTACTGCGTTTCCAGATAATGTATCAACAGCCTCTTAACCAGAATCCCTCACGTTTGCTGTGCTTACAGTTATGGACCATTCAATAATGTAGTGTTGTAGGGTGATGTTGACCCCTGTTGGCAGCTGTAGGAACTTTGTTTACTGGATGATGTATTATTTCTAAACTGCTAAACCGATTCTCTTAAAATATTATCAAGCGCGTCTTCCTCACCAGAAAGCAATGTATTTCACCTTTACAAGAGGATGTCGTCCTCCGGAGGAGATTTTTACCAGTTAAACATCTCCTCCTGAAGTCATCATCATTGCCTGCGGCATTCCACTGTTAGATTAAATAGGTCTTCCCATCCAATGGTCCTAAATAACAAAATATAAAGGCACAAATTTCTTACTTTGAGCTTTGATTACATGGCAAGTCATTAACAGAACAGCACAAATATTAAATATGTCTGCATGTGTTGTTGGAAGTTATCAAAAGTATGTCTACAGCCTTGTGTTTATTTACCTGTTACCTTAGTGTTTTATTCATCTATTAAGCAAAAGTCTCCAAATTGTTCCCTAAGTTCTTTTTTAGATCCAATTATGAGCGAATTGTGTCAAAAATGTATTATTGGAAAATTTTGTTTAACTCTAAAAATTGAAAGGTGACTGAAGCAAATAAAGCAAAAGGAGAGAGTGTGTGTGTGATAACAATAATAATAATAATAATAATAATAATAATAATAATAATAATAATAATAATTAACGGTTTATCGAAAAGGTTCTGCAGCCCGTATCGTGAAAATATACAATGGACAAAAATGACTTATTACATAAAAAGACATGGGGTAGGTGGGTCGTTTAACAACAGCTTTCATTACTAAAAGAAGAAGGAACATGAATTGAACATACAGATTGTTATAATTTACAGTTGATGACCTGGGTGTGGGCTGGTCATTGAGACACCAGGTGGTGTGGTGTTCACGTGGTGTAGTAACTCGTCCTCGGGTGTTCATATGAAGGACCTCACGTGGTCATGGAGACATCGGGTGGTGTGATGTTCACGTGGTGCAGTAAAGTGTCCTCGCGTGCTGATATAAGAACATAAGAACATAAGAATGGAGGAAACTGCAGCGGGCCTATTGGCCCATACTGGGCAGTCCCGTTTACACCCAACCCCTGTTGCTCATATGAGCATCCAACCTATGTTTGAAGCTATTCAGCGTATTCGAGTTAATGATGATATTTGGTAACTTGTTCCATTCATCCACTACTCTGTTTCCAAACCAGTGTTTACCTATTTCACGCCTAAATCTAAATTTGTCTAATTAAAAACCATTGTTACGAGTTCGCTCCTGGTTGGATAGTTTGAGTACCTTTGTAATGTCCCCTTTGTTTAGCCCTGCCTTCCACTTATACACCTCTATCAGGTCGCCCCTCGCTCTACGTCTCTCGAGGGAGTGCAAATTAAGATGCTTTAACCTGTCTCTATACTCAAGGTCCCTAATGCCCGGGATTAGTGTTGTCATTCTCCTCTGAATTCTTTCCAAGGATTCCATATCCATTCTGTAATACGGTGACCAGAGCTGAACTGCATAATCCAGGTGTGGTCTCACAAGAGCAAGATACAGTTTTAGGGTGACCTAGCTAGTCTTGTAACTAAAACTCCTTTGTATGAACCCAAGTACTCTATTAGCCTTGTTACGAGCAAAAACACATTGTTTACTTGGCTTAAGGTTCCTACTTATCATTACTCCTAAATCTCTCTCGCAGTCGGATTTCTCTATGGCATCGTTGTTCATCTGGTATCTGGTTTCCTTGTTTACATCTCCTATACTGAGTACTTTACATTTGTCCACGTTGAATTTCATTTGCCATTTTTCAGACCATTCGAAAAATTTGTTCAGATCTTCCTGTAGTTTTGTGGAGTCCTCGTCAGATTTAATAACACGTCCTATTTTAGTGTCATCAGCAAATTTACTTATGTTGCTGTCTATGACGATATCTACGTCGTTTATGTATATAATAAATAATAATGGTCCAAGTACTGAGCCTTGGGAAACTCCACTTGTGACGTTGCTCCAATGCGACTTAGTGCCATTAATGCTCACTCACTGTTTCCTGTCCTGTAACCATGCCCTAATCCATTTAAGGATATTACCTTTGATGCCATGTGCTTCTACCTTTCTAATTAGTCTTTCGTGGGGGACTCTGTCGAAGGCTTTGCTAAAGTCGAGATATACCACATCATAATTGTGCCCCTCGTCCACCGATTCGAAAACTGATGAAAAGAATGTTAATAGATTAGTTAGACATGAACGTCCACTTGTGAAGCCATGCTGGGAATCATTGATCAATCCGTGCTTCTCCAGGTGATTTCGAATAGAGTTTGAAATGATTGCTTCCAGTAATTTGCCTACTATTGATGTTAGACTGATTGGGCGGTAGTTAGAGGATAGTGATCTATCCCCCTTCTTGAAAATCGGTATTACATTCGCTATCCTCCAGGATTCTGGTATTACACCTGCTTTTAAGGACATGTTAAACAACTTTGCTGAGGGCATACTAAGCTCTTCCTTAAGTGGTCATGGGGACACCGGGTGGTGTGGTGTTCACGTGGTGCAGTGACTCGTTCTCCGGTGAAGGTGGTGTTGTGTTATCTCGTAGTCAGGTGCATAGCCGGCCCCTGTTGTTCCCAGGGTGGACGGATTAACACCCTCTGGTCAGAGGATGGTTCCCAGGGGTGCTTATCTCAGTAGTGGGTCACAGCTCTCACTGGTACTGTCTAGTGCTGAATTCACTGGATTAAACAATGTTCATCACTGTTCAACACTGATTCCCCTTCTTTCTGAAACTAAATTGTCACTTTTGATTATGTAGATATCCCGGTGGTGAGGATGGGTCGGGGAGAGGGACTTTAGGAATAGGGCCGAACACGGCCAAAGGGGGCCGCTGCTCAATAGGAGCAGCGCCTGAATTGGTTTTGACCCTACGGTGGTCAAGAGGTAGTGTGTGTGTGTGTGTGCGTGTGCGTGTGTGTGTGTGTGTGTGTGTGTGTGTGTGTGTGTGTGTTGCACCGACGTTCATCACAATTGTACACCAAGTGTACAGAAAGAGAGGCATGACGTGCTAGTAGTGTGTACTTGTTGAACACTTCCTCTATATTCTCTCATCTTCCATCCTCTTCCTCCTCCTCTTTCGCCTCTTCTTGCTCCTCCTTATCCTCCTGATTCTATTCATGTGTTGTTTAGGGGTTCTTTCTTCTTCCCTGCTATTAATTGTCTTTTTTTTCATGATTCTCTTTTCTTCGCGTTCTCATTCCCTTCCATTCCCGTTTTCCCTCACCTGTTCCTCCTTCTCCTTCACCTTCCGCCAGTACCTCCGCCCGTCCCTCCGCCCATTCGTCCTCCCAACAGTATATTGCCAGTTATTGAAAATCATAATTGAAAGTTGGTGTAGGTAATAGTTAGGTAGTAGGCAGCTACGAAACAGAGAGGTACTACCGTCTAGGAAGGTATTGGAAGCATAATGTGTTTTCTAATGGTAGACCCTGCTGCAGTATGGCATCAGAAAAATTGTGACCAAGTCTCAGGTTGCTAATAAGACTTTCTGCCTCATTTACACACAATTACAGGGTTTCAATTGTTTCTCACTTTTCATCTTTTTTTCTTTATTATTATTATTATTATTATTATTATTATTATTATTATTGTTGTCATCATTATTATTATATTTCTTTAATTTATTTTTTTATTAAAAATTATATTTATTTTGAATTTATTATGTTCCTCAGCACTACACAGTCATATTAACAATGTTCCTCAGCCTTATACAGTCATAGTAACAATGTTCCTCAGCCTTATACAGTGATATTAGCAATGTTCCTCAGCACCATATAGTCATAGTAACAATGTTCCTCAGCACCACACAGTCATATTAACAATGTTACTCAGCACCACACAGTCATATTAACAATGTTACTCAGCACCACACAGTCATATTTGCAATGTTCCTCAGCACCACACAGTCATATTAACAATGTTCCTCCGCACCACACAGTCATATTAACAATGTTCCTCAGCACCATATAGTCATAGAAATAATGTTCCTCAGCACCATACAGTCATATTAACAATGTTCCTCAGCACCACACAGTCATATTAACAATGTTACTCAGCACCACACAGTCATATTAAGAATGTTCCTCAGCACCACACAGTCATATTAACATTGTTACTGAGCACCACTCAGTCATATTAACAACGTTCCTCAGCACCACACAGTCATGTTAACAATGTTACTCAGCACAACACAGTCATATAAACAATGTTACTCAGCACCACACAGTCACATTAACAATGTTCTTCAGCACCATACAGTCATATTAACAAAGTTACTCAGCACCACACAGTCATATTAGCAGTGTTCCTCAGTACCACACAGTCATATTAACAATGTTACTCAGCACCACACAGTCATATTAGCAATGTTCCTCAGCACCATATAGTCATAGTAACAATGCTCCTCAGCACCATACAGTCATATTAACAATGTTACTGAGCACTATACAGTCATATTAACAATATTCCTCAGCACCATACAGTCATATTAGCAATGTTCCTCAGCACCACACAGTCATATTAACAATGTTACTCAGCACCATACAGTCATATTAGCAATGTTACTCAGCACTACACAGTCATATTAGCAATGTTCCTCAGCACCACACAGTCATATTCACACTGTTATTCAGCACCACACAGTCATATTAACAATGTTACTCAGCACCATACAGTCATATTAACAATGTTACTCAGCACCACACAGTCATATTAACAATGTTACTCAGCACCATACAGTCATATTAACAATGTTACTCAGCACCACACAGTCATATTAACACTGTTACTCAGCACCATACAGTCATATTAGCAATGTTCCTCAGCACCACACAGTCATATTAACAATGTTACTCAGCACCATACAGTCATATTAACAATGTTACTCAACACCACACACTCATATTAACAATGTTCCTCAGCACCACACAGTCATATTCACACTGTTATTCAGCACCACACAGTCATATTAACAATGTTACTCAGCACCATACAGTCATATTAACAATGTTACTCAGCACCACACAGTCATATTAACACTGTTACTCAGCACCACACAGTCATATTAACAATGTTCCTCAGCATCATACAGTCGTATTAACAATGTTCCTCAGCACCATACAGTCATATTAACAATGTTACTCAGGACAACACAGTCATATTAACAATGTTACTCAGCACCACACAGTCATATTAAAATGTTCCTCAGCACCACACAGTCACATTAACAATGTTCCTCAGCACCATACAGCCATATTGACAATGTTATTCAGCACCTCTCAATCATAATAACAATGTTACTCAGCACCATACAGTCATATTAACAATGCTCCTCAGCACCACACAGTCATATTAACAATGTTACTCAGCACCATACAGTCATATTTACAATGTTACTCAGCACCATACAGTCATATTAACAATGTTATTCAGCACCATACAGTCATATTAACAATGTTACTCAGCACCATGTACTCATATTAACAATGTTACTCAGCACCATACAGTCATATTAACAATTTTCCTCAGCATCACACAGTCATATTAACAATGTTACTCAGCACCACACAGTCATACTAACAATGTTACTCAGCACCACACAGTCATATTAACAATGTTACTGAGCACCATACAGTCACATTAACAATGTTCCTCAGCACCATGCAGTTATGTTAACAATGTTACTCAGCACAACACAGTCATATTAACAATGTTACTCGGCACCATACAGTCATATTAGCAATGTTACTCAGCACTACACAGTCATATTAACAATGTTCCTCAGCACCATATAGTCATAGTAACAATGTTACTCAGCACCATACAGTCACATTAGCAATGTTACTCAGCACTACACAGTCATATTAAAATGTTCCTCAGCACCACACAGTCACATTAACAATGTTACTCAGCACCTTTCAATCATATTAACAATGTTACTCAGCACCATACAGTCATATTAACAATGTTCCTCAGCACCATACAGTCATATTAACAATGTTACTCAGCACCATACAGTCATATTAACATTATTACTCAGCACCGTACAGTCATATTAACCATGTTACTCAGCACCATACAGTCATATTAACAATGTTACTCAGAACCATACAGTCATATTAACATTGTTACTCAGCACCATACAGTCATTTTAACATTGTTACTCAGCACCATAGAGTCATATTAACATTGTTACTCAGCACCATACAGTCATATTAACATTATTACTCAGCACCGTACAGTCATATTAACCATGTTACTCAGCACCATACAGTCATATTAACAATGTTACTCAGAACCATACAGTCATATTAACATTGTTACTCAGCACCATACAGTCATATTAACATTGTTACTCAGCACCATAGAGTCATATTAACATTGTTACTCAGCACCATACAGTCATATTAACAATGTTCCTCAGCCCCATAGAGTCATATTAACATTGTTACTCAGCACCATACAGTCATATTAACAATGTTACTCAGCACCATACAGTCATATTAACATTCTTACTCAGCATCATACAGTCATATTAACAATGTTACTCAGCACCATACAGTCATATTAACAATGTTTCTCAGCACCACACACTGCTGATCCTATCTGTCGTAATTTGACATAAAGTCCAACATAAATTGGTGAAGTAACACGAGCACACACACACACACACACACACAAGGCCACTGCACTAGGGCTGCCCTCCAACCTGGTCTCATGGCTCACTGATTTCTTGAGTGAGTGTCGTTAGGCAGTGAGGTACCAGTCAGGGGTTCTGTCTCCACATTCCAACACCTCACTTGCTGTGTTCCCCAGGGGACCAAGATGGGACCACTGTGCTTCCTAATCAGCGACGCACCTATCGGACACTCCTCACAGGTGGAAGTTCGTGGATTGCTGCACTGTGGGAGTTACAGTGGACAACACCTCACCGGACTACTCATCGCTACAAGGCACCATGGACAGGCTACAGGCATGGACTACAGAGAACAAGGTCACCATCAACAACACCAAAACCGTAGTCATGCACATCAACACCGCCACCACTCCAGTGCAAGCTCCAGCAGTCACAGTGGGTGCCCATCCTCTCTAGTTAGAGCAATCTGCCTAACTGCTGGGTGTTACCATAAACCACAAACTGGACTGGAAGGCCTATGTAAACAACACCATCAAGGCAGCCTCATACCGACTCTACATGCTACAACAACTCAGGTCACTTGGGGCACCCACGCCAGAGCTGAGGACTATCTACAATGCCTTTATTCTCCCAAACTAACTTGACCACCAGCCACCGACGGGTCAAGACGGGTCAGACGCACCTGGCGCTGCTCAGCAGCAGCCACGTCAACTGTTATGTTGGCCCATACCAACTCCCTCCCCTGAACCCTCCTCCCCACCGGAATATCAACAAGTTCTCGCCAGAAGTTACTATTTCATTTGGGAAAGGAATGGAACCAGTGTTGAATAGTGGTGATCAGTGCTTAAGTCAGTGAAAAACAACTCGGCAGTTAAGTCTTACACAAGCTAACCTTCACACAGTGAGGTCCCAGGTACCCAGTGATAATTCCCCTGAGACTCCACGATAGAGAAGCGTGGGATCACACCTCACCCACTTCAGTGAGTGAAGTCCTGAGACAACTGACCACGTGGTGTCCCCATGATGCTACGACACCACATAGTGAATGAGTTGCTACAGCATCATGTGAAGTTCCTCATAACACCATCTGTGAGGGAATTACCACACCACGTGATGCCCCTCATAACACCATCTGTGAGGGAATTACTACGCCATGTGATGCCCCTCATAACACCATCTGTGAGGGAATTACTACACCACATCAGGCCCATCATACACCATCTGTGAGGGAATTACTACACCACATCAGGCCCCTCATAACACCACCTGTGAGGGAATTACTACGCCATATGATGCCCCTCATAACACCATCTGTGAGGGAATTACTACACCACATCAGGCCCCTCATAGCACCATCTGTGAGGAAATTACTACATCATCAGGCCCTTCATACACCATCTGTGAGGTAACTACTACATCATCAGGCCCCTCGTAACACCATCTGTGAGGGAATTACTACACCACGTCAAGCCCCTCATAACACCACCTGTGAGGGAACTAGTACTCCACGTGATGTCCCTCATAACGCCATCTGTGACGGAGTTACTACACTACGTGTCTGCTGTTCAACACCTCAGCTCACATGATCTACGTGTGTAAACATTAATCTGTATGATCACTGTATGTTCCTTCACCTTTCTCTAATGAAGGCTTTTGTTAAACCACCAATGTATGTAATAAGTCATTTATGTCCAATGTATATTTTCAGCCTTCGGGCTGCAAACTTTTTCAATAAACCATTTATTATTATTATTATTATTTTATGCGTCACCAACCTGGTCGTCTTCTCTCAACTCTACCCAACAACTTCAGCTAGAGAAGGGACAGAAAAGGGCCTGCAGAATCATGCTCAGCGCAGACTACTCCGGCTACAACAGCGCTCTCTCGGACCCTGGAAATGCCATCCCTCAGTGACCTCCACCACCAAGCACTAGCAAGGTTTGGCAGTGGACTACTGCACCATCCTCGTCATCGCCACCTCTTGCCACCGGCAGTCCCTCGCCCACCTCGCGCAGTCCGCCACTACAACAAAATTCATCCCATAAGAGCCTGCACTGATAGATATAAGAATAGCACCATCCCATCTATTTTTAAAATAATAAACAACTCCTGATTTATGTACTGTACAGCCCTGTAAATGTATTGAACGCATATCATTATGTCTGAATCACATGTAAGTTTGTATATTTTCAGCCACCGGCTGCAACTCTGGTATTAATAAATCGTTTATTATTATTATTACATACACACACACACATACACACACACACACACATCAGTCAGCTCTCATAGATTCAAGACGTATCCTAGGCACTCTCCTGGCAGCCTGCTCAGTCTATTTGGCCGTGCCTCCACCTCCACCCTACCTTCCCCATCTCGTTCCCAACCTCACTACACCGAGATATATAAACAAAAATTCAATTGATCAGTGCAAAAATTGGTTATCAAATGATTCAATAGTGTATCTCAAGGAAAAAACGAGTGTGATTCACAATAACAATCACCAGTGAGCAGTGTAGTACTAGCCCATGGGAATTTTGCCGGTGACCCTCAAAGAGCCGCCATCGAGTTAAAGGCATCCCGGAGAAGCACTTCCGTCCGTTTACAACAACAGATATTAACAGATGTTCACCAGTGAAGTACTCCAGGCGCATCTTGTACTGTTTAAAGTGAGGAAACGGATATCCTGATGGCAGTGTTATTGTGCAACTGAAACCAATAACCACAATTCACATTCGTAGTCCTAGACAAGGATGTCATAAACAGAAGCCCATCAGGACCATCACCTCCAGTAGAAAACCAATACACTAAAGTTTCCTGAATATGGTCCAGTCTCCCTCCAGCGTCACCTCCCTCGCTAACAAATTTTAAGAGCTCGCCACTATAGTCGGGTCAGTTGCTGCTTACGTCATTGCCATCTATAAGGCATGGGCTATTGTTCCTAAAAATCGCCACATTGAGGAATATTAGCTCTTCACCACCTTCGTACACATCCGTCAATCGTGGATGTTTTAGTCCAAGTTGATGTGGAGGCATTATGGGTATGAATTGTGCCATGTCCCCACCCTCACCACACTGCTTCTATCATAAACTGTGTGATATACCATCTCCTTCGCGCATCTACCAGAGACAGTCTTATCAATCACTTCATTAACACCTTAGTGTTAGTTATCCAGGTGCCAAGCTAGAATTATGTGGGGGTTTTAATGAAATTAACACCACTGATTTCGAGGACCAGCTGCAACTATCAGAAACTGTGAACTGCCCTACACACGCTAAGGGGGGGGGGGGAGGTGAGCAGAGGCTGCACGTGTCTACCGCCGCCTTGTCGCTCACTTGTTTGAGGAATTTCCCATGGCATACTATGCAGTAACTTCACGTCGTCTAGGTAACATGCTGTAGCATCACATCGTCCAGATAACATACCATAGCTTCACGTCGTCCAGATAATATACTATAGTTTTACGTCGCCCAGGTAACATACTACACCTGTACAGCTTCACGCCAAGGTAATAAGTTTAACTTCACGTCAAGGTGACATAATTTTGCATATAATCGCTAGTATAACATAGTCCTGTTTCATTTTATTAAGGTGTCATAATTTAGTTTCTTATCAATAAAGAAAACTGACAGTTAGAAATCAAGCTGACTTGGTTTCAAACTGTCAGGGCAAAATAATAAATTTCACATCGTAAAAAAATATTATTCACCTTAAAGGCGTCAGGGTAACATAGTTTAGTTTCAAAACGTCAAGATAACATAGTTTAGCTGATATAAATTGTTGCTTCACATTTGCTGACGTTTTTGTCATTTTAATTCTGACACATATTGGTGGTTGACAACAGCTGACATATTGATTAGATTTGTGTTGGCACATTTTGGTGGATGATACTTGTAAATGTATTGGTCAGGTTCATGTTGGCATTTGTTTGTCTTTTTGTTAGGTTTATATTGACACACTTTAGTAGTTTGATCCGTCTACTGCTCATACTCATTGTTGACTGAAACTTTGGTTTTATTGATCATGTTTATGATGACACAGTAGTTGTTGAGGCTTGTTGAACTCTTTGTCAAGTTCACGAGGAAGTTTGTTCGTTAACACTTGTTTACGAGTTGATCACATTCATTTTGACATATATTGATGGTTAACATGTCGAATTATTGGTCAGGTTCATGCTCAGTGCTCAGGCACGTTGTTAGTTAACACTTGTCGTCTTTGTTCAGGTGTCGGTCAGGAGCATGTTGACACATCTTGTTGGCTGACAATTGTAAACTGCTGATAATGTTCATGTTGGCACACTTGTCGGCTAGTTTTTCAGATTAATGTTAAACATGTGTTTATTTACTTTTTTCATGCTCAATAAGATTACATAAGTGATTGTTTGGAAGTTATAGGTTATGTTCGGTTTGGTTTGGTTTATTCTTTTGTACAAGAAATATTTACATACTTGTCTTAATGCAACGAAAACAAAGTCTACCTTAACGTAATCTAACGTAACCTAACTCGGTTAGAAATTTTTTTTTTCACCTAACATGTCTTGTTCGGCATGAAAAAAAATCGCTATTAATATTGGCTATTATTGACAAAAATCAAGGTTGCCTATTTTTTCGGTCATACAGCTTTACTGTTGAATGTATCACATCAAATTCCTGTAAAAACGTTTTACATAGGTAGCGGAAGCAGTATATTTCATTGGCCATTGCTTTCACATCCCACCAGTCTCGACGAGAGAAAGGGGCGGGGCTATTTGACATTTCCATAATGAACAGACTATAAGTTGATGTTGATTCACTTTGATGATTGACAGTTGTTAGTGTTGCTGGACTGGTCCTTGATCACGCACGTTGTTGCATGAAACGTGTTGACACTTAATGCCATCTTTAACATGTTTGATACACTATAGTAGTTAATTTCTGTTGATATATACTGTAGGTTACAATCATGTTTACAATTATTAACGTGTTGGCCAGGTTCATATTGACACATTGCTAAATGACAGTGTTTTGCCGTATTCATCAGGTTCCTCTCGACACATATTGAAGACTGATGGTCAGGCACAGGTTTATAACATTTTGCTTGACACTTATTAACGTGTTGGGACGATCATGCTGATACATTTTAGTGAGTAACAGTGGTAGATGTGTTTGTCAGGTTCATGTTCACTCGCTGTATTTATTGACACTTGTTGACAAGTTGGGTGAGGATAATGTTGACACACACGAATGGTTGTCATTTACTGAGGTATTGGTCAAGTACTGTATATATTTATGTACCTTCTTGGTTGTAACTTGTTGATGACTTAACCAGGTTCATACTGATTCACAACGTGTTGCTCGGGGTTTGTTGACACACATTTGGTTTACACTTATTAATGTGTTAGTCAAATTCATGTTGGGATATGTTGTAAGTAGAGGTCAGTTTTAGATACAGATGCACGTTGACACGGCTTGTTGGTTGACTCTTGTAGATTGATGATCGGGTTAATGGTGGCATACTGTTAGTTGCCAAATATATTAACATACTTTTATGATTGACACTTTTTAACTGACATTTTGTTGACTTATTTTGTTAGTTGGCTCTTGTTGACGTGTTGTCAGGCTGTAATAATAGTAATAATAATAATAATAATAATAATAATAATAATAATAATAATAATAATAATAATTCAGTAACATTTACATACAGGTTTGCAGTTGGATGGGAATGTATATAAACTATGCAGCTATACAGGTCAACATGAATATAGACAATGCTGGTATACAGTGGCCGTGGGAGTATACAGATTCTTGTGTGCCGAGACGGTGCAGATATATCTGTATACAACAATGATAAACAGTAAGGCAGCTTGACCAAGGATAGCCGACAAAGCTGTCAGGCGCTTATTTCTAGTTGTATGTATATTATGTATGCTGGATTATATATCATGTATGTATATTATGTATGTGCTCCATTTATGTATTATTTATTCAGCCTAGCTAGCAGCGTGTGGCAATGTTATTACCATATCCCACACGCTTAATTAATGTGCCTGGCGACGTATGGAAGCTGCTAATGTATCACTTGCCATACGTCGCCTATAGCAGTTGACAAAGGAGCTTAGCCGGGGAGAGTGCTGCTTCCCTCTGTGTACATACTCTTATCCAGTAAACCGAACCTACAAAACTATACAGGTGTTTGTGTTCTCTCCTGTATATAGAACTTATTATTCAGAACCTAACATGGCGCAGTGATCCGATCTTACTGGATAATTACGAGTGAAAGTGCAAAGTCTGTGGAAAGCCGGCGTACGGACTCCTCTCTCGCTTGGGTCAACTCCCGCGCGTCAGCTCTCCTCGAAGAATCTCAGCAACTTTGAGCAGTGTCAGTGACAGTGATTTTCTGTGAAGTGTTTAGTGCATTGTGTGTTTCGTGCCATTCATGTGTGACCTTGTTCTAAAGGATTCCCAAGGTATACGGCACGTTCTGGGCATTTGTAAGGAGTAGAGTTCAGTGCACCCGTCTCTGACCGCGTTCTGAGGGTAACTGGGCTGACTGGGAGTCGCCGCGCCTCTCCCCCCACCCCCTCACAGCGCCGCCTCCACCCCCCCCCCCCCCTCACAGCTGGGGCGAGACGCTTTGCCGGCCCGGGACACACACTCACACGTACTAACACTCGCTGACCGCGCGGCTTCCTTATATATATTTTATATATATAACCTACTTATCTGTGTATTTAATTAATTTTTTTGTCTGAAATCTTGTTGATACGACGGGCTGACCGGTCAACACTGATTTAAGACATAGTACACAGAGGAAGTAGTTATGTCTCACGCCTTACGTAGCCGTGGACCCAGCGTCTGGATGACTCAGGCGGGTGATAGCCCCGCAGAGATGGATGACCAGGCCGGCCACGACGCTCCAGCCCCCACATCGCGCAGTCCCTCACCTCAATATTCAGCGTTGTCTCCAGAGATAATTGCTTTACTGAAGTTTATGAGAGATGAGAAACGCGAGGATGAAGCCCACAGACGTTTGGCGGATGAGCACAGAAGGCAAGCAGAGGCAGAACGAGACAACCAACGGAGATTGGAAGACAGTGAACGGTTTGAAGCCTTGATATCTCGCCTCACTGTTAACCAAGCCCCTGGCTCTAACACTGCCTCGGTACTGACTGGTTCAGATACCTCATCCATGCTTCCTTCACGCCCCCCAGCCCCACCTAAAGCAGCAGCTCAAACGCCGCCCATCTTGAAGCCTGATGAGACTTTCCAGACTTTTCGTGAATGGCGGCGACGGTGGACTGATTATTCTACAATGGTGGATCTCCAGAGTTTGTCACAGCCTAAACAACTCATCCAGCTGCGCATGTGCCTGTCCTTGGAAATTCAGCGTGTCTTGGAACATACGTTGCAGGTACCCCCAACCTCTTTGCTGTCTGTAGAGGAGGTACTGGACGTTCTACAACGGCACATCAAAGGACAGCAGAATGAAGCTCTGCGCAGGAGGGAATTGTTTAGCTGCAGACAGATGGAGGGTGAGTCTTTTGATGCCTTTTACGTGCGTCTTAAGAGAGCCTCGGAAGAGGTAGATATATGTCCAGGCCACCACCAGCAGTGCGAGGAGACCCAGTTGAGGCAGGTGATCCTGATGGGTGTTAAGGACGAGGAACTTGTCCAACGCCTCACCTCCCTCGACTCTTCCTCTTCTCTTAAGGATGTGTTGACGATATGTCGCTCCTATGAGGCTGCCAGGTGTGCCACCTCTGCCATCCGCGCTCCCCCTACAGCTGTACGCGCTGTGTCCCGGTACAAGAAGGACAAGAAGTCTGTTCCTACGCCTTCGCCCACCACGTCCACGCCCGGTTTATTTTGCAACAACTGCGGTAAGCAGCACGGAACACAGGTGTGTCCAGCTGCTCAGTCTACCTGCAACAGTTGTGACCGTAAGGGCCACTGGTCACTCACAGTACGGTGCCCAGCCAAATGCGCCCAGTGCAATGTGTGCGGTCGTCTGGGCCACTATGACAAGTGTTGCCCTTCCAACATACCCAAGGGACCGCGTCGGCGGAAGCTTCAGCCCCCCTCCACCAGAGAGGGCCGCCCACAGTCTTCCAATCAGAGGTACGACGACTCTTGACAACGCTCGAGCCACATTAGGAATGTGTGCTCCCCCCAGCGTCCCAGGACCAAAGTCCCTCAGTATATCAGTGTCATTGTGACCTACGGCGGTGTGTCATCCCGTCTTCAGATGTTGCCCGACACCGGCGCTGATGCTACAGTCATCGGTCCCCAGCATTTGCAATGCTTGGGACTCTCTCCAAGTGATCTAGGACCGCCCCCCAAGGATCTCCGCTTTATGGCAGATGGTTCACAGATGACCCCGGCCCTGGGTTCACTCCAAGCACAAGTCACCTTTGGCAACAGGTCGTGTCAAGCCTGGATTGATGTGCATAACGGTGTCCAGACTCCTTTGCTGTCCTACAGACATTGTCAGGAGTTGGCCATCATCTCCCAGGACTTCCCCAAACCTATTCTTGAGGTAAAACACGCCAACAGGGTGCAAAAAGGGAGCAGCAACGACCCTGCTGCCGCCCTACCCCTGCCTCTTGCCAGTGACACCTCTCCTTCGGATGCTCGGAAGTACTTCCTGAAGGAATTCAGCGACGTTCTGGTGACCAAGTCCGCTCTGGAATCCAAGCCTCTCAAGAAGATGGCAGGCCCCCCCATGAGGATCCACCTGAGGGACGACGCGAAGCCATTCGCTATTTACACCCCTCGACTGGTTCCCCTGGCCTTCCGCGAGGCGGTCAAAAACGAGCTGGACTCCATGGTCGCCCAAGAAATTATTGTACCAACCGGCGATGACCCGTCTCCATGGTGTCACCCGATCGTTGTCGTCGCAAAACCTAAAGGTGGTGTTCGGATCACCACTGACCTTTCCAAGCTCAACAACCAGGTGTCTCGTCCTGCGCACCCTTCTCCCACGCCCTTTGCAGCCATACGCAGCGTGAACCCGAAGGCGCGCTTCTTCACGACGATGGACGCCCTGTGTGGATACTGGCAGATAGAGCTTGCCGAGGAAGACCGACCACTCACAACGTTCATCACCCCGCATGGACGTTACAGTTATTGCCGTGGCCCCATGGGATTCGCCGCTACAGGAGACGCTTTCTGTCTTCGAGGTGATATAGCTCTACAAGGTCTGGCAAACTGCGTGAAAGTGGTCGACGACATACTCGTGTACGACGAGGATTATATGGATCACCTCTGCCGTATCTACGAGGTACTCAACAGGTGCCGGAAGCACGGCATTACCCTAAATGCCGACAAGTTTGTTCTGGCCAGCTCTTCAGTTGACTTTTGTGGGTACACCCTCTCAGGGAATGGTATCGCAGCTGACCCGGAAAAGGTCCGCGCCATTACGGATTTTCCCACCCCTGCTAACCTGACTGACTTGAGGTCCTTCATCGGTCTCGTCAACCAGTTAGCAGAGTTTTCGTCGGACATCTCCGCAGCTGCTCAACCACTTCGCCCCCTGATGAGCCCCAAGAGGACATTCCTGTGGACCCCCGACCACGACAAGGCCTTCCAGCAAGTGAAACAGGCCCTGTCTCGTCCACCTGTCCTCGCCACATTTGACCCAGCCTTGCCGACAGTTCTGCAGACAGATGCCTCACGCTTGTATGGCGTGGGATACGCCCTACTGCAGGATCATGGTGGAGGGCAGTTCCGGCTCGTCCAGTGTGGCTCGCGTTTCCTCTCTGACACTGAGACGCGCTACGCCACTATTGAGTTGGAGCTGTTGGCTGCGGTTTGGGCGATGTCCAAGTGCAGGTTTTACCTCATAGGCCTGCAATACTTTCACCTAGTGACCGACCATCGCCCGCTTGTCCCGATCCTCAACCACTACACGCTAGACGCCGTTGAGAACCCTCGCCTCCAGCGTCTGAAAGAGAAACTCTCGGCGTACATCTTCACTGCAGTGTGGCGTGCTGGTAAGGAGCTCTGCATCCCTGATGCCTTATCCCGCTCTCCTGTCAGCCGCCCTACTCCAGAAGACCATGTACTCGACGCCGACCTCGCTCTTTCCGTCAGGACTGTGGTCACTCTCCATGCCGTCCAATCCCTTCGTTCGGACCTGTCACCAGATGACGACAAGGCAATGGAGGACCTTCGAACAGCGGCCCGAGATGACCCTTCCTATGTCCGACTCGTCGAGTGTGTGAGGAATGGATTTCCTAGCAATCGCTACGATCTTCACAACACCCTGCTCCCGTATTGGAAACTCCGCGATGAACTCTACTGCGACGGAGACCTTGTTCTGTACGGAGCACGTGTAGTTGTCCCTGCTGCATCACGTCCCCACGCCTTGGCCCGCCTTCACGACAGTCACCGTGGAGCTGAGGCCACCAAACGACGTGCACGACAGACTGTGTTCTGGCCCGGCATCAACTCCGACATCTCCAATGTTGTCCGTGCGTGTGAGCCCTGCCAAGTATTACAACCCAGCCAGCAGCAGGAACCCTTTATGAGTGACGACAACCCCACCCGCCCCTTTGAGTCTGTGTCGGCCGACTTTTTCTGTGTGTCAGGAAAGTCCTTCCTCGTTATCGTCGACCGTCTCTCTGGTTGGCCGGTTGTCATCAAGTGCGGTAATGACACGACGTCTGCCGCCACCATCAGCAAGTTCCGCCACTACTTCCGTGACGTGGGCGTTCCTGTACGCCTGCGAACCGACGGAGGGCCTCAGTTCACAAGCCGGGACTTTGCTGTGTTCCTTGACCGATGGGGAGTCCGGCATGTGTTGTCATCGCCCCATTACCCGCAGTCCAACGGCCACGCTGAGGCTGCTGTCAAATCCCTGAAGCACCTCATCCTTAAGGTGGCCCCTTCTGGGAACATTGACTGCGAGGCCTTCGACAGGGGTCTTCTTGAACTCCGCAACACACCTAACTACACCGGACGCTCCCCTGCCCAGGTTTTGTATGGACGCCCCCTTCGTTCTTGTGTCCCTGCTCACCCTCAATCCTTCTCCAAGGAGTGGCAGGCCAAGACAGAGGATTGTGATCGCCGAGCCGCCGAACGTGTTCAGGACGTCGTCGCCCGCTACAATGAACACGCCCGTTCTCTCCCCAGGTTGAGTGTCGGCACCCAAGTCCGTGTTCAGGACCCGACCTCCCTACGTTGGGACAAAGTAGGCGTAGTCATGGGTCTCGGCAGGTCACGGGACTACCAGGTGCGGTTACCCAGTGGTCGTGTGTGGTGGAGGAACCGCCGTTTCCTCCGACCCGTAACAATGCCGTCTGCTGGCCCCGCCACCAGTGTTGAGTCCCATACCCTTCCCAGTGATGAAGTCCCTCGACGCTCAGAACGGATCCAAAAGAAAAGGTCCGCTCAAGACTTTGCTATGAGCGTATAGGGGGGAGGGAGGTGTATGTATATTATGTATGCTGAATTATATACCATGTATGTATATTTGGGTGTTACGAACCCCTCCACCGATTGTCTTCATCTACCTACCCAGCACCACGAGCAACGCCATCTAGGGACGAAACACGAGTATGGCTCGTCTTAGTTACCACTCCCGGGTTTCCCTTCTCCATATCCTGGTTGTTGCGTCACTTCCGCCTCAGTCTACTTTGTCAGCTCCAATTCGAGGAGAGGACAGACTTCACTCTGGGAAGCGACCACAGGATCACCTATCCTGGAAACCTACGGCACAGTGACTATTTACCGTCTTCTACCATACTCAGCCTTGCCCGTCAGCCATCTCAGCTCCTCACTTAAGTATTTGTAATCTTGTATTGCCTCTCCCCCCTCCACATTGCTTCACTATTGTTTTATGTTTTATTACTATGTATATACTGTTCGTGTTTAGGTTAAGTTTGGTTAAGGGCAGTTTATAAGCTGAATATTTTGTTAAGGAATTTATGGTACTTTATTATATACAACAAAAACTCGCATCCTTTGTCTACCCTTTTTTTAGTCCGATTGTCTTTGTTTTTTTTTGTTGTTACCCGTTGGGATCTGGGTAGACGTATAACTATATTCTAAATCCCCAACTCGTAACATAGGGTGTGTCAATTTTGTCAACATGTTAAAAATCAAATTTGGTAGTCAAAATATTGTGCCTCTTTATGTCTAAACTTGAGATTAGCAAACAAAAATGAATTGAAAAAACCCTCACCTACATCAATTATACCTTAAAGTTTCAAATATCAGTATTTCAACAAATTAATGAGACTTGATTAGAATTATTCACTTGATATTAACTAATCTCATGTAAGCATATGGATTATGGAGTATTTTATGGTTCTATAGCTTGTGTACAATATGCATGTCAGAACATGAACATGAACAGGCTCTCCGTGTGGGACAGTTTAATTCTTGTTTTGACTTGTACCAAGCGTGAGGATAAGGCGCCCGGCTCACTCTCCTTCTAGATATCATAGACGGTGGTTTGCTCCCATTGCACTTGCACCTACTCTACCAGACGAATTCTACATTTTAATTATTGCAAGTAGGGCATATTGATTGTCGCAGTTACTTATATCATTGTATAAAACATTATGTTCTAAGAAATTATTATGTTATTTCTGTTACAGCATTTTTGATAAACAAATTGATATTTTTTGAAACAACAATTGAATTATGAAACATTGAAATATTTTTCTATTTGTCAGATAGTGTGAAGATGTCAAAATTGAAGACAAGAAGTCAGTTGTCAACCCACTTGAGCCTGCTAGTTGGTAAAGGGAAGGAGCTTCCTGTATCAGAACTTCCAACAGTGAGAGACATGCTAAGATTAGGGTTACTCCTTCGAGAAAAAAATGCAAAGGACAGAAGGAACTATACAGATAAAGAACTCATAAATGACATGATAGTCCCTCTTCTGCATCAATGGACAAAAGCTAATGCACTATTCAAACCACCTGTGATTAATCAGTGTCGAACTATTGAGCTAAAACGAACGAAATTATGGCACAAAGCAGTTGAAACATCACTTGGTAAAGGAAACTTGGCCAGGAAAAATGAATTTCTGCACACACTTGATACTCTGTTTGACATTTTGACCTGCAAGTGCTCCATACAATTATGTTCTGAATCCAACTGTTCTCACTCAGGTAAGAGAGAAAATAATTCCCACATTGATTGTGGTTGTCCTCGTGAAAAGAAGATCCCTGTTTTAGAGCTTGAATTTATAAAGGCACAGAGGACAAAGGCAGAAGGCCAAGGAAGTATGCAAATGGGTTCAATAGATTATTCAGAAACAAAGAAGCAGATTGCTAATGCCAAGAAGAGAGAACAAATCCGAGAGAGGGAACAAAAGAAGAAAATGAAGAGTGAAGAAGCCATCCAAAGAGAGGAAGAGCTGTGTCAAGATGTTTATCACTTCTTTGATAGTTCTTCTGATGAACAGGAAGCAACATCAGATGATAGTTCCAAAGAGCCATCTGAACCTTTACCAAAGAAAATGAAATACAACACAAGAAATATTTCAAACATTGCTTTAGCTAGTATTCGCCACCATGCTGGACTTCGTGAGGCTGCAGAAATTGCAACTGCCGCTTGGATAGATGCAGGCCTCATCAGCCGAGAGGATGTATCTTTGGTGATAGATCATAATAAAATTAGAAGAGCACAAGAAAAAATAATGAAGGAAATATCTGATCAGCATGAAAAAGATTTAAGCGAGGGAGGGCTCTCCTGTCTTTTGTTTGATGGAAGAATAGATGACACAAAAGTTTTGCTAGAAGTAGAGGGAGTGAACAGAAAGTTTCCAGGTCTCATCAAAGACGAACACTACTCTGTCTGTTCTGAGCCTGGTGGTCGGTTTTTGTTTCACTTTGCTCCCGAAACTGAAGTAGAAGGGAAGAAACATGCAGAGGTCATTGCTGATCATATTTTATGTTGGGTTCAGGAGAGAGGACTTGGCAGTTCACTGCAGGCTGTTGGTGGAGATTCAACTGCAGTGAACACCGGATGGCAGGGGGGTGTAATGACGCATTTAGAGAAAAAACTAGGAAGAAGACTTGTTTGGATTGTATGTGATTTACATACAGGCGAGCTACCTCTTCGTCATCTCATCCAGGAACTTGATGGTCCTACAAAGAGCAACAACAAGTGGTCAGGTCCCCTTGGCATCATGCTGGATGAAGCAACACAACTAGAAATAAATACAACCTTTCCAAAGGTCGAAGTTGGCCCTCCCCTTCCGGCGTTGTCTGAAGGAGTCATCAAAGATCTCAGCACAGATCAATCCTATGCTTATCGTATTGCCCAAGCAATAAGATCAGGAGAAGTGCCTCAGTCATGGGCTCTCTTGGAGATTGGACCTGTCAGTCACAGCCGTTGGTTAACTACAGCTCTTCGTTTCTGCAGGATTTGGATTTCCAAACACGAATTGAAGGGCGAAGTGCTGAAGAATTTGAGGTTAATTGTTGAATTTATTATTGGAGTTTATCTTCCCCAGTGGTTTAGTGTAAAACTTAATCCTATGTGGGTGGATGGGCCCAATCACCTTTTGTTTCAATTGCAGCTAGTAAGAACACAGAGGAGGGTAGTGAGGGACATCGTGTTACCTGTGGCAAGAAGGTCCGCTTGGTATGCTCGATCAGAAGCAGTTTTGCAAGCAATGCTTTGCAGTCAATGTACCAATCTCCGAACCGAGGCTGTAGAAGTCATTCTAAAGATTAGAGGAACGCTAATAGATGACGACCAGTTGGGAGACTGTTCGTTTCATTCAAGAAAAGTTCCCCCAATAAACGTCAATGCCACCAAATTGTCAGAATTGGTTGACTTGAGTTTGGAAGTCTTAGAGCCACCATTGACAACAAGTCTAACTAGCCAAGAATTGAGAAACCTTAAAGAGACTCCAATGCAGGTGCCGAAGTGGCCTTCCCACACTCAAAGTGTGGAGAGATGTGTGAAAATGGTCACAGAAGCAGCGGGCTATGTTTACAGCCACGAGAGGCGAGAAGGTTACATCAAAGCACAAATAGCAAGCAGACTACTGATGACAAGAAACCAAAGCAAAGAGAGTATGAAGGCATTGGTTACTTTCAAATAGACTACGGATAATAAAATATAATAATTTGAAACTTGAAACAGTAACATGTGTGCAAACGCTGGTTATGTTATAAATTCACAAATATGTACATTTAAAAATCCATTTGATGTAGGTAGGACTTATTATAAAAAAAAATTTATGCCAGAATATTGTTTTGCATGCTTAAAGACTACAATAAATTGCTACCAAATTACTCGATTTTCAATTTAGCCAGTTCACCCCCTAAATTGACACACCCTAATGTATATTATGTATGTGCTCCATTTATGTATTATTTATTCAGCCTAGCTAGCAGCGTGTGGCAATGTTATTACCATATCCCACACGCTTAATTAATGTGCCTGGCGACGTATGGAAGCTGCTAATGTATCACTTGCCATACGTCGCCTATAGCAGTTGACAAAGGAGCTTAGCCGGGGAGAGTACTGCTTCCCTCTGTGTACATACTCTTATCCAGTAAACCGAACCTACAAAACTATACAGGTGTTTGTGTTCTCTCCTGTATATAGAACTTATTATTCAGAACCTAACACTAGTAGGGTCCTTTACTTAGGCTTAGGTTCAGGTTGAAACTTGTTGAAATTTTACTCTGGTTCATGTTGATATAAACTGATACTTGACACAAGTTGACGTGTTTGTCTGGAACAAGTTCCCACGCTTTGTTAAAACTTGCTGACGTATTGCTCAGGTTGATGTTGACACACGTTCAACGTTTAACACTTGTGTACATGTTGGGGACGTTTATGTTAACATATTTTGGTGAGTCCACGTATTTGTAAAGTTGAGGTTGACTTATGCAGTTGATATACAGTATGATGCCAGTTGGTATGTCATACAGTATATGTCAGGTCGCTTGTCATTATGATATGAGTTGGTTTCATAATAGGATAGCAGGTAGTGTGTCAAGATGTCAGGTAGTGTGTCAGGGTGTCAGGTGTTGTGTTATGGAGTTAGATGATATAAGATGAGTCATAAAGTGTATTAAGTTGCATGTCCTGCGGGGTACTAGGTAGTGTGTCATTCAGTGTCAGGTGGATTGATATAGGGTGTTAGGTGGTGTGTTGTATGGGCCATATAATGTGTCATATTAGTTGTTAGTTGAAGGGTAGTAGGTGTCACATTTTACGATCTATAATTCAAAGGTGTCATATATTAAGTTCTGTTGGGTGTTAGGCACTTAAAATCATTCACCAACGTAGTCTACGTTCCATCCTCCGTGTTCGCTGGGAAGACAAGAGAACAAATGCCGGTATTCTCGTTGACACCTACTGTAGGAACATCGAGACTACCATTATCCATGAACAATTATGTTGGACTGGCCATGTTACCCGCATGGACGATAGCAGACTGCCAAAGCAGTTACTTTACAGTCACCTAACGCGTAGTAAACGCAACGCTGGCACGCAACTGAAAATGTATAAGGATATTCTTAAGATAAACCTGAAAAAGTCCCAAATCGACCCCCTCACCTGGGAGACGATTACTCCACACCGCAACGCTTGGAAGAGAACCACACGAGAAGGTGTCAATACTTTCGAGTTAGACCGACTGCAAACCTAGGCAGACAAGCGCAAACGCCGGAAAGATGCTACCGCCGCCCCTCCCGCACTAGATGGAGCCATCCACATGTGAAACATCTGCGAATGACCCTGCCGGACCCGTATCGGCCTCTTTAGTCACTATAAAACTCACCAACAAAGGTTCTCATACTCGATTGCGAGTGACAGCAAAGTAATAGTAGTTGTGGCAGTAGAAGTAAGTAGTAGTCATGTGTGTGTGTGTGTGCGTGTGCGTGTGCGTGTGCACAGGGTGGTGTAATACATCTAGTGTGGCACCATTATGTTAGTGTTAAGGTGCAAGCAGTGCTTGCTCCCTCTCGCTATCAGCTACCGCCTCTTGCTAGCCATTGTGGTGAACAGGGAGGCAACTTGCACAAGTCTTCGCCTGCCAGTACACAACCTCTTCACCATTAAAACTCCTGCTGTGCCTCCTCGTGGCAACACACGGTAACTGGGTGCCTCGTGGGCCCAGGCTAGATCAGCAGAGGAACTCGGAGCGGCAGTGGGCCCCAGAGGGACAGCGCATATGCCCACTGGCATGTGGACACGTCCTGGCGCCTACCAACCACTGCCTTGTTGATTAACATTGGAAGGTATAAGACTACAGGAGTAAACCCCGAACGAAAAATCTGAGGGGTAGCCCTGCATCAGGCAGACATGCTTACAGAGCTCCATCAAGACCCCAACGGTGGTATAGGCGGACGAGGTGACCAGCCTGGGAACCCAACGACTACACCGGCGGATGAAGGCAATGCACAATGGACAGGCTACGAGAGCGAAACCCAAGAAACTGGGCTATCGGCAGTGCATTGCAACTCCACCTCTCCCCAGTCGTTGCAACACTTGTACCACTGGATCAGGGAAAGGGAGAGGCAAGATGTGTGGTTTTAGCCTGCGCTCCTGCCTCACCACTTAAATCAACTCACGCGCAGCCATCATTCAGTTCATCATACTTCTCATCATCACCAAAGCTCTTATACCCCCATAAGTCCTATGGTGACAAACAAGTGGCGATGGGGGACAGGCAGAGATGACTGCCGGGAGTCTCCAGTCACAACTCTGCACATGGGCGGCATAGATCAGACGGTTATTTATGCACTTGGATCTAGGCAGCAGTGCAATCCGGTCCTGTGGTCAAAAACACAATCATAATTACAATTCAAAACAAAAACAAGCTATACAACCTATTGTGGTCGCTGCATAGAATGTCAGGACACTTGAGGATAATGGCACAAATGAGCTTCCTAAGAGAAGAACTGCCCTTGTGGCAAAAGAGCTGGCTAGGTATAACATCGACATAGTAGCCATTAGTGAGTCCCGGCTCCTGGATGAAGGTCGACTCACAGAACGGGGGCCTAGCTATACCTTCTTTTGGAAGAGTAAGCATTTATGGAGTTAGCTTTGCCATCCGCCAATGCATCCTACATAGGCTAACTGAAATGACTTTTGGGATGAACAAGCAAATCTTAGCGTTCCAAGTCCCACTGAATCACTCACGTCATGCCTTCTTCATCAGTGTATATGGCCCAACACTGGAAGCAGAGGCTAACATCAAGAAGGCCTTTTATGCCAACCTTAACGGAGTGCTAACCTCTATCCCCAGAGAAGATAAGATTGTACTAGTGCGTGAATTCAATGCCAGAGTTGGCAAAGATGCTGACATTTGGCAGGGAACGATAGGGAGAAATGGACTAGGCAAGTGAAATCCCAACTGCCTGCTCCTCCTCAGCAAGTGTGCTGCACATAACCTCACTAACACCAATACCTTCTTTAGGCAAGCCGACAAATTCAGGGGTTCGTGGCAACACCCACGAAACAAACACTGGCATCTCATTGACTACATTATTGTCAGAGAACGAGATCGCCGAGATATCCTCATCACCATAGTCACTCCAAAAACGGCGAAGGCAACAAGCCTCCAGAAGAGGTTTTATCAGTAAGCGTTTGGAGGATCCAGCGGTAGTACATGCCTTCAGAGAACAACTTGAACCTTGGCTGATAAACAACCCGACAACAAACAACCCAAATCCCAGTGCCGAATTCTCGACACTGTCATAACAAAAACCTTCAGAGAGACCCTCGACCAGATCAAAAGAAGACACCAGGATTGGTTTGATGAAAATGACCCAGAAATCAATCTACCCAAAAATGATAAATTTGCTGCTTTAACTGACTAGTAGAACAACCCTCAGTCTCGAACCAAAACTGATACCTTCCACAAGAAGAAAGCTGCGGTTGTTATGATCCTAGGGTGGATCGTTACATAAACACAAAATACTGAAGTCTTTCAAATATATCAGTTTTATTTATTATATTAGTAATCCCCAGTTTCCCCAACAAAGGTCAAGTTAACAGGTCAAAGTCTAAACAAGTCAATAAATATATGAACATTTAATAACTTATTCCCACCACCACATATGTACGCAAATTAAAATAAATAACAATAATAATATGATGTTTGGAAGTGGCTGAGTAAGGACTGAAGGTCATTCAAGATCACACAAAATCAATATCCGGCAATATCAAATCTCAATAGTCAACTTTCAACTCCGAAAACACCAGAGAGAGGGTATACTTAACTTAAGACAGCTGTGCAGACACTGACTACAATGGACCAGCCGGCCACAAAGTGAATATGTGGTAAAACAAATTCAATTCGCAAGCGAGGGCTTAGTCTGTGTGGGCGAGTAGTGAGCGAAGCTGCCTGAGGCACCCACCCACACACACCATCCAAACCAACGTATTTTATACCCAGAACAGAAACTTATGATGGACACTCGTAACAGCGGCCTGCGTGAACCTTGCAATCGAAAGAACGACTGGTTTAAAAATAATGCATGTCAAATGCAAAAAACTTGCAGATCAGCACAAGATTGGAGAATTTTTCAATTCCGCTAAAACATTTTTTGGGCCAATCACTCATGACGCAGCCCCCCTTTGCTAATCCAATGGTAACTCGCTAATTAAAGTGATGAAGGCATCCTTAAGCGCTGGAAAGAGCACTATCATTCGCTGCTCAATTGAAACACCGATGGGGATGTCCTGACTACCCAGCAGGTCCCTCAGCACCCAGAGCTGAATCACCTCAGCTGTCTTACATCCCTGGATGAGGTAGCTACTGCCATCAAACAGCTGAAAATTAACAAAGCCTCAGGGCCTGATGGAATCCCAGCCCAGCTATGTAAAGCAGGAGGACCTCTGCTTCCCAGCCATCTCCACTCCCTCTTGGAGAATATATGGGAAAAGGAGGAAATCCCCCAAGCTCTTAAAGACGCCCCCATCGTCAATATTTATAAGAACAAGGGAGACCGGTCAGACTGTGGTAACTACCGCGGGATCTCACTGATGTCAGTAACTGGCAAGATTATCACCCGAGTCCCCCTAAACAGACTTCTTCCTGGGGCAGAAAACATCCTCCCAGAATCTCAAGGTGGCTTTAGACTATCACGCGACACCACTGAAATTATCTTTGTTGCCAGTAAGATACAGGAAAAGTGCAGAGGACAGCGTCGTGACCTGTATATGGCCTTCATCGACCTAACCAAAGCCGTCGACTCGGTTAATAGGGAAGCCCTATGGCGGACCCTGAGCCGTTTTGGCTGCTCACCAAAATTCATTGCCATTGTGAGGCAACTCCCTGCTGGTATGAACGGAAGTGTCCTACACAATGGCACCCAGTCTGAGCTCTTCCCCATTCAAATGGGACTAAAGCAAGGATGTATACTGGCACCAACTCCCTTTTCCATTTTCTTGGCTGCCTTCCTTACTCGTGCCAGTGCCAATTTAGCCAGCAGGGTGGACAGGTGATCCTGAACATCTACGCAGATATGTATGCACACTTCAGCCTTAAGGTGAATGTATGTAAGACTCAGATTCTCTTTCAGCCTGCCCCTGGTTCAGCCACACCTCCACCATCCATCCAGCTTAACAGTACTACCCTCTCTAATGTTACTCACTTTTGGTATCTCAGCTCCCACCTGTCCACCACTGCGGACATCGATGATGAGATTCAACACTAGATCAAATGTGCATCTCGAGACTTTAGCAGACTCCATACCCATGTCTTCGGCTCTAGGGAGCTGAATTTATCTACAAAGTTGCACTTATATCAAGCAGTGGTCCTCCCCACCCTGCTATATGGCAGCGAGACATGAGTAACATACAGGAGGCACTTCAAAGCATTTGAAAACTTTCACCAACGCAGTCTACGTTCCATCCTCCGAGTTAGCTGGGAGGATACGAGAATAAATGCCAGGATTCTTCTTGACACCAACTGTAGGAGCATCAAGGCTACCATTAACCGTGAACAACTACGTTGGACTAGCCATGTTACCCTCATGGACAACAGTACACTGCCAAAGCAGCAACTTTACAGTCACCTAACGAATAGTAAATGTAACGCTGGCGGGCAACTGGAAAGGTATAAAGGTAGTCTTAAGACAAACCTGAAAAAGTGCCAAATCGACCCCCTCACCTAGGAGACGATTTTTCCACATCGTAACGCTTGGAGGAGCACCACACTAGGTGTCAATACTTTCGAGTTAGCCCGACTGCAAACTGAGGCAGGTAAGCGTCAATCCAGGAAAGATGCTGCAGCCGCCCCTCCCGCACCATATGCAGGCCTCCACTTGTGCGACATCTTTGAACGACTCTGCCGGTCCCTTATCGGCCTCTTTATTCACCTCAAAACTCACCATCGAAGGTGACATCCCTAATAACTCGTATCATTGTATCATCGCTGTATGATCGTCATACGCGATTCCAAATGACAGCAAAGTAGTAGTTGTATATAGTATGTAACGGTAGTGGGTCTCACAAGGTGTCAAGCTATGTCATATAAGATATCGGTTAGTGTGTCATATAGGTTATCAACTTATCATATAGTGTCAAGTGATGTGTCACAGAATGCATCAGGTTGTCTCATATACAGTAGGTTGTATGTTATTATAGAATATCTGAAGTTAAATCATAACACGTGTCTGTTGGGTTGCCACAAAGCATGACAGGTGGTGTTTCATTTAGGATACGTGTATTTGTTATGTGTAGATGTTTGTGTAAGGTAGACGTGTCGCTAACGGGCATCATAAAATATAACGTTCTTCATTCGGGACTTTTTTTTTGGGTTGGGGGGGGGGGGGCACTCCCCTACATCCTTGTGTAAGGTGAAGCGCAGAAGCGTTTACAGCGCCCAACAGGGAAGCATGCTAAGTTCATGCTTGCCTTTATGTCTCATGAGTTAAGGGCGTAGAAGCTGAAGAGTCAAGGGCTTAGAAGCCTGAAGAGTCGGTGGTTTATGTCATCAAGTTATTGGAAGCTCCAATAACTCCCTGAATACGAATTCCCAACTTTCGGCTTATAACAGGTACCAACTATACTGCTAGGTGAACAGGGACTAATGGGGGCTAGGAAGTAAGTCCAAACTACTTCCACCGACCCTGGGAATCGAACCCGTGACATCTCGCCTGCGAGGCAAGAACAGTACCGCTTCTACCACCGGTCCCCCTATTCGGGACATTATGAGATCAGTGTTATGTGGGGTCACAGGTCAGGGAGTAATTACGACTGAAGATCATGAAACCAAGATAGATAAATTAGGTAAGAGCAAGATAAAATGACCGTCCTCGGGCACCGAAAACCCCCATCTCCCCCCCCCCCCCGCCCTTCTCTATAACTGCCACCATTTTTTTTTCAGTTACCTTCAGATCTAAGCTTCGAAAAAATCTTTGTTAGTCCAGTGATTTCTGGTTGCTAGTACCCATAAACAGATATCCAAAATGACTGCTTGCTGACGGGGGACAAAATTGAAAACAATATAACTTTTCAACCAGTATGCCTAAAAACATGAGTAAATAAGTGTTTTTAACTAATTTGGGGTGAGAAATCGATTGAAATTGTTATTTAGAGGTTTCAAGATCATCGTAAAGCTCAAAAACCCATAATAGCCACCAAAGTGGGTCAAAATTGATATTTTTCAGCTAATTCAAAACTATTGAACAGTAGACCTAAATACATGAACGACATATTGATTTTGACTAATTTTGGGCGAGGAATTTGATTGGATGGTTATTTTGAGGTTTAAAGGTCAAATGTCCAAAATGGCCGTACGGATAGTCAAATATCAACTACAGTGTCTGTTAGGTTCTGAATAATAAGTTCTATATACAGGAGAGAACACAAACACCTGTATAGTTTTGTAGGTTCGGTTTACTGGATAAGAGTATGTACACAAAGGGAAGCAGCACTCTCCCCGGCTAGGCTCCTTGGTCAACTGCTATAGACGACGTATGGCAAGTGATACATTAGCAGCTTCCATACGTCGCCAGGCACATTAATTAGGCATGTGGGATATGGTAATAACATTGCCACACGCTGCTAGCTACATAAATGGAGCACATACATAATATACATACATAATATATAATCCAGCATACATAATATACATACACCTCCCTCCCCCCCTATACGCTCATAGCAAAGTCTTGAGCGGACCTTTTCTTTTGGATCCGTTCTGAGCGTCGAGGGACTTCATCACTGGGAAGGGTATGGGACTCAACACTGGTGGCGGGGCCAGCAGAAGGCATTGTTACGGGTCGGAGAAAACGGCGGTTCCTCCACCACACACGACCACTGGGTAACCGCACCTGGTAGTCCCGTGACCTGCCGAGACCCATGACTACGCCTACTTTGTCCCAACGTAGGGAGGTCGGGTCCTGAACACGGACTTGGGTGCCGACACTCAACCTGGGGAGAGAACGGGCGTGATCGTTGTAGCGGGCGGCGACGTCCTGAACACGTTCGGCGGCTCGGCGATCACAATCCTCTGTCTTGGCCTGCCACTCCTTGGAGAAGGATTGAGGGTGAGCAGGGACACAAGAACGGAGGGGGCGTCCATACAAAACCTGGGCAGGGGAGCGTCCGGTGTAGTTAGGTGTGTTGCGGAGTTCAAGAAGACCCCTGTCGAAGGCCTCGCAGTCAATGTTCCCAGAAGGGGCCACCTTAAGGATGAGGTGCTTCAGGGATTTGACAGCAGCCTCAGCGTGGCCGTTGGACTGCGGGTAATGGGGCGATGACAACACATGCCGGACTCCCCATCGGTCAAGGAACATAGCAAAGTCCCAGCTTGTGAACTGAGGCCCTCCGTCGGTTCGCAGGCGTACAGGAACGCCCACGTCACGGAAGTAGTGGCAGAACTTGCTGATGGTGACGGCAGACGTCGTGTCATTACCGCACTTGATGACAACCGGCCAACCAGAGAGACGGTCGACGATAACGAGGAAGGACTTTCCTGGCACACAGAAAAAGTCGGCCGACACAGACTCAAAGGGGCGGGTGGGGTTGTCGTCACTCATAAAGGGTTCCTGCTGCTGGCTGGGTTGTAATACGTGGCGGGGCTTACACACCTGGACAGCATTGGAGATGTCGGGGTCGATGCCAGGCCGGAACACAGTCTGTCTTGCACGCCGTTTGGTGGCCTCGGCTCCACAGTGACTGTCGTGGAGGCGAGCCAAGGCGTGGAGACTTGAAGCAGCAGGGACAACTACCGAGGGAGAGGTGTCACTGGCCAGAGGTAGGGGTAGGGCGGCAGCAGGGTAGTTGCTGCTCCCTTCGTGCACCCTGTTGGCGTGTTTTACCTCGAGAATCGGTGTTGGGAAGTCCTGGGAGATGATGGCCAACTCTTGGCAATGTCTGTAGGACAGCAAAGGAGTCGGGACGCCATTATGCACATCAATCCAGGCTTGACACGACCTGTTGCCAAAGGTGACGTGTGCATAGAGTGAACCTAGGGCCGGGGTCATCTGTGAACCGTCTGCCGTAAAGCGGAGATCCTTGGGGGGCGGTCCTAGATCACTTGGAGAGAGCCCCAAGCATTGCAAATGCTGGGGACCGATGACTGTAGCATCAGCGCCGGTGTCGGGCAACATCTGAAGACGGGATGACACACCGCCGTAGGTCACAATGACACTGATGTACTGGGGGACTTTGGTCCTGGGACGCGGGGGGGAGCACACATTCCTAATGTGGCTCGAGCGTTGTCAGGAGTCGTCGTGCCTCTGATTGGAAGACTGTGGGCGGCCCTCTCTGGTGGAAGGGGGCTGAAGCTTCCGCCGACGCGGTCCCTTGGGTTTGTTGGAAGGGCAACACTTGTCATAGTGGCCCAGACGACCGCACACATTGCACTGGACGCGTTTGGCTGGGCACCGTGCTGTGAGTGACCAGTGGCCCTTACGGTCACAACTGTTGCAGGTAGACTGAGCAGCTGGACACACCTGTGTTCCGTGCTGCTTACCACAGTTGTTGCAAAATAAACCGGGCGTGGACGTGGTGGGCGAAGGCGTAGGAACAGACTTCTTGTCCTTCTTGTACCGGGACACAGCGCGTACAGCTGTAGGGGGAGCACGGATGGCAGAGGTGGCACACCTGGCAGCCTCATAGGAGCGACATATCGTCAACACATCCTTAAGAGAAGAGGAAGAGTCGAGGGAGGTGAGGCGTTGGACAAGTTCCTCGTCCTTAACACCCATCAGGATCACCTGCTTCAACTGGGTCTCTTCGCACTGCTGGTGGTGGCCTGGACATATATCTACCTCTTCCGAGGCTCTCTTAAGACGTACGTAAAAGGCCTCAAAAGACTCACCCTCCATCTGTCTGCAGCTAAACAATTCCCTCCTGTGCAGAGCTTCATTCTGCTGTCCTTTGATGTGCCGTTGTAGAACGTCCAGTACCTCCTCTACAGACAGCGAAGAGGTTGGGGGTACCTGCAACGTATGTTCCAAGACACGCTGAATTTCCAAGGACAGGCACATACGCAGCTGGATGAGTTGTTTAGGCTGTGACAAACTCTGGAGATCCACCATTGTAGAATAATCAGTCCACCGTCGCCGCCATTCACGAAAAGTCTGGAAATTCACATCAGGCTTCAAGATGGGCGGTGTTTGAGCTGCTGCTTTAGGTGGGGCTGGGGGGTGTGAAGGAAGCATGGATGAGGTATCTGAACCAGTCAGTACCGAGGCAGTGTTAGAGCCAGGGGCTTGGTTAACAGTGAGGCGAGATATCAAGGCTTCAAACCGTTCACTGTCTTCCAATCTCCGTTGGTTGTCTCGTTCTGCCTCTGCTTGCCTTCTGTGCTCATCCGCCAAACGTCTGTGGGCTTCATCCTCGCGTTTCTCATCTCTCATAAACTTCAGTAAAGCAATTATCTCTGGAGACAACGCTGAATATTGAGGTGAGGGACTGCGCGATGTGGGGGCTGGAGCGTCGTGGCCGGCCTGGTCATCCATCTCTGCGGGGCTATCATCCGCCTGACTCATCCAGACGCTGGGTCCACGGCTACGTAAGGCATGAGACATAACTACTTCATCTGTGTACTATGTCTTAAATCAGTGTTGACCGGTCAGCCCGTCGTATCAACAAGGTTTCAGACAAAAAATTAATTAAATACACAGATAAGTAGGTTATATATATAAAATATATATATAAAGAAGCCGCGCGGTCAGCGAGTGTTAGTACGTGTGTGTGTGCATGTCCCGGGCGGGTAGAGAGTCTCGCCCCAGCTGTGAGGGGGGGTGGAGGCGGCGCTGTGAGGGGGTGGAGGGAGAGGCGCGGCGACTCCCAGTCAGTCCAGTTACCCTCAGGACGCGGTCAGAGGCGGGTGCACTGAACTCTACTCCTTACAAATGCCCAGAACGTGCCGTATACCTTGGGAATCCTTTAGAACAAGGTCACACATGAATGGCACGAAACACACAATGCGCTAAACACTTCACAGAAAATCACTGTCACTGACACTGCTCAAAGTTGCGAAATTCTTCGAGGAGGGATGACGCGCGGGAGTTGACCCAAGGCGAGAGTCCAAAAGCCGGCTTCCCCACAAAGTTTGCGCTTTCACTCGTAATTATCCAGTAAGATCGGATCACTGCGCCATGTTAGGTTCTGAATAATAAGTTCTATATACAGGAGAGAACACAAACACCTGTATAGTTTTGTAGGTTCGGTTTACTGGATAAGAGTATGTACACAAAGGGAAGCAGCACTCTCCCCGGCTAGGCTCCTTGGTCAACTGCTATAGACGACGTATGGCAAGTGATACATTAGCAGCTTCCATACGTCGCCAGGCACATTAATTAGGCATGTGGGATATGGTAATAACATTGCCACACGCTGCTAGCTACATAAATGGAGCACATACATAATATACATACATAATATATAATCCAGCATACATAATATACATACAGTGTCTAAATTTCAGGTAAGTGTTCTTGAACTTTATGTTGACCAACTGGAAATCGCTTGACTAACAAAGGTTTTTAGAAGTTTAGACATAAAGGTAACCGAAAAAAAAATGGTGACAGGTGTAAAGAAGGGGGAGGGGGTTTTCGGAGCCCGTAGACTAATTAGTTTGTAGTGTTAGTCATATTAAGATATTTTCTTCTAATGTCACAATGCGGTATGGGTGATGAAAAGCCGTTTTGATTAGAAAAAGGCGCGTCGCAAAAGTCATGTAAATCTTAAATGTATTGTTCACTGTGACACTGTAAAAAGCGATGATAAATGTTCTCTTCAGAGAAGCCCGTGGGTCTACAGACTATGAGAGGCAGGAAACCACTTCTCGTAATCTTCCTGATGGTTTGTCAGAGTACAGCATGAATATCACAGAAAATTAAAGTTGACTCCTCAAGCGTAAAGCTGATCCTCATAGTTTTGAGTCTCAACTGGAAATTAAATGTTCAAAGAAAAAGAGGAAGCACGACCATTCAGTTAGTCATCATCCTGCCTTTTTGCCTCAGTGCGAATGTTTATTTTGCGGCAAGGGAGTGAAAAGATTGGCAGAAAGTTTGAAGACCTCAAAAGACTTGAATTTAAAAGCCGCGAGATTGCTATCAAAATGAAAGCTGAAGCCACCCAGAATGGTACAATTATGGCATCCCTTGTGGCAAAGAAGGCCAGGTATCATCTTGCCTGTTACCACCAATTCATCCCTCCAGAAGGTCCTGCTGCTATATAAACGTGGGTCTCTGATAAGGCTCACGATAATGCTTTTGAGTATATCTGAACTATGTCGAGGAATCAATCAGTCAAGGAAACAACGTTGAGGAGATCGCCATGTTTAAAGAGAAGTATCTCCTGTATATGTCTGAAAATCGCAGTGAATTCTATAACAGTGAGTACAAAACAAGTAAACTCAAAGACAAATTGGTAAAGTACTTCGGTCCGAAAATAAAACTTTGGAGACCCGCCCTGGTCAAGCCGTGGAAACTGTCTTTGAAGCTGCTGCCTCTGATTCTAGATTGTTGGAGGAAGCATCCCTTGTTCTTCGTCGGGTGATTATGTCTTCCTCCAAGTCTTCAGATGAGCTGCCTTGGACCCTCCTTCAGTAGCTGATTGTTGGGAAACCAAAGGACGTCTCATTGAGTCACTAGGTCCTGTATGCTGTCACGAACGGACGCTGGGTCACCTCCAAACACATGCTTTTGGGCATAACTCTGTGACATCTTACTGGTAAAGCAGAGATCATCACCTTGCACAACCGTTTTGCTCGAGACATTGACAGCAGTGTTCGTCCAGGTCAAGGAGAACCATGGTCCCTTACCAACCAAACATCGACATAGCCATGTCTTCTCTCGTTCATTTGAGGTTCGACATCGTCTGTCAAGAGAAACTCATCACTGCCATCACCAACAATGGCCAGGATGATGTTGAACAACGGCTTGCTGAAAAGCCAGTAGTATCTACCTTTACCAAAGTGAGGTTTGTGAAGTACTGTACGTGGAGAGAGAACTTCCCCATATTTATGTGAGAAAAAAGCAAGCCCCTCCCAACTCTGATATTTCTCTAGAGTACAACAGCGACATGTCAGTAGCGGTAAAAGCTCACGATTTAGACCTAATGTGGGTTCTGGCGAGGAGGATTTCGTCTCAGCCCGACCAATCCATATTCCAGATTGTGAGTGTTTGGGTGGAAGTTTTGGACGTCCTGAACCGGGAAACAAAGAACTGAACCCTCACCACACATGAATACCTTCTTCCCATACTAGCCTCTATCACAGAAAAAACACGGCTTAGGCCCATCCACTCAAACTCATGCGGAGAAATGAACAATATGTAAATGCCTTCAAGAAATTCGGGGAGCTGTCAGATTATGTGATTGATGTCCTGGAGGAGTTTACGTGCTCATTGTATGGGTTCAAACCGAACAAGAAACGCCGCCCAACCATCAACAATTGCTGATACCATAAATTCATTCGGAAATTCACACAACTGATGTAGGTGTAGACATCAGTCTCCTGCCACTCAAATCTTCTCCTCCACATCAGGCGCTGCAACTACCAGGCTACAATCTGAAGGATGTCGCTGCAGCCCCACCATCACCCACCAGAACTGACTCTACGTGGCTGGGTTCAGTGAGTAGAAGGACTGGAGTTCCATTGGACGCATCCGAAGATGATACCGCTAAACCTGGTGTCAAATCTCATCGCTAATCCCACGAACTTTGAGGATGATGACATAGAGACTGAAAAGTTAGAACCTCCAATTCTCAGCTATGAAGACGAGCATTATCATGAGCCTGAAGATGATAATGATCAATGAAAGTTGAGTTATTAAAAATTTGTTATTTCAATCCTTCAAATCTAACCCATTTTGGCGGCTATCATGGGTTTTGTACCATTAAGATGACCTTGAAGCCTCAAACTAACCATTCCAACCGATTTCTCCCCCGAAATTAGTTGAAATACATAGTTCACTCGTGTTTTTAGGTCTAATAGTTGAAAAGTTGTGTTATCTTAAATTTTTGCCTCTCGTCGGCCGACGCCCATCTTGGATATCTGTTTACGGGTATAAGCAGAAATTGCTTGACTAACAATGTTTTTTTTTTAGAGGCTGAGACATAAAACTAATTGACAAAAATGATGGCAGATATAAAGAAGGGAGGGGGGGGGGGGGGTGGGGAGACCTTTTTTCGGTTCTTGGCCCATGGGCTATTAATCAGACAATATTAGAACTCCTGTAAATATGCAGGAAGGATTCAAGAACTTACAAAAGATCTTGGCGAACTCAACACCCACAGGGGTTCAGACTGATAATATGGCAGCTTGGGTTAGCGTAACACAAAATCTTCAAGACGAGTTGTAAGATCAACTAGTCCTTTAACTGCTCCTGTCCCCAGTCGGGGACGGGCGTTGCTGATTGTTCCAGTCCCTAATCGGGGATCAAAATGTGAGCGCCAGTTTCCCACATACCGGACGCTCCTTAGGCCTTAACCCATTCAAGATCCACTGTCCAAAGCCACCCACGTATCATACAGTACAAGATTTTATAGTATTCGAGTAGTGGTGAAATGTGTATGCCTTTTTTAGCGTAATGACTATAATAAAATAAACCCTCAACACACCACCACTACTGCTACCTTTCCCTCCCAGCCCCCCACCCCAGTGCGGGACCTCCCACTATAATTCACTCGCTTCACTTCACATCGGATTGGGATGTGGCAGATCTGCATAGAGTCGTCCAGACAGCATACAGTGCACAAACTCTCACCATCTGGTGATTTTAATCACTAGACAATAGACTCGGTGAATCATAACTCACAAACTAAGGAAGAAGAATTCCTAGAATGCATATAAGACTCATTCTTACACAATTATGATGAAATCCACGATTACTGAGGAGGCAATGTTGGACGAGGTCCACGTCGGGGAGAAACTAACTAAATCCGACCATCAACCATTAAACACTGAGGTGGAATACAATCCTCGAAAGTCGAGTTAAAGTAAAGTAGCTGAGGAAGATGACTAAGACTTCAACCATGGGATTATCAGCTCATACAAAATAAACTACTGAGAATAAACTGGGGATGATTTCGTTAAAGAGGAATCAGACACATACGAATCATTGCAAGAACTTATGGAAATCGTTGTGAGAACAGCAGAATAATGTATACCAGGAGGTCAAGGAAGAGTGGGAATAAGACCAAATGGATGAATTATAAATCCAGGATGTGGAAGAAATGCCGAAACACAAAACAACATGGGGATTATGAAGGAAACAAAAGAGCCCTAAATGTGAAAAAAACAGGAAAGTAGATAAGCAAAATGACGCTTCGAGAAGAAATTGCACGAAAATATTAAGAAAAATACCAAGTCCTTTTATATGCAGTATATATATATATATATACATATATATATATATATATATATATATATATATATATATATATATATATATATATATATATACCGAGAGCAAAATAAAGATAAAACATACTGTTAGTCCTTTAAAGGACGAAAATAACGTGACCATGGAGGACGATAAACAAATGGTAGAAGCCTTATATGATTATTTTACATCATCGTTCACACAAGAGACACTGGATAACATACCAGCACCAACATGAATGTGTACCTCAGGGGAGAAAATTAATTAAGAAAGATAACAGTTACAGACGACATCATCAAACAAAACAAAACAAAAAATAGCCAACCTGGAAGAACTAAAATCTGGAGTGGGTGGGTCACAGACCAGGTTGATAAATGATATAGCAAATGAAATTTGCAATCCACTGAGACTCCTTCTCAGGAAATATCTGGATCAAGGAAATATGCCTGAGGACTGGAAATCAGGAAACATCACCCTATTAGGGTAAAAACGTGCAGCAGACAACTGCAGACTGATCAGCCTAACATTTCATCCATGCAAACTCATTGGAAAAAAATTGAGGGACGCCATCATCCAACATCTGACCGGGCAGTCTTTTCAACGCATTACATCATGATTTTATGGAGATGAATTATTGTCTGATAAACTTACTCACTTTTCTTGAAACGGCAACAAACTACGTGGACACAGGTTTACCAGTGGATGTGTTTTACATATATTTTCTAAGGCAAAGTTCCTTATGTACAGGTGTCCTCTTATAATTTAGGTACATGACATCGAAGACAAGCATCAGTGGTCATAAACGGAATACATTCAGAATTAAAAAATAAATAAAAAATCAGTGGAGTACCACAAGAATCAGTCCTTGGACACACCCTGTTTGTGATCTACTGTGCATTATTAATATTAATGAGAATGGATTGAACCACTAAATCATGTTTGCGGACCACACGAAGATATTTTGGAAGGTGGGAGGTTAACATGCTGTTGGAGCCTTGCAAAAAAACCAGCAAGAGCTTTTCAATTGGTCGTAGGACTGGTACGTGAGAAATGGCAACCCTAATCACAACTATTCTTTGAGCAACACTTTCTTGCAAACAGTTAATAAGGAAAAGATCTAAGCATAATGAAAGACCAATCACTGAAGGTAGTACAAGAAGTGGGAGTACCAGTGGAAAAAACAGTCGAACTTTAGGAATTGTAAGTCGTATCTTCAAATACAAATATAAGGAAATGATCCTTCAACTTTGTTTCTCGTTCGTCCCCATCTTGACTACTGTAGACAGGATGGACACCATACTATCAGAAAGACTTATCATCCCTAGAAAAGGTGCAACACAGAGCAGCTAAGATTATTACTCCACTTTACCATCTCGATTACCCAAGTAGACTGAAGGCCTTAGGACTGACAACTCTTCAAATAAGATATAATTAGGTGGATCTTACAGGGACATTAATCTCGAAAGGGATGTAAGACATAAACCCAGGTGGTTGTTCGTGTTGTCACGCGCCACTAACACAAGAGAACAACGTCGGATGGTGTGTCATATAGAGCATCAGATGGTGTTGTAGACTGAGAGGTACTGTATCATAAGCTCTCAAGTGGTGTGTCATATAGGGTGTTTATTAATGTATCATTTAGTGTTAAGTAGTGTCATATAGGATGACAAGCGGTATCATATAGGGTGTCAGATTTGATGGTGTTTCATACAGAGTCGGGTTGTGTGTCATATATGGTCCCAGTTTGTGTGCCATATAGGGTGTGAGGTATTGTTTCATATTGGGTGTCAAGTGATGTATCTAATATACTATAGGACTAGGCGTCTGTCTGTCTGTCTGTTCTGGGCAGCCGAAACGGCACAATCGTTTTTCATCAACCTTGGTGAAAAAATCGCAAAAAATTCGTAGAGTGGAACAAACCTGGTCCCATGTCGATGGTTTCTTTAGGAAGGCATGAAATTAACGCTTTTATTTACGCTGGCAAAAGATGTCGCTATACGCTGTCAGCCGGCAGGACGATTGCAGTTATCGTACGGCTCCCTCCGCCTCCTCCCCCCCCCCCCCCACTTTTTCTCTTAGCCTACGTTTTTTTAATGTTGTTTGGATTAGTAAAGGAAAGAAGGTGATTAAATAGAAGAATAAATAAGGGGAAACAGAAATAGTTAGAGATAACAGGTGGGGAGGAGCTGAGTTTCATCATGCGTCTGGATGCGCAGTTTCAAGGTTACCAGAGCATTTTCGGACCTTACGAGGTTACAGTGTATACTTATTCCTGTGGCTGACTGTACATGGAAAAGGAGAAGAGATAAAAAGATAATAACAGGAATGCATGATGAAGATAGAAAGGGAGAAGAGAAGGAGAAGAAACATTATTATCCTTAAGAGGCGAGCGAGGAAAGGAGATGGGAGAGAGGGATAGTGAGAGGTGGAGGTATGAATGGAGGGATGTGTTTTTAAAGTTCCCAGAATACCATATTAAAATCACCTATTTAATAAGGAAGAAAAAATGATAAATATGATGAGTAGTGTAATGGAGAGAGATATATAAATAAAGATAGAGATAGTACGGATAAAAATGGAGAGAGAGAGAGAAGACAAACAAAAGACATAATAAAGACAGATTCAAGGACACACAGAAAGACAGACAGATAGACAGACTTGTAAAAGACAAAGACAACAGACACATACATACAGACAGACAGACATGACTACACAGGGTGAATATAGACAATGAAACAGACAGGAGGTTGACAAAAATAGACAGATTCATACATGCACAAATAGACAATATGGCAACTAACATGATAGACAGACAGACAGGCAGCTGACTGACTGGTTCACATTAGACAAACAGGCAGACACACGCCATCAACGGATAAGACAGACAGATTTGACGACACAAAGAGTACAGACGGGCTCACAGTCAAACACCACGCAGACGAACAGACAGTTGGGATGGCAATAGACAGGACGGATAAACTTGAGACAGATTAGAACGCATTTATAAACAAGAATAACACCAAATTGACCATAGCTGCTTCAGTGAGGGTAGGAGGTGTTACATCCACCAGCGTAAATAATAAGACGGATTGAAAACTGACACCCTCGCGCGGAAAGAACATCGATGGTCGGTCAGTCATGTGAGATGGGCCTAAAACTGACTAACGTAGATGATGACTATGATGACTTAACACAGGTGATGACTTAAGCAGATGGTGACTAATCTAACCAGAATCAAGGTCACTTCTCTTCATAATATAATTTATCCCGGAATGACCATCGGTGATTCATGATATATATATATATATATATATATATATATATATATATATATATATATATATATATATATATATATATATATATATATATATATATATATATTGTAGGGTTTCGTGGTATAATGTTGTCTAGCACTCAGGATGGATGGAAACTCTAAGGTGGTTTTCTTGTATAATATAAGTTATATGATAGACAGTCTGGTGCTGGAGGTGCCGTGTGGTGAGGAGCTGCTCAGTCGAGACGTTCGGTGAGTAGCGTGTTGAAGGAGGTAGATGTGCAGGAGCTTCGTTAGAGAAGATGTTGCCTGTTGCTGGCCTCCTGGTTGAATGAAAGCTGGACAGCAAGGAGCTTGCTGGAGGAGGTGTTGCGTGTTCAGGAAGATGGGCCAGAATGAATCTCAATTCAAGTTGTTTGGGATTACTGGCCTCTTCGCCGTTAGGCTATTTCGGCCGAAGCTGATTGGTTGGACTTCTTTTTTCTCTTTGTTCTTCTTTTAGTTTTTACTTTCCATTCTTCTACTTGTTCTTCGTCTTCTTCTTTTTGGTCTTGTTCTGTCTGGTCTTCTATAATATTATCAGGTTCTTCGTTGTTCATATCTTGATTGTTCTTTTCTTGTTCGTTTTTGTCTTGTTTGTTCTTTTCTTGTTTGTTTTGGTCTTGGTTGTTTTTTTCTCGAGTCTTGACTGCAAGGAGAGCCTCCCTGTAAGTCAATTTTTCCTTAGCCCGCAGCCTGGCCACCCTGCACTCCTCCCTCCACTTGGGACAAAGCCGGTCGGAGGAGGAGTGAGGGCCACCACAAGCCGCGCACTTCTTAACGGCCGCCTGGCAGTCAGCGTCGGTGTGGCCGGGTGCCCCGCAGCTAGAGCACACCTTGGGAGCACGACACTTCCTCGCCAGATGGCCATATTTCTGGCAATTGTAGCAACGAGTGGGTTTTGGCTGTTGAGGTTTCACTGGGATTTTCTCCCAACCCAGTATAACGGAGCTAGGAAGTTCCTTAGGAGAACCAACCAGGGCAGTTGTGCTGGTCAGCTTCCTAAGTACTGCGAGCTGATCTCCAATCAGCTCGGCAAGTTCGTCTCTTTCGAGATACTCAATTTCAGAGTGGGAAATGACTCCCAAAACTAAGTTATCCTGAAGTAAGGCGTCAAACATGACGTCGACTCCATTGATAATCGTTCGGTAGGGTAATTTGTGGGCCTGCCCCCATTCCTCGAACGTGATGACAAGGGTACCACCGCTACTCCGGACGACCCCTGTCACCCCCTTTAGTCCAATGTGGTCAAAAAAATCTTTAATCACAAGAAGATTTAGTTTCTTGCGCGAAGGGTGCTCGACCGGAATCAGTCTCACAACCTTCGCCTGGGCTAGGGTGATCATGATCATGGTCACGCGGTACCTCGGGGGGAAGGAGCGGGGAGCCGGGAGAACCTACCTGGCCGAGGTTCAGGTCTCAAGTGGAATCTCAATGGAGAGATAGAGCTTATATACCCAGCAGCCGTGAGTCATCTATGAGTCATGTTGGGATAACCCGAGAAAGTCGCCGGTCTTTGGCTCCGTTGGTAAGATACTGCGGCATCTGGTGACGCCCCCCCCCCCCCCTTGCCGCTAGTTTGGTTGCTAGGGAAGACGCAGCAGGTGGCTTGCAGCTACGCAGTTGTAGGGAGACGTCCACTACAATACTCCCCCTCCCCTCTCGGCGCGGCGGGAGGCTGGATGTTGTCCGGGTTGTGTCCCACACATAACACATACCGGGCAGGTGTACGTACGACTCGGCCGCTACGTGTAACAACTCTGTTTAGTGACACAAAACCTGTGGGAGAATTAGGGGGAGAAAGACTATTTGGGATTAGAGGAGGTTGTACAAGCAATGGCTGTTGTGCTCCTGCTGCTGCAGGGGCTGCGTCAGGAGGAGGGTCCATGGCAGGAGCAGGTTCTATGATAGAAGGGAGGTCTATTACAGGTTCAGGTTCTATGACAGGAGGAGGATCTATGACAGGAGCAGGTTCTACAGCAGGAACAGGGTGTACATGAGGGTGAAAAGAGGGTGCCCAGAAATGTCGTGGGCGTGGTGTTGCTGCCGGTGGTAACTGCGGGTAGACTGGTGCAGGCGTAGTTTGTTGATGGTGCTGCTGGGCTGGGGGCCCGACGGGTAAGGTGGCCGGTTTGACTTGGTCTATGCTGACGGTGTCATGTCTGCCATTCCGGATAATTGTCAGGAACTTAGCTAAACGGGTAACCACCTGGAAGGGTCCATCCTAGGGGCGTTGTAATGGGTTGCAGTGAGCATCATGACTGACGAAAACATACTCGGCTGTGAGTAGTGCAGGAGGGATGTGTTCAGGGCGCCGAGTAGGCTGGCGTGGAGCAGTAGCTCTGAATGCAGAAACTGCTTGTCGTAGCTTTTGGAGTAAGTCGTGACGAACGGCTGGAGTGGTTTGGTTGGGATCAGGAGGAAGTGAGAAATCCCCGGGTAGCCGAAGGGGCTCGCCTAGTGTCAGATCTGCTGGGCTACAGTCCATATCCTCCTTGTGTGACGCACGGATGCCGAGGAGCACTAAGGGAAGCGCATCAGTCCAGCTGTAAGGGTCGTGCTGTGCGTTGAGTGCGTCCTTCAGCTGCCGGTGAAAACGCTCTACCATGCCGTTGGCTTGAGGGTGGTATGCTGTAGTGCGTTGTCTAGACGTGCCGAGGAACTGTAGGAGGTGCTGCCAGAGTTGTGACTCAAACTGTACTCCTCGGTCAGTGATTACGGTTGCGGGGGGGGGGGGGGGGGCAAAACGGGAAACCCAACCGGACATGAAGGCGCGGACAGCAGTCTCTGCTGTAGCGTTGGGCATGGGAATTGCTTCTGTCCACCTGGTGAAACGGTCGATGCAGGTGAAGATGTAGGTGCTACCGTAGTATGATGGAAGAGGCCCCACGATGTCGAGGTGTACTACTTGAAAACGTCCTTTGGGGATAGGGAAGGTTTGTAAGGGGGCCCGTATGTGACGATGTATTTTGGAGGACTGGCAGGCCAGGCACTGGGCAGCCCATTTCTTAGTATCAGACTTGATGCCGGGCCAGACGACACGTTGCGTGAGGAGGCGCTGGGAGGCCCGCACACCCGGGTGGCTGAGACCATGGATGAGGTCGAAAACAGTGCGGCGGTGGACGTGAGGCACGAACGGTCTAGGCTGTCCACAGGATACGTCGCACCACAATTTTATCTTTGTGCCAAGAACAGGGAGTTCTTGGAGTATGAGGCCTGAGGGGGATGTCTTGTATGCTGCCAGGTCTTCGTCTTTCTCTTGAGCCGCGGCTAGCTGCCCATAATCAATGGGTGGAGATGAGGGAAGAATGGTGGATATACAACGAGAGAGGGCGTCGGCGATCTCGTTGTGGCTGCCTTTAATGTGTTGGACGTCGCTGGAGAACTCCGAGATGTAAGCCAAGTGGCGCAGGACACGAGGTGTATGTGACTGGGAAGCTGAAGCGAAGGCGTGGACGAGGGGCTTGTGATCAGTGAAGATGGTGAACTGACGGGCCTCGAGGAAGTGCTGGAAATGTTTGACAGCCAGGTATATGGCCAGGAGTTCTCGATCAAAAGCGCTGTACTTGAGGTGTGGTGGTTGAAGCCATTGTGAGAAGAAAGCAACGGGCATGAAAATTCCGTTGATCTCCTGCTGTAAGACGGCGCCCACTGCAGTAGAAGAAGCGTCTGTTGTGAGAGTGGTCCGGGCGTTAGGTGCGGGGTGGGCCAGGAGGGTGAGGCGTGTAATGTGCTGTTTGATAGTGGTGAATGCCGTAGTAGCCTCTTGAGTCCACACTAGAGACTTGTGAGACTTCTTTGGGCGTCCCTTGAGAAGGTCGTGTAGGGGGGCTAGGACGGTGGCAGCTTTGTCAATGAAGCGGTGGTAGTAGTTGACTAAACCCAGGAATTCTCGGAGTTTCTTCGCCGTTTCAGGTTTGGGGAACTCCCTAATCGCAGTTATCTTCTGTGGTAGGGGTTGTATGCCACTGGGCGAGACCCTGTGACCGAGGAAATCGATGGCCGAGGTTCCAAAGACGCACTTAGCAGGATGAACTTTCATGTTGTTGTTCTGCAGGCGTTGGAGGAGGAGTTGTAGGTGGTGGCGGTGCTCGGCAGGCGTCGAAGATGCGACGAGGATGTCGTCAATGTAGACGGTGACAAAATCGAGGTCGCAAAGCATATGGTCCATGTACCTCTGGAAAGTCTGTGCTGCATTGCGTAAGTCAAAACTCATGAAAGTGTACTCGAAGAGTCCAAACGGAGTGTTGATGGCTGTCTTCTGGGTATCTGCCGGTGCTACTGGGATCTGGTGGAAGTCCTGGACATGCGGAATAGGGTACCTGTCAGGTTTGGTGACGAGATTCAGGGCTCTGTAGTCGCCACACACCCTCCACTCGCCGGGTGTTTGCTTAGAAACCATGTGAAGAGGCGATGCCAAGGGACTCCTTGAAGGGCGAATGATGCCGTCTTGCAGTAGTTTGTTGAATTCTACTTTGGCTGTGTTCAGGAGCTCAGGGCGCAGGCGGCGAGGGCGTGAAAAGACTGGTGGTCCTTTGGTTTCGACGTGGTGGAAAATTCCCGATGTAGGTGGTGGGGGTAGGGAGACTCAGGGTGAGAAAAGCTCCTTGAATTCATCGAGCAAGGAGGAGAACTCGTTGGAAGGCGCAAGACAGGTGATAGTGTCGGTGTGTCTGGCACGAGAACCCTGGATCTTGCGTGCTGTAGGCTCATGGATGAGGCATAGATGACTTGGTTTGACGCCAAGCTTGTGGAAGGTGAGGAAGTCGAAACCAAGGATGGGTTGAGACACGTCTGCTATCACGAATAACCAACGCAGAGTCTTGGGCAGACCGAGGTCTAAGGCGAGGGTGCGTACGCCGTACGAGGCGATGGAGGTACCGTTGGTAGCGAACAGGTCATAAGAGGGTTGCTTTGACTTGTCTCGTAGTGAGGGAGGGATGAGGCTGACCGATGAACCTGTGTGGATGAGAAACTTCTTGCCGGGGGTGCGGTCGGTGACGCGCAGTAATGAGACGCCTGGAGGGACGGAGGCTGAGGCGTCTACCAGCCTCCGATGTTGCCGTTTCCCGGATAGGTGCAATAGGGCTCACAGTTTCGAGCATTGCGGCCGAAAGTCTGGTGATACCAGCAGAGGGTATATTTGTTGTGCTGGGGGCTGGCTGCTGTGCGTCGGAACTTGTAGGGCGTGGTGTGTGAGTCAGGAACTGGAGCAGCAGCGGGTATGGAGGAGCAGAACTGCTCAATGGTGTCCATCCTGCGGTTCAAAGTTTGCAACAGGTCCTTGATGTCTTGTGAGGTATTGCTCGGCTGAGGGGTGTTGACCCGGCTTACAAGTTCGGTGGTAGGTACTGGTGTGACCGTGGCGGCAAAGGGTGCAGCACCGCACTCGTGGAAAATCCTATCTGCCGCGGTTGCATATAGTTCTGGTGTCGTAGAGTAATCTACTGCGGACAGGATGTTGCGTACTTCTGTGGGTAGCTTTTGTGCGTGAAGCTGGCGCAGGATAGAGTCGGGGAGTCTGTCTGTGTGACGGGAGTTCAGCCGACACATCTCCTCCCAGAGACGTCCCGGGGTTGAGTTCCCGAGGGAGATAGAGGATAGATCTAGCAGGAGATTGGGGCTGGTCTGTTGATAACACGTCTTCAAGGCATCCCGCAGGGTAGCGAATTTGTTGTCATCTGGAGGGTTGGAAATGGTTTGTGAGACCCGCGTGGCCACTTCCGTGGGCAAGGCACAGAGCAGGGCGCCATACTTTTGCTCGTCGGTCGCTCGTGAGCTGGCGAGGGCTGCTTCCACATGGTCTAGCCAGTCCTCGACGTAGTGGTTGAAAGTCGGCAGAGAGATCCGTCCGTCCTCCATCCTGTGTAAGTGCTTATCTCCGGGAGTCACCATTTGTAGGGTTTCGTGGTATAATGTTGTCTAGCACTCAGGATGGATGGAAACTCTAAGGTGGTTTTCTTGTATAATATATGTTATATGATAGACAGTCTGGTGCTGGAGGTGCCGTGTGGTGAGGAGCTGCTCAGTAGAGACGTTCGGTGAGTAGCGTGTTGAAGGAGGTAGATGTGCAGGAGCTTCGTTAGAGAAGATGTTGCCTGTTGCTGGCCTCCTGGTTGAATGAAAGCTGGACAGCGAGGAGCTTGCTGGAGGAGGTGTTCCGTGTTCAGGAAGATGGGCCAGAATGAATCTCAATGGAGAGACAGAGCTTATATACCCAGCAGCCGTGAGTCATCTATGAGTCATGTTGGGAAAACCCGAGAAAGATTATAACAACCACGACTATGATTATAACAACCACGACCATGATTATAACAACCACGACCATAATTATATCAACCACGCCTATGATCATAACAACCACGACCATGATTATAACAACCACGACCATGATTATAACAACCACGAATATGATTATAACAACCACGACCATGATTATAACACTCACGACCATGATTATAACAACCACGAATATGATTATAGCAACCACGACCATGATTATAACAACCACAACCATGATTATAACAACCACGACCATGATTATAACAACCACGACCATCTGGAAAACGATGTCGCTGTACTCTGTCAGCCGGATGGCGGTTGGGCACTAGCCAAGCTGGAGCGTTCGAACTTTCACGCCTCGGTAAACTGTACCACCGGACTCGCCACCAGGCACGAATGGCCCACGATCACTTGTCATATACTGTAGAGACTAAGTAAAGCCCATCAACCGACAGAATTCTGAAGAACAGTAGGACTGACTCACTTCTACTAAACAAAATGAATTGTCCGTGACCCGTGGAAGGATAGCGTCTGTGACTGGGATGAATGAGACGCACTGTAAAATTTAGACACTTATATTCCCTCCAAAACTACAAACACAATCAAATAATGGTACACCAATATATGCACCTGTTAACTTGAACTTAAAACACTACTCTGGGGAATAAAAGTTATACATGATATAGAAATTATTAGAAACTCAGGCAACAATAAATTTGAAGTATTACGAAATGTTGCTTGCACACATGAAACAGGCCTTAAGGGCTTTCAACAAAATAATATCCAGCCTGAGAAAATGGTATTCAAAAATAAGAAATTAATAACTCTACAATGAATAGGCCTTAAGGGCACTCAACAAAATTATATCACCCCAACAGATGCACACTTCCTAACCTAACTTAACCACTACTCTGGGGAACAAAGGTTATACCTGAGATCGGAATTATGAAGAAAAATTAGATGCATTAAAAGAATCAAATCACAGTATCACTCTGGTTCCACTTAATGACACAAACATTCAAAAAACAATACTATCAAAATTATTTAAGAAATATTAAACTACACACGTCAAGATAATATCAGTAACTGAGAAATGGTATTAACTACACCCAAATATATTCACTATTATTGATATGTTACTGGGTCCACCCATACTTGTGAACCATGCTCCACCCAACTCAACATACACCCGTAATAAGGGAGATAAAATGTTCCTCTAGGTATCTCCTAGAGTCCTAGACTCATGGTCTCAGTGTGTGACCATTAATTTACTCAGATAGCCTCAGTGTACTCCCAGTGCGTCCATAAAGCGGAAGGGAGTGAGCCAATCAGACCTTGTACAGTTGAGAGAAGCTTTAGCTTCCCGTTAGCAAGAGGGTTTCACTAAGCTGCTCGAGACATGTGGTGTTGTGAGCCGAGGTAGAGGAGAGCTGATGACCCCAACGATCGTCCCGTCGTCAGCTGGGCGCCCAGACGGCTAGATTCCTTCAAGAGATCCTTTGATACCCTGCTAAACAGTGACAGGCCTACACTGATCGGTCCAATGGCGACAATCGCCACACTCAATCATCAACGGCAGTCTCAAACGGCAGTCAATCTCTCACAGTCAAACTCCCGTCAAGTGGGTTCTGACGGAAACCCTGAAATGAACTCACTGTTAGCTCTTGTTAACTTTACCACTGCCCTATCTAACCCTGTCTGAGATCGAATGAGACTTACTTGTTATACTGCAATAGTGCAACACAGGTGACTAGGCCACGTGACTATTTCTGTGACGGACGCGCAGGGACGTCTTGTTTGTCTGAATGCTTCCCCGTGACTGAGAGAGAGCCAGCGTCTCGTCTCTCCAAGGCGCTAGCTTAGGCCTACGTGACATATTTTCCGCCTAACTAATAACTCCTTGGGACACCCGTAACATTATTCAGACTGATAAACGATCTATAATAATTTCAAATTCAATAAGTCCCTTAACTTCATGAATCGCATCATTATTAATTCGGCAAATTACATTTAATGTCATATAGGCCTAGTTCCACAACTTCCCACTATGTGCTGGGAGCGCTCTCTTCCCTCAGACGACCTTGAACGCAGGACCATGAATATATTTTACGCTGCTCCTGGTCCAGCTGAGCAAAATCAAATGGGAAAGAAAAAAAAGATGGAGAAAAGCAAGATAGAAAATAAGAAAGCATGGACAACAAAGAGTGTCCCACTAGTGGGAAGTTTTAATTACCCGGTACTTTCTTTTGGCGCTTCAGAAAGTTTACACAATACTTTTATTTTTATTTTGATGCAAAGATTCTTGTAAAAGTTTACTGCGTATAATGACGCTCCTGGAAAAGTTTGAGTCTTGTCTGATGACAAATTATACCAACTCTTCTGCCTGAAAATAAAAATCAATAAGTTTCTTCTGTTTAATGTACAGCGCCCGCATTTCGCGCGACACCTTGGAATGAGTATGAACAATAAATGAACTACTTTATCACTATTGTGTCCAAACTTCAAGTTAAGGGAAGATGGAGGAAAGATAACGTCCTCCCGGGGTTACGTGTCCTGTACCTCGAGCCGGAATTACATGTTGTCTATGATTAAATATGTGTGATGATTAGGGCGGCGCACAACACGAGTAGAGGAGACAAGAGACTTGGACTGCCTACTGTACAGTATATCACCACCTGAGCGAGTCTGCACTATATTATAAAATAACGAGATCCGTTACCCACCCAGTATTATTTATATATATATATATGTGGGTTAACACATCAGTTTTATATAATTCCATCACCCCGGCAATTTTCCATGAGCAGTGAGTGTCACCTATTGAACATGTGATCAGTATTTTTCCACTCTCAAGTAGCGTCTCAAAGAATGCTAGACTAAGCAGTTGGGTAACCTGCTCTCGGGCAATTATCACTCAACCCGCACAGAGCATAGGCTTGTCTCACGAGCTATCCCAGATAAGCTTACCATTTGTTCCCCAACACTCACAGCTTACGGTGATATCCTTGTTGCCTGTGCAGAGACTATTTTTATAAATAGAGAAAAGACCATTTGGGTTTTGCAAATTTACACCATAAACATTTTACTGGTTGTAGCTGAGTCACCTGTCATCAGTCAAGCTCAGGTGACAGGCAATGGCTACACAGCCAGGCCTTAGTCAAATCGTGAAAAAAAATATACAAAAAATGTTAAACTTGACAGACACATTGGTGCTTCAAGATCTCTAAAGGATTTAATATAAGGGTTGATCTGATTGAAATTGACTTTTGACGACATTTTTATCCCTTAAAGTTTCTGTAACATCATCAGTATCAGAAAGTTTGTGTAAGTTTAAGATGAATACCAACACTGGGATAAATATCGCAGATAAGCGACGTCTAGGTTTAGCTCTTGAGACAGTGAGAGCCTCGGGGGGTGGGAGAGACAAGACAGCTGGCAGAACGTCCCAGACTTATTGTCCTTGTGGCGGGTTATGATAATAAATTAAAAAGTGATGTTAATCCAACATTTAGGAGTTTTATTGCGGATTTTTATAATTCTGTTAATGTTTTAAATGAAATGAGTCAAGATGTGGTCATTTTTATAGCAGAATGTGGTATACTGTAATTATTGTATGTTGATGTTATAAAATTTATATAGCCCAGAGTGAATTGATTATAATAATGTGGCGCTTTGACAATATAATCAAGCAAAAATTAAATAAAGCCATATTACGTGCATTATGAAAACCAAGATTGGCCAACAGATAATTTTTTGGTAAAAAAAATTATTGTCAGTTACAAATTTATATTTTGTTTTGTTCACTGTTATAGTTATTGTATTTTTATATCAATTATCATAGACCTTGTGAGTTTCCTCGCCATCTTTCACCAACCCAAAATGGAAACTACGATCCTTGAAATATGTCGACGTTCTAAGTACATGTCAATAAGGATGACAGCTCCAGACATCACTATCAAATAGTAACTTTACATCTGGATTATACCAACATCATACTAACACCACCTGGGACCCCTGGCGGGCATCGTCCTTCACAACAGCTGGCGCATCATTCATCAAGGCTGACACCTCCTATTCGTAACGAAAATATTCATTCATCATGTCCCAATTCACATCAGGAGGCGACCACAAATTTCTGGCACGATATTAAAGTCACTGGAATGCAGTAAGATTTAAAGTCTTCTGGGGAACATTAATCTCACTGTTAAGCGCCCACATCTCTTTTAAATAAGAAACGTAAAGACCATTTCAACTTGGAAAAGACAAGTTGAAGATTCTTTTCGATCTCTGGATTACAACAACATTAAAGGTTCTTGGAACACAGCAAGATTAAGAGCCAATGAGACCACCGGCTCACAAGATGAAGATTCACAGCGACCTCTGGAGCACAATAACAGATTGAGCTCAACTGTTAGTTTATGCTCCATGTGCAGATCGAGTTGTTCTAATGGTGAAGCTAAGATTGGCTGCCCATCACGTTAGCCTTATACTGTGCAACATACAGTACATCCATTTTACCTTCTTTTTTCCATGGTCATCGTATACAGGCAGTAGCAGGAGTTTTAGTCTGTTTTCCAACGCATAGATAGTATCACTTTGTTTGGGGATGTAAGTTTGGGCCGTAATTTGTACTGAGAATCGTTATTTTCGGACAAAGGAAAGTTAACTTGTTGGAAGACAGTAAAATATGATGCGATGGTGTGGGCCTTTTTTATGTGAAATAATGACTGAGAACAACGATGTGTGTTTTCGGGGGAGTCCCTGTTTCTTTGAGCATGTGTGGGAGTTGTGAAATGTCACATTTTAACTTTGTCGCAAAATGAATATTATAATGCAGGTGTACTGTATAAGAAGAGAAATGAACACGGTCAGAATTTTATATCAGATGTTTTAAAGAGAAAAAAGAAATCACAGATTTAATCTTTTACGGCAAGTACAGTATATAACATCATTTGCCGTCTTCCTCACGTGAGTCACATTTATATTCCAGTCTTTCATCTTACGCCAGCCTGCAGGTAGGCTTTCACCTGTCAGTCTGAGCCATTTCTTGCACCTCTCATACCTCTCTTCCAACACTCTTTCCTCTTCAAGTCTTCCAAGTTTGTAGTTTGTGAAAAATGCCTGATGTTGACAGTAGGCGAGGAATTGTTTAATGTCTGCATTAGTAATTTGACTTATTTGATTTTGAAAGCAATCTTTGTATAATGTTCTCATTAGATGCCTGCCTCTTGGCTATGTTGAAATGCTGAATAATGTTGAAAATGCTTGTCAGTTCTCTACATTATTCGCAAAAATGATTTTTCCCATAATACAAAGAACAAAAAATGTCCTTAAAAATAAAAAAAAGCAAGCAATATATAGTTAGGTTAGGTTAGGTTAGGTTAGGTTAGGTTAGGTTAGGTTAGGTTAGGTTAGGTTTATATATAAATCTTTCACAGTATATTGTTACAATTAGTTCAGTGGTTACCTACATGTGTGTTGTTATGCGTGCTCGATTTGGTGGTTGGGTTTAATGTTAGCTTTTCTGAATGTTGCAATGATATATTATGATGTTAATGAATTTGATGTTGTTGATACATACTGTTGTTGTTTCTGATGCTGCTGTTATATAATGATCTATATAATGCAGAATGTAAAAAGGATTAGTTAAGACTAATGTAGAGGACTAGACGAATTAAGTTCCACACTGAATAGGTGTACTCTTGGGATCCCAATGTCGGGCAGACGGACAGAGGCAGACACGACCGGGATTTCAATTCAGGCAGACGTGTTTGTTGGGGAACACTAGTTCAGGTGATTATATTAGGTACAACCATTGTTTGTGTAATTGTGTTACATTGGTGTGGTGATAAGTCAAGGATTAGATTGCTGTGACTGTAGGTTTGTTATGAGGAGTTGAACCAGGAACTTAAGGTGATTCAATGTCCAACTTATGCCTTGCTATATATTAGTTAATTTTATATTGTGTTAATCATTCGTCAAGTAAAGTGACATACTTATATTGTTATTCAAAATAAATTCCCTTTATAGATTTAAATATTGTAATGTGCAGTTTCGAAACCTGAATCCTAACGCTCTGGAAGGGCGGAAACGATCTTCATGCTCGTTACCGCTGCTAACTCTCTCGTTTGCTGGTGCGACCAACTCTTGGGGGGGTTGGACAGAGGCGAAAACGGCGCTTCTACCTGTGTCACCGGCAGATTCACCCCAGCCTCCATACAGTCACTATCTAGCTATCCCGCTGTTTGTCAAATTCTGGCTGTGATCTCATCATAGGTCCTGGACTCGTGGGCTGTTTTCCCAGACCTTCACCTGTCGACTATCAATTCTCTGGACATCAACCACTACCGCTGCTCCTCTCCACCGTCTGTGCCCTGGTGTTTGTTTCTGCTGTATCAAGACATCGGCCGCTGTCGCTCGAGTGGGGTTGAACGGAAGCTTCCCCCGGAGAGTGGATCGCTGTGTTCTGGAACCTTCCCCAGGGCCACTGTCGCAGGAAATATCAGTTCATTTTTTATTCTATTGTTTGATTCCTTTAATTGCTGACTCCCATTAATTGTTTGCTTCCCTTTAATTGTTTGACTCCATTAACTGTTGACTGCATTAATTGTTTGACTCCCGTAATTGTTACTTGATGTTTGTTGAGTGGTGTCAGAGTTTTGTGTTATATTTTTTATAGTAAAGAGATGCCAATCTCAAACGGTTTTGTTATTCCTCAGAAAACCATGGTCCTTGACTTTCCTTAATTAAGATCCTGATTAGTCTGGTAAGGGATGTCTATCCCTAAGTCCCAGGCTTTTACACGCTCATTTTGAAGCAGTCAACGAACCTGCCTCCATTACCAGTTTGTTACCTCTACTCCAAGGATCTTTCCAGTACTGTTTTGATATATTATCAAGCTGACTAATCCCTTGTTCATTCTTTATATTGTACATAGATATTTTAGTCAGTAAACTATTAAATTGTTGTATGTTTTTTCACATGGCCCTAAAAATAAAGCTACACTTGAATACTGAGGGCTTTATTGAATCGTATTGAACCCTTTAACATTACTTATGGGTTGTGTACGGGGCCCTCCTGTGCAACATTGCAATACATGTCATAAAAGGCATTTGAGACTGCGTCAGTGTGTCAACATCTGTAAAAATTTCTTCGGTAATTGTTGAAAATCTGCTTAATGTTGACATTAGGTAACAAACTTACTTAATGCTAACAATCGGTAATTTGCCCTGCCTGATGTTCTGTGTCAACATTAAACAATTATTTTACATTTTGTGTGACATGTATATTATTTTTCTCTCAACCGTTTACTGGGTCTTCCTGGCATTTTAATTTATTTAATTTTGCCAATTACAGCGGCTAGTTTATTGTACACCCATATTCAACCTGTGAGCGGTAACGCAAAAGGATTACAAAGTAGTGTTCGCAAAGGGTTTGTAGGCAGCTACCAAACAGGTAGCATAATGTATTGTCTAATGGTAGACCCTGCTGCCATATGGCATCACGAAAATTGTGACCAAGTCCCAGGTTGCTGATCTGACTTTCTGCCTCATTTACACACAATTGCAGGGTCTCAATTGTTTCTCTTACTTTGACAACAAAACATACATATATTGTTTCTCACTATTGATTTTTTTTCATTTTTGTATTTCTTTGTTTATTATTATTATTATTATTATTATTATTATTACATTTTCGCCCCAGGCCCCGATGTGGGCCAGTGACCTGTGCCCAGGTGGGCTAATCCCCGTGAAAAAACAAACAAACAAACAGTGGTTAGGATATTATGCCATTCAGTGTTACAGAGTATTTCAAATATATTCTTTGTTTAGTTCTGTACATACAGGGTGACTTATTCACAACTGCGTATGTCTGGCCGCACACATTGCTTTTCACATTTGCTTGAGAGGTATTCAAGCACATAAAGTGTTTGGTTCTATACATGGGTAGTGTATAGAACTGAGTGCAAAAAAGTGGATACAATCTTAATATGTGCAGTCGTCTCCCCTGTGGTCTCCAAGCAATGGCTATTTTTTAGGATTCGGTGTTCCTAGTATAAGACAGATAGCATAAATGTCTGTGCCCACCATTCTACTCCCATCCCTTATTATCATAGTCTAAGTTTCAACTCCTTATTTCAAGGCGGGAACCAAACTTATGTTGTTTCATAAAGATTTGGTTATGATGTAAAAGATAATTTGTTTAAGTCTTGGTGGTCTGGGCCCTTGTTTAAATTACATGTCGGTACATCACCAACGCTGCTCACAAGTTACTAATTAATCATATCTAAGGTACAAACTTTTTCAATCTGTTTAACATAATGAAAACAAAAACTGAAAAGTAGCTTTTGTGTTCCGTGAGGGATCCGTCGACCAGCAAATCGAATGTGACCATAATGTTTTGTGATGTCAGTACAATCACTTTTTTTACTTGTGTAATATCTCTTTCAATATACAGTGGACTGGTGTAAATTTCTCCGTACAGAATGCACATTATTGTTTACGATCTCCTTCATGCACAACGTTCACATTGGTGGATTGATTACTCTTGCATTTTACTCCCCTCCCGTGTTTAATTAAGAAATTAATACTAAACACTCAGTCTATTTCAGAGGCGAGATCTCATGACGTGAGAAGAGTGAAATCTGCACTGATGTTGATGAAGTGGGAGTGTGGAAAAAGATTATAAGTGAGGAGGTTTGAAGTTCACCTCAGTTTACATCACCTTAATTGTGTTATGAATCAGTGTTGGTTTTATATGTGTACATCAAACAGATATAACCAAAGCTCTGTAGGCCAGGAGGAAAGACTTGAAGAAGACAAAATTGAGGATAAAGGTCGTGAAGCGATCCTTTCCTCCCCTGCCTCCTCATGTGTCAGCTCTTGAAGCATTCATGAAGTTCAACGTGTGACAACAAATATTGTCAGCAAACAATAAATAAAATATTTCATTAAACTATAAACAAAACATCAGTAAATAATAAAGCAAAGATCAATAAACAATTATTTTTCTATAATATTGTAACGTGTCCAAACAAACAATAACCGTGAATTAATGTGAGTGGTCCTTAATATTATTTTATATTAGGAAAGAACTGCAACTACAGTATTAGATACTGAGTGTATGAAACACCCTATGAAAAGTGATTACTTATTGATTAGATAATAGAAAGTTAAGTACAATTTACAAATATAATTACAAAAGACTTACCGCCAATAACAGTTAAATAGACCACTTAAGGATCGTAAATGTCACAAATATACGAATTAATAAACAGTCAGATAAATCTAAGTAACACAAATGCACAAAATACCAAAACAGCCAGCCAGCCTCAACACATAATTCCATTAGTACATGACCAAATCGAAGACAAGTGTACTGTTAATGCAAGTTTGGGTGTGACAACCCGCAAGCCATGGCTTTCATTTGCTTTGATGAGACTGACCCATATATCGTATTTAGTGTCCATGTTAATGTTACATAATAAAACTTTAAATGCTAACTATTCAATAAGACAATAACCAAAGTAATGATATGTTGACAAAATATATAATTATGCAATCTACTGTATATCGAGAATAAATATACAGATCATCACGTCCAACAGACACATTAGTGGCTAGACATAAGAACATAAGAATGGAGGAAACTACAGCGGGCCTATTGGCCCATACTGAGCAGTCCCGTTTACACCTAACCCCTATCGCTCAAATATCCATCCAACCTATATTTGAAGCTACCCAGCGTATTGAAGTTGATGATGATGTTTGGTAACTTGTTCCACTCATCCACTACTCTGTTTCCAAACCAATGTTTACCTATCTCGCGTCTAAATCTAAATTTGCTTAATTTAAAACCATTGCTACGAGTTCGTTCCTGGTTGGATAGTTTGAGTACCTTTGTTGCATCACCTTTGTTTCCCTCTGACTTCCATTTATACACCTCTATCATATAGCCCCTCACTCTACATCTCTCGAAGGGGTACAAATTAAGGTGCTTTAACCTGTCTCTGTACTCAAGGTTCGAGGGATTCTATATCCATTCTGTAATACGGTGACCAAGTGAGGTCTCACAAGCGCAAGATATAGTTTTAGGATAACCTCGCTAGTCGTGTAACTAACACTCCTTTGTATGATCCCAGGTACTTTATTAGCCTTGTTTTGAACAAATACACATTGTTGACTCGGTTTAAGATCCCTACTTATCATTACTCCTAAATCTTTCTCACAGTCGGATTTCTCTATAACAACGTTGCCCATCTGATATCTGGTTTCTCTGTTTACATCTCCTAGACTAAGTTCTTTACATTTGTCCATATTAAATTTCATGTGCCATTATCAGGCCAGGCGAAAAATTTGTTTAGATCTTCCTGTAGTTTTGCGGAATCCGCGTCAGATTTAATTACACGCCCTATTTTAGTGTCATCAGCAAACTTACTTATGTTGATATCTACGCCTATATATATATATATATATATATATATATATATATATATATATATATATATATATATATATATATATGTCGTTTATGTACAGTATATAATAAATGGTATGAAGCAATTCGTCGTTTAGGGTCATGAACAAGGAAGGTTGTATTATGAGTCCTAGTGCTCTTGGACCTCATTATACCATCAATGCCCCGCTTACCAGGACTCGAACCCAAGACCGACGAGTTTAAACTAGGACGGTTAACAAGGTACCACAATGACTCTAGAATCTAAGTTCGGCTTTGTTTTACACACAAAGTCTGCTCTTTCGTTTTATTAAGCATCGGCGCCCCACAGCAACCTTTGTGCTGTTATCACATCTGTCATTGGAGGTGCATTGAGCTGCCAGGTAGCTAATTTTTTCTTGTGTTTTATTTTTATAACATTTAATTTAGCTCATGTTATCCCCTCACTGTATTCCCATAAATATTCTTGACCTTCTCCCATTATAACCTTGCTTCAAACATTGTAGTACTGTAGATAATGTAAGCTTTATAAATTAAATGACAGCCATCTGCACGTGCAGAGCTGAATGGAGCTTACTGAGCTGGCTGTGTCGACCCAGGCCTTCTGCTGTCTTACACCAGCTGTATTTAAGGACTGTTGTCCCTGCCTCCCTTCCCTTGTCCTTGGCTTGATTATGGGTAGATGTCTGGCCCTCTCTTTCCTTCTCTGAGCCACCAAGTGGCTAAGGTTTGTGTATCTTTTCCTGGAGAATATTATGTGGGAGACAGTGGTGCTCATGCTGAACTCCCAATTAGGTAGGTGGGTCATTTTATTATGTCTTTTATCTTTTATTTGTAAATATATGTAAATAGGAGGTGGTTCTGTTGGTCCTTTTCACCCAGGATTTCATTCTTCAGTCATGACTGTGTATTTGGGAACACCTAAAGAGAATGTCATGAAGTCTAGTCTACTTAAAGCTAGCTCTAGCAATATCAATTTTGTCCAGCTCTGTGTCTTTTGGAGGTAAGCTTGGGCGAGACATAGGGTTGTGATAAATTTCATTCTCATTAACTAACACTTGATAAGTTCTGTCTCTGATCATCGTTGTTCCAGCTTGGTAGCCTCCTTTTAAAGTTTTAATAAATTCCCTATTATGTCTCTCTTTATTATTATTCCTCTTCGATTGCAATTACTTTCCTCCAGATCTCTATTCAGTGTTTCTTAATTTATTTTGCATCTCTTCGTTTTTCTTTAAAAGTTTCTCTTTGGCTGCCATTCTCTGGACTTTGAAGCCATTTTCCTCTGGTTGTTTTCATGTTCACTTACTGCTTGCCTACATTCATCCTCGTACCAGGTGCTCATATTGCCTTACTTTATTTTCCATTTCTCTCCAGCTCTCGTATATACTTTATTCTTTAGCTTCATCCTCATCTACAACTCCAAATAAAACAAATCAGTTCAGCAGAATTAGTTGTGTCACGGCCACTACTGAATAACCTTCCTTTTTCAGCAGTGCTCCAACTTCTAGGCCCATTAATCAGACTCACATTCTGAAATAACGGCTGTGGTTAACAGACATGGATCATGTAGACACTGCTTGCTATGGCTGATACTTGAAGGTGGTATTTAATATAAACATACTGTGAGAAAACACCCAAGGAAAACTATACTGTGCAAATTGAGGCAGGACTGAGAAATACTAATTTATAACAATTAACAACTATTATATTTACAATAAAACACAGAGTACAGACATTGACATTGCATGGCCTTGTGGTCCAACTGATTTAGTAAATTATCCATCTTAATCTAACAACATGGCTCTTCCTCCATTCACAGAAATATCACTTAGTATTCACCCTAAATGCTGTTGAATAAATTAATATCAAACTGCAGGATATACAAAGGATAAAACAAGATTACAATCACTTTCCTGATCTCACATCTTCTACATTTAGAATATTAATTCAAAACTTCTTTGTATAAGTAACATAATATTATATGATTATAAAATATCAGAAATTACATTGAACCAATATAATTCACATTAAATACAAAAAATAAACTGATGTTACGAACCCCTCCACCGATTGTCTTCATCTACCTACCCAGCACCACGAGCAACGCCATCTAGGGACGAAACACGAGTATGGCTCGTCTTAGTTACCACTCCCGGGTTTCCCTTCTCCATATCCTGGTTGTTGCGTCACTTCCGCCTCAGTCTACTTTGTCAGCTCCAATTCGAGGAGAGGACACACTTCACTCTGGGAAGCGACCACAGGATCACCTATCCTGGAAACCTACGGCACAGTGACTATTTACCGTCTTCTACCATACTCAGCCTTGCCCGTCAGCCATCTCAGCTCCTCACTTAAGTATTTGTAATCTTGTATTGCCTCTCCCCCCTCCACATTGCTTCACTATTGTTTTATGTTTTATTACTATGTATATACTGTTCGTGTTTAGGTTAAGTTTGGTTAAGGGTAGTTTATAAGCTGAATATTTTGTTAAGGAATTTATGGTACTTTATTATATACAACGAAAACTCGCATCCTTTGTCTACCCTTTTTTTAGTCCGATTGTCTTTGTTTTTTTTTTGTTGTTACCCGTTGGGATCTGGGTAGACGTATAACTATATTCTAAATCCCCAACTCGTAACAAATGGCGACCGTGACAGGACACGACCTTAAGTACCATATTCCTTCCTCCCTTGTTACTCAGTGTTAATTACCCCTCCCAGTCACTTCTGTTTACAATTGCTTTACGGTGGTTTAAAGTTTCCTTCATATGTGTGTGCATATATTGGTATTACCGTATAGTAAGAGTGACAGACGTAGGATAATAGGTTCCAAGTGTCATAAGGCTTACCTGTTATTACACGTGGCAGTCGTGTGGCAAGTCTTATCGAGTGTAGGGAAGAATCCGGATCTGTTTAATGCCGTACCCTCACTCCAGAGTAGGCTGTTCCATAGTTACTAGTTTAGAGTGAAGTGATATCTTGGGACGCCCCGCTCTACCAGGACCCCATAATTATAAAGCCTCCATTATTGTTCTTCTCATTATCTCATTCAGGGCTGTTAATCCGGATCTTTATATAAATGCCGTAATACGCCCTACCTCTTTCAAGTATATCAGGGTTGTTAATCCGGATCTTTATATAAATGCCGTAATACGCCCTACCTCTTTCAAGTATATCAGGGTTGTTAATCCGGATCTTTATATTAATGCCGTAATACGCCCTACCTCTTTCAAGTATATCAGGGTTGTTAATCCGGATCTTTATATTAATGCCGTAATACGCCCTACCTCTTTCAAGTCTCTTGTCCTTATCTAAGGATCTTCTCGGAAGAACAATAATCATAAGTGTAATTTCCCTAGGTATAACTTGGTTAGTTTCCGGGACTTTCTGGTTATCCACTGCCGTGATATTTTCTAGGGTTATCCACTTATCTTAGCTTTTGACCATTAGTTAATTTATCCTATTTTTATTAACAATGGCCACCTCAGGTTTTGATCTCCAGGATTTTATTGAAAATCCTTCCGTAGCTAAATTACGTGTTAATATCCTGAAGAAAGAATGGAAAGAAATAGCCAACTATTACAATATCCCATTTTCACAGCAACTGACTAAGGAAATGTTAAAAAATCATGTGATTGAAGAGTTGGTTCAACAAGAAGTTTTAAAAGAATCCGCTGTTGACAGATTAACGCCCATGTCCAAGAAACTTCAACCACTATCCACCACCCCTCCTCACCCAGAAGTTGCCTCAGGTCTGGCTAGCCCTCAAGAAGAAACACAACGAATAGACCCCTTAGAACTAGAACGAGCTAGGTTCGAGTTCCAAATCAAAATGAAAGAACTCGAGTTGGAACAGGCCAAGTTGGAGCAGGAGGCCAAGTTGGACCCTGAAGAAAGGAGGGAACAGGCCAAGTTGGAACAGGCCAAGTTGGAGGCCAAGTTGGACCATGAAGAAAGGATGGAACAGGCCAAGTTGGAACAGGCCAAGTTGGAGGCCAAGTTGGAGCATGAGGGAAGGTCGGAACAGGCCAAGTTGGAGCATGAGGAAAGGATGGAACAGGCCAAGTTGGTGCAGGCGGTTAAACTGAAAGAACTACAGGTGAGAGAGACAGAAGTCACTTTAACATCGGAGTTTAAATCAAAAGAAGTGGCATTAAGAGAGAAACTCGCTGCTTTTAACCCTGCTACTGCTTCTTCCCTTGTTCCCGGGTTTGATGAATCCGATATGGACGGGTCATTTAGGACTTTTGAGAAAATAGCCGCGAAGAATGAGTGGCCAAAGGACCAGTGGGTGTCAGTGTTAGTTCCTAAATTATATGGTAAGGCTCGTAGAGTTTATAACTGTTTAGACCAGACTGATGACTATGATAACGTAAAAAAGAATATCCTCACCTCTTATGCTATCACGCCAGATGGATACCGGCAGAAGTTTCGTAAACTAACCAAACCATTTTCACACACATTTGTTGAGTTTGCTCAAGAAAAGCTTAGGTTTTTTAAGAAGTGGTTAGAGGCTACAGAGACCTCCACATTTCAGGATTTGTTAAATTTGGTAGTCCTGGAGGAGTGGAAAAGCAAGATACCATTTCACATCTTGAAGCATGTGGAGGAGCGTGGAGAGGTTAATTTAGGGCGTGCTGCTGAGCTGGCTGATGCGTATGCTTTGTTGGTGGAGTCACTGGGCAGTAGAGAACGTGGTACTTCCCGACATGTTAGGTCCTCCTCTGATGATAACCTTGGGAACGTGAGTGGTAGGTCGAAAGGTCCCACACCCACTCCCCCCGATGCAACCAAGCTTACTTGTTCTTACTGTAAAATCCCAGGCCATACGATCCAGACTTGTAAACACCCAAAGTGTCGAATTGCTAAAAGTAGTTCCCTGGATCCCAAATCCAAACCAATAGCAAATGCCAATGTGGCAAGGCCCCATCAGGATCTCTTCTCTTCATTCACCTATGAGGGAAAAATTTCAATCGTAGAAGGGTCTCGTTCTTTCCCTATTCGTATACTACGTGATACGGGCGCAGCACAATCTATCCTCCTGTTTAACGTCATTCCTGATATATCTACCGCATTTACAAATGAGAGTGTTCTAATTTCAGATCTCTCGTCCCATTCTTCCTATCCTTTAGCTAAAGTGCACCTCCAATGTCCCTTGATTACTGGGGAAGTGCAAATAGCCATAAGGAAAGACCCAATGCCTGTGTGTGGCATTCATTTATTATTGGGTAATGACTTGGTAGGAGATCTAGTGGTTCCTAACATAAAGACAGTCGACTCTCCCTTACCTGTCAACTCCACCACTGACCTTAAAGAAACTATTCCTCATCTTTTCCCATCTTGTGCTGTCACCCGGTCACAGAGTGTGCGAAATGGGCCCTCTTCATCTAAAACCACCTCCAATATCTTCCTACCCACAGAAGATCTGTACAATAAGACGATAAGTAAGGAGGAGCTCATTAAAGCCCAACAATCTGATCCATCTTTGAATAAACTTCATCATGCAGCAGTTGAAGGTAAAGATTTTAACACCCTTCCGTGTTTTTATTATCATGAAGGGGTTTTGATGAGGGCCTATAGGCCCCCTGAGCTTGCCCATCTAGACACGTGGTCTGAAATACATCAAGTGGTAATTCCAGCTTCAGTCAGACCAGCATTAATTGCCCTTGCCCATGATGGTATTTCAGGACATTTGGGAATCCTGAAAACATATAAAAAGCTCCTCCAACACTATTACTGGCCTGGACTTAGGAAGGATGTGTCTCAATACCTAAAATCTTGTCATATTTGTCAAATGGTAGGAAAACCAAATGAAAGTATACCAGCAGCTCCCATTAAGCCCATCCCAGTATTTTCTACCCCATTTGAAAAGATTGTTGTGGATTGTGTGGGCCCATTACCAAAGACTAAGAAGGGAAATCAATTCCTGCTCACAGTTATGGATACCAGTACACGTTATCCTGAGGCTTTTCCCCTTAAAAGCATCACTTCAAAAAACGTAATCAAACATCTTTTGCATCTTTTCACTTCAGTGGGCATTCCTAAAGAGATCCAATCTGATCAGGGCACCAATTTTACGAGCAATCTTTTCGAACAGGTGATGAAAGACCTCAGTGTGGACCATTGTACATCTTCGGCTTACCACCCACAATCCCAAGGTTGCTTGGAACGGTTCCATCAAACTTTCAAATCAATGATCAAAAAATACTGTATAGAACACCAAAAGGAATGGGATGAAGGCATAGACTTGTTACTCTTTGCCATCAGGGAATGTCCCCAGGAGTCATTGGGATTCTCCCCGTTCGAGTTACTATATGGGAGACAAATTAGGGGACCCCTTAAAATAGTAAAGGAGCAGTGGTTTGACACTCCCTCTATTAAGCCCGCAACAGTTTCCCAATACATTGACACTTTACGGGACAAATTAACTGAAGTCCGAACCATTGCTCAGTCAAACTTAAAAAAAGTCCAAGAGAAAATGGTGAAGTCCCAACCTAAATTAGTTAAAAGATCATTTTCTCCAGGTGACAAAGTGTTACTCTTTCTACCCATTCCAGGCTCTCCCCTTAAAAGCAAGTTTACTGGTCCCTATATAGTTGCTAATAAACTATCTCCTCTCAACTATATAGTCCATACTCCTGATCGCAGAAAAGATTCACAACTTGTTCACATTAATCTCATGAAACTTTACCATTCCAGGCAGTCAGAGGAAGACATCCCCGAGGCTGTAAGCCTACCTGTATTGCATACGGTTTTGTCAGGGCCGGAGCCGGAGACAGATGACATGGACCTATTGGAGAATTTAGACTTCCCTCTACCTAAAGAGAACCCTGCTAACAGTCACATACTCAACAATTTGGATGAGTATTTTTCTGTTCTGAATCCATCTCAAGCAAAAGATCTCACTAAGTTATTATCAACATTTCCTAAAGTCACATCAGACCTCCCAGGATTTTGCAATATACTTAAACATGATATTAAGCTAATCTCAGATGATGTACAACCCATTAGACAATCAGCATATCGACTAAATCCACAAAAAAAAGAGATCATGAAAAAGGAGGTAGATTTTTTGTTAAAGCATAACTTAGCTGAGCCTAGTACCTCCCCCTGGGCTTCACCTTGCCTTCTCATTCCAAAACCCGATGGCACCTTTCGTTTCTGTACAGATTATCGTAAAGTGAACCAGGTCACTGTCTCTGACTCCTACCCTTTACCTTTGATTGAAGATATAATAGACAGCATAGGCTGTGCCCAATTTATCAGTACTATAGACCTGTTGAAAGGATATTATCAAGTAGGACTCACGGATAGGGCAAAAATAATCTCGGCATTTATAACTCCATTTGGTCTTTTTCAATATTTAGTTATGGCGTTTGGCTTTTCTAATGCTCCGGCCACATTCCAGAGGGCCATAAACTACCTTATTCAAGACCTAGGTGGGACGTTCGCCTACCTGGATGACCTGGTGGTGGTGTCGGACAGCTGGGACGAACATCTGGTGCGTTTGGAGATACTGTTTGCACGACTGCAAGAGACTGGATTCACCATAAACCTGGCTAAATCTGCTTTTGGCCGGGCCTCGGTGACTTACCTGGGACATATCGTTGGGCATGGTATGGTGAGACCCAAGGACGCAAACGTTGAAGCCATCTTGTCCTTCCCCACTCCAAGGACGAGGAAGGAACTCATGCGCTTCCTGGGGATGTGCGGCTACTACCGTCGGTTCTGCAGTAACTTCTCCAGCGTGGCCGGACCCCTCACAGACCTTACCAGTTCTGCGGTCCCTTACATCTGGAACCAGAATTGCGACCAGTCTTTCCACCGCCTCAAAGCCTTCCTTGCCTCTAAGCCTGTAGTCCACCCCCCTGACTACACCTTGCCCTTCCATCTGCAAATCGACGCTAGTGGTGTCGGAGTGGGGGCTGTGCTCCTACAACCCGACCCAACCACTGATGTCCTTCACCCTGTGGCATATTACTCTGCCAAGTTGAAAAAACATCAGACCAACTACTCGACCATAGAGAAGGAGGCCCTGGCTCTGGTGTTGGCAATAAAGAAGTTTGAATGTTACCTCCAGTCTTGCCCACAAACAACCCTGGTCTTCACCGACCATAACCCACTCACGTTCATCCAAACCAACAAGACCTCCAACCAGCGAATCCTCCGCTGGGCTCTCCTCACCCAGCCCTATAATCTACAAGTCCGGCACATAAAGGGGGTGGAAAACCTGATTGCAGACTCCTTATCCCGAGCTCCAGTGGAAATGTAGCAGCTACTCTCCAGACGCACCAGGTGATCACCTCCTTCGCGCCCGCGCTACGAAGGTCTTTGGAGGGGGGGTGTGTTACGAACCCCTCCACCGATTGTCTTCATCTACCTACCCAGCACCACGAGCAACGCCATCTAGGGACGAAACACGAGTATGGCTCGTCTTAGTTACCACTCCCGGGTTTCCCTTCTCCATATCCTGGTTGTTGCGTCACTTCCGCCTCAGTCTACTTGGTCAGCTCCAATTCGAGGAGAGGACACACTTCACTCTGGGAAGCGACCACAGGATCACCTATCCTGGAAACCTACGGCACAGTGACTATTTACCGTCTTCTACCATACTCAGCCTTGCCCGTCAGCCATCTCAGCTCCTCACTTAAGTATTTGTAATCTTGTATTGCCTCTCCCCCCTCCACATTGCTTCACTATTGTTTTATGTTTTATTACTATGTATATACTGTTCGTGTTTAGGTTAAGTTTGGTTAAGGGTAGTTTATAAGCTGAATATTTTGTTAAGGAATTTATGGTACTTTATTATATACAACGAAAACTCGCATCCTTTGTCTACCCTTTTTTTAGTCCGATTGTCTTTGTTTTTTTTTTGTTGTTACCCGTTGGGATCTGGGTAGACGTATAACTATATTCTAAATCCCCAACTCGTAACACTGATTATATCTCCTCTCTTTTCTTAGAAAACCAAACCGCTCATGCAACGGTGACTAATATAAAAGGAACTACAGCGCACATTTTAATATATTAACAGTATGTAAATACATAGCGATTAGTAGCAGTTGATAGTCAATTCTTGTTTTAATTTTTCCACAAAATATTCCATCAAAGTATTTCTTTTTATCTGTTCTTAGTGTTTTCTCCCCTGTCTTCAGTTTTTCCCTTATTTTAAAAATCATCATGTGGTGATCATTCTCGTAATCAGCCAGAACTCTATGTAAGGAAATTCAGATTTTTGGTTTATAAAGACATTTTCAATCTTTTTAAACGTTCTTCCATCAGTGGATACCTATGTGTGTTTATGTGAGAACAATGTGCCATCAATCACTAAGTTGTTGACAATGATGAGGGTTGTCAGTATTACATCATTGTCTTTGGATGTATTATCGAGAGATTCTCGATTCTAATAGCACGGCAACTAATCTCGACAGCACGATTCGTAAATTGGGCTCCCTGTACAATTTACCAACCAAATACTACCATTTTTATACAAGAGACATTTTAACATCCCCGAAGCCAACTTTAAAGAACCAGGTAATAATAGACTCAGGTGTAGCCGTAAGAACGCTCGAGTAAGTCACTAACAGAGTTGTAAAAAGTGTTAGGTTCTGAATAATAAGTTCTATATACAGGAGAGAACACAAACACCTGTATAGTTTTGTAGGTTCGGTTTACTGGATAAGAGTATGTACATAGAGGAGAGCAGCGCTCTCCCTTGGCTAGGCTCCCGGTCAACTGCTATAGACGACGTATGGCAAGTGATACATTAGCAGCTTCCATACGTCGCCAGGCACATTAATTAGGCATGTGGGATATGGTAATAACATTGCCACACGCTGCTAGCTACATAAATGGAGCACATACATAATATACATACATAATATATAATCCAGCATACATAATATACATACACCTCCCTCCCCCCTATACGCTCATAGCAAAGTCTTGAGCGGACCTTTTCTTTTGGATCCGTTCTGAGCGTCGAGGGACTTCATCACTGGGAAGGGTATGGGACTCAACACTGGTGGCGGGGCCAGCAGAAGGCATTGTTACGGGGCGGAGAAAACGGCGGTTCCTCCACCACACACGACCACTGGGTAACCGCACCTGGTAGTCCCGTGACCTGCCGAGACCCATGACTACGCCTACTTTGTCCCAACGTAGGGAGGTCGGGTCCTGAACACGGACTTGGGTGCCGACACTCAACCTGGGGAGAGAGCGGGCGTGGTCGTTGTAGCGGGCGACGACGTCCTGAACACGTTCGGCGGCTCGGCGATCACAATCCTCTGTCTTGGCCTGCCACTCCTTGGAGAAGGATTGAGGGTGAGCAGGGACACAAGAACGAAGGGGGCGTCCATACAAAACCTGGGCAGGGGAGCGTCCGGTGTAGTTAGGTGTGTTGCGGAGTTCAAGAAGACCCCTGTCGAAGGCCTCGCAGTCAATGTTCCCAGAAGGGGCCACCTTAAGGATGAGGTGCTTCAGGGATTTGACAGCAGCCTCAGCGTGGCCGTTGGACTGCGGGTAATGGGGCGATGACAACACATGCCGGACTCCCCATCGGTCAAGGAACACAGCAAAGTCCCGGCTTGTGAACTGAGGCCCTCCGTCGGTTCGCAGGCGTACAGGAACGCCCACGTCACGGAAGTAGTGGCGGAACTTGCTGATGGTGGCGGCAGACGTCGTGTCATTACCGCACTTGATGACAACCGGCCAACCAGAGAGACGGTCGACGATAACGAGGAAGGACTTTCCTGACACAGAAAAAGTCGGCCGACACAGACTCAAAGGGGCGGGTGGGGTTGTCGTCACTCATGAAGGGTTCCTGCTGCTGGCTGGGTTGTAATACTTGGCAGGGCTCACACGCACGGACAACATTGGAGATGTCGGAGTTGATGCCGGGCCAGAACACAGTCTGTCGTGCACGTCGTTTGGTGGCCTCAGCTCCACGGTGACTGTCGTGAAGGCGAGCCAAGGCGTGGGGACGTGATGCAGCAGGGACAACTACACGTGCTCCGTACAGAACAAGGTCTCCGTCGCAGTAGAGTTCCTCGCGGAGTTTCCAATACGGGAGCAGGGTGTTGTGAAGATCGTAGCGGTTGCTAGGAAATCCATTCCTCACACACTCGACAAGTCGGACGTAGGAAGGGTCATCTCGGGCCGCTGTTCGAAGGTCCTCCATTGCCTTGTCGTCATCTGGTGACAGGTCCGAACGAAGGGATTGGACGGCATGGAGAGTGACCACAGTCCTGACGGAGAGAGCGAGGTCGGCGTCGAGCACATGATCTTCTGGAGTAGGGCGGCTGACAGGAGAGCGGGATAAGGCATCAGGGATGCAGAGCTCCTTGCCAGCACGCCACACTGCAGTGAAGATGTACGCCGAGAGCTTCTCTTTCAGACGCTGGAGGCGAGGGTTCTCAACGGCATCTAGCGTGTAGTGGTTGAGGATCGGGACAAGCGGGCGATGGTCGGTCACTAGGTGAAAGTGTTGCAGGCCTATGAGGTAAAACCTGCACTTGGACATCGCCCAAACCACAGCCAACAGCTCCAACTCAATAGTGGCGTAGCGCGTCTCAGTGTCAGAGAGGAAACGCGAGCCACACTGGACGAGCCGGAACTGCCCTCCACCATGATCCTGCAGTAGGGCGTATCCCACGCCATACAAGCGTGAGGCATCTGTCTGCAGAACTGTCGGCAAGGCTGGGTCAAACGTGGCGAGGACAGGTGGACGAGACAGGGCCTGTTTCACTTGCTGGAAGGCCTTGTCGTGGTCGGGGGTCCACAGGAATGTCCTCTTGGGGCTCATCAGGGGGCGAAGTGGTTGAGCAGCTGCGGAGATGTCCGACGAAAACTCTGCTAACTGGTTGACGAGACCGATGAAGGACCTCAAGTCGGTCAGGTTGGCAGGGGTGGGAAAATCCGTGATGGCGCGGACCTTTTCCGGGTCAGCTGCGATACCATTCCCTGAGAGGGTGTACCCACAAAAGTCAACTGAAGAGCTGGCCAGAACAAACTTGTCGGCATTTAGGGTAATGCCGTGCTTCCGGCACCTGTTGAGTACCTCGTAGATACGGCAGAGGTGATCCATGTAATCCTCATCGTACACGAGTATGTCGTCGACCACTTTCACGCAGTTTGCCAGACCTTGTAGAGCCATATCACCTCGAAGACAGAAAGCGTCTCCTGTAGCGGCGAATCCCATGGGGCCACGGCAATAACTGTAACGTCCATGCGGGGTGATGAAAGTTGTGAGTGGTCGGTCTTCTTCGGCAAGCTCTATCTGCCAGTATCCACACAGGGCGTCCATCGTCGTGAAGAAGCGCGCCTTCGGGTTCACACTGCGTATAGCTGCAAAGGGCGTGGGAGAAGGGTGCGCAGGACGAGACACCTGGTTGTTGAGCTTGGAAAGGTCAGTGGTGATCCGAACACCACCTTTAGGTTTTGCGACGACAACCATCGGGTGACACCATGGAGACGGGTCATCGCCGGTTGGTACAATAATTTCTTGGGCGACCATGGAGTCCAGCTCGTTTTTGACCGCCTCGCGGAAGGCCAGGGGAACCAGTCGAGGGGTGTAAATAGCGAATGGCTTCGCGTCGTCCCTCAGGTGGATCCTCATGGGGGGACCTGCCATCTTCTTGAGAGGCTTGGATTCCAGAGCGGACTTGGTCACCAGAACGTCGCTGAATTCCTTCAGGAAGTACTTCCGAGCATCCGAAGGAGAGGTGTCACTGGCAAGAGGCAGGGGTAGGGCGGCAGCAGGGTCGTTGCTGCTCCCTTTTTGCACCCTGTTGGCGTGTTTTACCTCAAGAATAGGTTTGGGGAAGTCCTGGGAGATGATGGCCAACTCCTGACAATGTCTGTAGGACAGCAAAGGAGTCTGGACACCGTTATGCACATCAATCCAGGCTTGACACGACCTGTTGCCAAAGGTGACTTGTGCTTGGAGTGAACCCAGGGCCGGGGTCATCTGTGAACCATCTGCCATAAAGCGGAGATCCTTGGGGGGCGGTCCTAGATCACTTGGAGAGAGCCCCAAGCATTGCAAATGCTGGGGACCGATGACTGTAGCATCAGCGCCGGTGTCGGGCAACATCTGAAGGCGGGATGACACACCGCCGTAGGTCACAATGACACTGATGTACTGGGGAACTTTGGTCCTGGGACGCTGGGGGGAGCACACATTCCTAATGTGGCTCGAGCGTTGTCAAGAGTCGTCGTGCCTCTGATTGGAAGACTGTGGGCGGCCCTCTCTGGTGGAAGGGGGCTGAAGCTTCCGCCGACGCGGTCCCTTGGGTATGTTGGAAGGGCAACACTTGTCATAGTGGCCCAGACGACCGCACACATTGCACTGGACGCGTTTGGCTGGGCACCGTACTGTGAGTGACCAGTGGCCCTTACGGTCACAACTGTTGCAGGTAGACTGAGCAGCTGGACACACCTGTGTTCCGTGCTGCTTACCACAGTTGTTGCAAAATAAACCGGGCGTGGACGTGGTGGGCGAAGGCGTAGGAACAGACTTCTTGTCCTTCTTGTACCGGGACACAGCGCGTACAGCTGTAGGGGGAGCACGGATGGCAGAGGTGGCACACCTGGCAGCCTCATAGGAGCGACATATCGTCAACACATCCTTAAGAGAAGAGGAAGAGTCGAGGGAGGTGAGGCGTTGGACAAGTTCCTCGTCCTTAACACCCATCAGGATCACCTGCTTCAACTGGGTCTCTTCGCACTGCTGGTGGTGGCCTGGACATATATCTACCTCTTCCGAGGCTCTCTTAAGACGTACGTAAAAGGCATCAAAAGACTCACCCTCGAACTGTCTGCAGCTAAACAATTCCCTCCTGCGCAGAGCTTCATTCTGCTGTCCTTTGATGTGCCGTTGTAGAACGTCCAGTACCTCCTCTACAGACAGCGAAGAGGTTGGGGGTACCTGCAACGTATGTTCCAAGACACGCTGAATTTCCAAGGACAGGCACATACGCAGCTGGATGAGTTGTTTAGGCTGTGATAAACTCTGGAGATCCACCATTGTAGAATAATCAGTCCACCGTCGCCGCCATTCATGAAAAGTCTGGAAATTCACATCAGGCTTCAAGGTGGGCGGTGTTTGAGCTGCTGCTTTAGGTGGGGCTGGGGGGCGTGAAGGAAGCATGGATGAGGTATCTGAACCAGTCAGTACCGAGGCAGTGTTAGAGCCAGGGGCTTGGTTAACAGTGAGGCGAGATATCAAGGCTTCAAACCGTTCACTGTCTTCCCAATCTCCGTTGGTGGTCTCGTTCTGCCTCTGCTTGCCTTCTGTGCTCATCCGCCAAACGTCTGTGAGCTTCATCCTCGCGTTTCTCATCTCTCATAAACTTCAGTAAAGCAATTATCTCTGGAGACAACGCTGAATATTGAGGTGAGGGACTGCGCGATGTTGGGGCTGGAGCGTCGTGGCCGGCCTGGTCATCCATCTCTGCGGGGCTATCATCTGCCTGACTCATCCAGGCGCTGGGTCCACGGCTACGTAAGGCATGAGACATAACTACTTCATCTGTGTACTGTGTCTTAAATCAGTGTTGACCGGTCAGCCCGTCGTATCAACAAGATTTCAGACAAAAAAATTAATTAAATACACAGATAAGTAGGTTATATATATAAAATATATATAAAGAAGCCGCGCGGTCAGCGAGTGTTAGTACATGTATGTGTGTGCGCGCGAGGGCAGTGAGAGCGGTCTCCTCGAGCTGTGAAGGGGTGTGGAGACGACGCTGTGAGGGGGTGGAGGGAGAGGCGCGGCGACTCCCAGTCAGTCCAGTTACCCTCAGGACGCGGTCAGAGAAGGGTGTGCTGAACTCTACTCCTTTCAAATGCCCAGAACGTGCCATATACCTTGGGAATCATTTAGAACAAGGTCACACATGAATGGCACGAAACACACAATGCACTAAACACTTCACAGAAAATCACTGTCACTGACACTGCTCAAAGTTGCTGAAATTCTTCGAGGAGAGGTGGCGCGCGGGAGTTGACCCAAGGCGAGGGGTCCGTAAGCCGGCTTCACAAACTTGCACTATCACTCGTAATTATCCAGTAAGACTACGCACTGCGCCATGTTAGGTTCTGAATAATAAGTTCTATATACAGGAGAGAACACAAACACCTGTATAGTTTTGTAGGTTCGGTTTACTGGATAAGAGTATGTACATAGAGGAGAGCAGCGCTCTCCCTTGGCTAGGCTCCCGGTCAACTGCTATAGACGACGTATGGCAAGTGATACATTAGCAGCTTCCATACGTCGCCAGGCACATTAATTAGGCATGTGGGATATGGTAATAACATTGCCACACGCTGCTAGCTACATAAATGGAGCACATACATAATATACATACATAATATATAATCCAGCATACATAATATACATACAAAAAGTACCAGACTTTGTTACATAAGTAAAAGTATTGTTACATAGGCAAAATATTAATCAAGTAGAAGTAAAAGTATCCAAAGCTCAATGTACTCAAGTCGAAGTAAAAAAGTATCTAATTCATAAAGTACTGACGTACTGAAAGTAAAAAGTAACAACAAATGTATTAATTGTCTCGAATATTATATAATAAATCTACAGTAAATTATAAAAAAATAGTTAACTAACGAAAAAAATGTAAGACACAAAGCATTACACAATCCATCATAGGGATAGTGAACGGGCTGAAAATATATCCATCCAACATTATGATCACTTTCTTCCTTATCCACACAAGTATCGTCGACGTGGACTTCGGGTCCACAGACATAATGTTGTCTCTGCTCTCATTAGGTTAAGATACAGACCTTTCTGGCATGTATCCGAGGTGGGGGATGGCCTGCACTTCTCTTCCTGTAAACTCCGTAATTATCCCATCGCTAACACCCTTCAACACTATCACCTTGACTGTCCCACTGTCAGGGACCTCCACCACAGGACGAGTCACTAACCACTATATGTCACCACCTACTTAATCGTAATAATTTAGATTTAATTCTTATATGCTACCCACGCTTTGAAAGTGCTAACTTTTATTGTTTTTAAATCATTTCAATATTGTCTCCATGTCACAAGTCATAGCGTGTCCTGCGAGACACGAGTACCAATGTAATAGTGTCTGACCTCATGGTCTCGTGACTAGGCTTGTCGCCCCCAGGGGTGTAATAAATTAATTATATAATAAATAATAAACCCAACTTGACTAAACAGAAGCTCACAAGCAGCAGATGTGACTAGTGGGGTGCTAACTTGAAAGATAAGTCACATAATGTCGAGAAAGACCTCAGTAGTTCAATTCCATCCCCTGGGCGTGTAATTAAATCTGACGAGGACTCTGCAAAACTACTGGAAGATCTAAACAAATTTTTCGCCTGGTTTGAAAATGGCAGATGAACTTTAATGTGGACAAATGTAAAGTACTTAGTTGTTATAGAGGAATCCGATTGTGAGAAAGACTTAGTAGTAATGATAAGTAGGAATGTTAAACCGAGTCAACAATGTGTATTTGTTCAAAACAAGGCTAAAAAAGTACTTGGGATCATACAAAGGAGTGTTAGTTACATGACTAGCAAGGTTATCTAATATACTATAGGACTAGCCGTGTGTTTGTCTGTCTGTCTGTCTGTCTGTTCTGGGCAGCCGAAATGGCGCAATCGTTTTTCATCGAACTTGGTGGAAAAATCGCAAAAAATTCGTAGAGTGGAATAAACCTGGTCCCATGTCGGTGGTTTCTTTAGGAAGCCATTAATTAGCCATTTTATTGACGATGGAAAACGATGCAAGTCTACGGACTTGGCGCACCTAATTAACCATGGAAGTCTACGGACTTGGCGCACCCTCATTCGCTGTATGCTAGCCAATCACGAGCGTTCAACCTTTCACTTGGCACGAAGGTACCCGCGATCACTTGCCCTGAAACTATACCTTGCGCTTGTGAGACCTCACTTGGATTACGCAGTTCAGTTCTGGCCACCGTACTACAGATTAGATATAGAATCCCGAGAAAGAATTCAGAGAATGGCAAGACTAATCTCGGGCATTAGGAAGCTTGAGCACAGAGACAGGTTAAAGCATCTTAATTTGCACTCCCTCGAGAGACGTAGAGTGAGGGGCGATATGATAAAGATGTATAAATGCAAGTCAGGGCTAAACAAAGGTAATATAACAAAAGTACTCAAACTATCCAATCTGGAGAGAACTCGTAGCAATGGTTTCAAATTAGACAAATTTAGATTTAGGCAAGAGATAGGTAAACATTGTTTTGGAAATAGAGTAGTGGATGAATGGGACAAGTTACCAAACATCATCATTAACTCGAAACGCTGGATTGCTTCAAACATTGGTTAGATGGATATATGAGCTGCAGTTTCCTCCAGTAGCTATCAAGCTCCTTCAGTTTCAGGAGTTTGTGGATGACTGTTGCATCTATAGTGACTGAATCTGACTATAAGACTCACTGTGATATGTAGCTGTAATTGGGATGTGGCTGTAGTGACGTCACTTTCAATTCTAATTGATGAATGCCTGAATTTTTCACATCACCTCGAGGGGGGCCAGTGGTACTTAGTTATTTAAGCAGAATTTTAAATACAGTCAGTCTCACACATATTTATAGATCCAGCCTCATTGAAATTCATTTAGGTACAGGTATATGCAAAGAGCAACTGACGTCTAACGGGAAGACCAAACCCCTGAAGGAAAGGTGGGGGAGAAGAGAGGGGATTCGATGAGGGAGGTGTGGATAAGAGGGTAGGCAAGGTGAGGTGGGTGGTCAAGGTGCTACTGGCCACAAGGAGATCAAAGGGAAAGTCTGCTGTCGTGGCCACTGCCACCTGACCTGAAGGCACCTCACCTCTGGAGACCTCTCGGTATATGACCGTGTGGTGTCTCCCCACACCCACACTGTACCCTTCACGGCTCCACCCACACAACTCTATTACTATGGTTAATAATTAATTAATTGGAGTAAAAGTATTAAAAACCCATATTTAGGTATAAGTGAAAATAATATCAAATCTGAGTACTTTTTAAAACGTAAATACCTCCCAAAAGTTACTTGAGTACAGTACTCAAGTAAATTTATTTAGTTACTTTACAACTCAGCAAACTAGTGTACCACCAGAACGTCTAGAATGATCTTCATACTACACGATAGCAGGTCAGATCTACAGAAATCTAATTCTCTTATCAGTTACATCCACACCAGTGACATAAACAAACTGTAAATAAACAACTTCATTTGATAGTTAATACATTACAGTAGACAATTAACAAAGAAAAATCTAGTATATATTAAAAAAAATCATTAGACAATAAACAAAACATTTTCAGTAAACAATAAACAATCAGTTCCATCAGTGTTACCAAGGTGTTCAGTATCACAGGTGCCATCGTTGCCAACACCATTAGGCAGAATTGTTATTGTCTAAAGTTTCAAAGATAAATTTCTTAGTTCCGGAAGAGTTGGAGATCTCACCTGATACTATGTGGGTCATTTTGTGTGTGTGTGTGTGTGTGTGTATGTGTTTTATGCGTTGCATTACGTTTATTTACAAACTTTACTGGGATCAATTTATTTGAGGGTGTATAAGTAGGTTAGTGTTGTAGTTTATGATCGTTTTGTCAGATTCATGGATTATGTTGTTGCAATATTCTCTTATACAAATATTTGTTTTTATTTTTCAGGTGAGTGTGACGTCCTGGTGTGACCAGTAAGTCCTGAAAGATGTATTGTAATGATCACTGTACTAACACTACGACATCCAGATTCTGGTAGGGAGAGTTTCTACAGAACATTAAATCAAGAGAAAAGTTATGCCCTTCCCTCGGCGTGATATCCTCGTAGGCTGATTGAGGGTTCGTGGTGATGACACTGTTGATTGTAGCTCATCAGAACACTGACTAGAAATATTTTTGATGTTTCCCTGGGGATTTACAACGCTGGAAAGTTGCTCTTAACGTGATTATTAACCTGTCCCGCAACTGTTGGCCAGGGTATTATTTTCGGTCCTGTATGTCTGTCTGTGTTCCTAAAATAACACGAAAATGGGTTTGATCAACTTTTGACACATGGTCCATGTGATAAAATTTTGGTACATATTGAGCCAAAATTTACCAAATGTTACCATGTTTTAATATTTGCACAGTGATAACACTTAGGTTTTCCCTGGGGAAAGAAAAAGATGGCGAGACTGTCTCTGTCTCTGCAATACTAACGGTTCACGGGCAGAATTGAATCTTTAATGCAATTTCACAAAGTCTTAGTTCCGAGGATTTTAGTTTCTTTATTATTATTTATTTAAATATTTCTCATTGATTCCTTGAGGCGAAGTGCTCCAACACTTCACCCAACACAGATTACAACAGTATTCATCTGAGAGCGCAAATGACTGCGATAAATGGTTGTCAACTGATCATCAATGAAGTAGGAACTGGGTCTGAACATAATTCCAAGCTCCAATGAAACATTTTTGCCGAAATTTCTGACAAAATTTTTCATTTTACGCATCTCCCTTTCTTTAAAGAAAGGGAGATCGTAAAATCTCACTGGTGTGTGATGATGGGAAGGTGGTGCTGACAAAATTATTGTTGAATTTGTCAATATAATTTTGTTGTGTTTTGTTTTGGTGACAATAAAGGATACCAAGTTGAATGCATCCCACTCAGCTATGCTTGCGATAGATGACGCGATATTTGAAGGGTTGAAATTTCAACATGTACATGTCTTTGGCCGTGGCTAAAGTGTGAAGACTCTGAACAGAACAGGAGAAAGTTCAATAGAGAACTCTTTGAAAACCAATTGGTGAATGTCTGGGCTGAAATCTTGTCATTTTTTTACACTTGCATTATTTTTCTAATATGGTTTGTTTAAATTCTGATCCTGAGGAGAAATCATCTATTCATCCTCCGACAGTGATGGCGTAGTGGGAAAAATATAAAGAAAGTAAATTGGCTTTCTCTTGGGAATATTAGATCACTTTGCCTTCAGACGAGTAGAAGGAAGGAATCGATGAATGACTACTGTGGGTGAATGCACTAAAGTTGGACCAGAATACTTAGCTAATGTTTCAGTTGTTTAACAGTCTGGTTGATTCTTCATGCAGAAAGTTTTATTTGGAATAATTATTCCAAAAGATATCCAGCATGTGGTCACTGTGTCTGGCAATATCAGGGATCTATGTGGGAATGTTGACCAGTTGTGTAAGATTAAGTCAAGGATGATGTATCTAGGTCACGTGCTGACGAGCATAGAAGCCTCACGAAGAAAGGCAACAGCTGGAGTCGTGGGTATGTGTATTCATGGTGGTTGGAAAGAAAGGAAGGCTACCACGGTGACCTACTGTAACTGAAATAGAAAAAAATCATGAATCTTAATATATACAGGAAGAAATTATACGGATATCCCTCCAGGTCTCCAGTGGATGGCTGCGGTCTATAGTGGCTACTTGGACCAGTGTATAAAGTTTGTACACCGGAACATTCCCTTAAAGTTTATTAGTCTAATATATACTGAAAAGAATCTGGCCATGTAGTTGGTGTTGTAGTGTCTCTTAAACGTTCTTAGAACTATGCACAGTGAGAGAATTCTGGGTACCTCTGATAGCTACCAATAAAGAGCGTTTTGAGTACTTCTGATAGTGACCGATAAAGAAGGTTTTGAATACTTCTGAGGGTATGAGTTCCTCCTGCTTCAGACACCTTTAAGTTTTGCCAAGGGGACACCTCGGTGAATATTTTTGGCAACGACTTTCGTGTGTCCTGTCCCTTCACTTATCATTTGTAATTGTTGTTTATATAGAAGGGGTTGTTTACCCTTGCGCTATATAGTGCCCCAGATTTTTACGGGTTTGAAAAATGCCAAAATATGCAATACTATGCATACCTGTAGTCCAATGTTTAGCTCACGATAACATTCATGAATGTCATATAAGTTAAACAAACGTTATATAATTGAGTTTCAGAGTGCTATTACAGGGGATGGATGGGTTACGTTAGATGGTCATCAACGCAGTCATTACAATATCACAGTTCCTCTAAATCTGAATTATCATAATTTATTTAAATGTCTTATTTATTAATTCCATTAAGAGATAAATAATAATAAGAGCGAGGACAGGTGAATATTTTAATAAAGAGGTAAGTTGAAGGTATTATGTTGTGGTGTGCTGTTGTGACCCAGTAGTTGTGTTCAATATCTTGTACATCAAATACTACCACTCTCGTCTTGTGGTCAGGAGTCACTTGTTGATATTTGTTTTATTATGTTTTCACCCATGATATCACCTGTGTCTGTCTGCATGTCTGTCTGTCTATCGTCGTATGCACTTCTGCATATCAATAATATACCTGTATGTACGCATCAGTCAGTCAAAGATCTAGCGACCCCATCCTTTTGAATTGAATTGAATTGAATTGAAACAGTTTATTTAGCCAGAAAAACACAGATACAGAGTGGATAATAATAACAATATTAACATGGCTGAGCCAGTTGAGAACTTGAACTCTCTTTGAGGCACCTGATATATGCTATACATTTATCTCAAGGAAGTATTATATAACATATCATCTGGAATAGTACTATAGCATGGTAGTAATAAGAACATCTCAATGTTACCACGGTTATCACTTCAATATTTATATTTATTTTTTTTATTTTTTATACATAAATTACAGTGGAATTGAAAAACATAAGTAGAATGGAGGAGCAATGCAACATGGGTTGTACAGTAATAAGATTGAACGAGAGGACAGAACTGTCAGGATTATGACTAGTCGGCAAATATGTTTATTGCAATGGTACATTCGACATGCGCACCGTAAAACGTCAACAAAGGCTGTGAGTGAGCTCTCCCTACAATTCCCAATTCTGATGAATTTAGTGAGACGACTACCTTCAGTCTGTTTAGAGAACTAAAGTGGAGCCCAGTTGTAAGCACAGTGTCGCTTGTGAAACTTATAGTTGCTGGACTTAGACAATATTTTAGATAAAATATCTGGACTTCCTGCCTGGACCCTCTGGTCGGTTATTTTCGTATCTGCGCATGCGCAGTACGAAGAGCGTGACGTTGAATGACGTGGTAGTGACGTCGTTGCCTCTCCATCTCGCCTGTGACCGAACACAAGCATTGCACAATGCCTGGGGAGAGTGGTGGGCAGAAACCTATGAAGGCTTTGGCTAAAGTAGAAAAGATTGCCCTACTGAACAACTTAGAAGACGACCTGAGGCTTTCAAGTCGTGAATCAGAAGCAGACAATCCGCGGCCAACAACAATAGAAGTGATAGACAATTTTCAAGAAGTGATTAGTAAGAAAGAAAAGAAGAGGAGGCGAGAGGAGGCGAAGAAAAGTGAAGGAAGCGACATTGATGAGATCATGAATGATAGGAAGAAAAGGACGACACACACAGAAGGAAGCAGAAAGAATTCAACTGGGAATAAAACACAGCAGGTCTTGACTGAATCCAACACCCTTCAAGAGTCAGACCCCAGTGATTATGACAGTGACGGTAATGTTTCTATGGGAAACACTAGCCACAGTGGAAACAGCAATGCCATGGACCCTATCACCCTGCCCTCTGCCAAACAAACAAGTAAGCTGAATCTCCACTTTCCCAAGGACTCATTAAAATCTGTCGAGGATCGGTTTAATTGGATGATGAAGTACTGCAGACAGCATGGTCCCAACATTCAATTCCGACAAGGTAAGAACCGGAACTTTATCAAGTGTCAGACTCCTGAAGTCTATAAAACCCTTAGTACTGTTGGCTTTGACGGGGTTGCCCTAGTGGCCCCTCCAGCAGACGCTGATGAATGTTGCCACATCCTAGTGAAACGATTCCCCCTATACGATGACATCGAAGATGCACGTGACTTTAATTCTAATATACTCAGTATACGTCGACATTACCGGGGACACACTCCACAAGCTGCTGTTATTGTCAAGTGGAAGGGAAGGGTATGTCCAACCACTGTGGAAGCCCATCCAATCCTTCCACCACTTTATGCAGAGCCCTATCATCCTGGGCCTGCATTTTGTGTTATCTGCTCTCATTGGGGTCACACCTTCACTGCCTGCTGCCAACGTGATCGTCCTAGATGTCGCTTCTGCTCACGTAACCACAACTCCGCCGCCTGTGCCCAGAAAATCAAAGACCACCATAATAGGGGAGGTGTGGGCTATGTACTGTAGTTGAGCCCAGGTGCTGTAACTGTGACAGCCGGCACAATGCTGACTCACGGCAGTGCCCCAGTCGCCCTTCTGTCCCAGGGGAGAGGCCTCCCCAAGGGCTGCATCTACCACAACGTCCCCCTCAGTCTACTGGGTCACCTGCCCCTGCCTGGCTTCACCAGGCTGCACCACAACAGCACCTACCATTCCCTAACTCAACCACTACTGAGCCTCCTCCCCGTCTCTACTCTGACGCTATCAAGCCTCGTGTTCCCACCAGTTCCCCCCCACAACCCCGTCGCTACTCTGACGCAGTCAAGCCTTGTGCCGCCACCAGTGCCCCCCCACAACCCCGTCTCTACCCTGACGCTGTCAAGCCTTGTGCCGCCACCAGTGCCCCCCCCCACAACCCCTCTCCAGTGACATGACACAGATCATGTCCCTCTTCCAAGAATTTACCAGTCATGTTGAGAAACTTTTGGTTACACTCTGTACCGCCATCTCCGACCTACACCGCCAACTCCTGCCCTTTGCTGCCACCCAGTCACTCCCCTCTTTTGGTTTGACACAAGCTGGTAGTCCCCCTGTGAGCCCCCCCTGCTCACAGGTTGTGTGTACTGGGGCCCCCGAGCCAAGCCCTGCCTCATCTTTACGTCACGTGGTGCCTCATCCTGTCTACCCACCTCAAGCCTCGCCTGCTCCTGTGTCTGTGCTGTCTCCACCAGGGCTACCGATTGAACCTGAGGACTCCACCCCCGGCTACCCATACTCCACCGACATGCCGGCACCTAAGGCCCATCCGTCCACGTCAGGGGTAATCAGTCTAATACACCACAATGGATAGCAACGCTACAGGACTGCAGGTACTCACCTGGAACATAAACGGCTTGCAAAGCAAGTTTGGTGACCTCAAAACCTACCTCTACACTGAAGACGTCGACGTGCTGTGCCTGCAAGAAACGCGGTGTGCTGCTGGTACCTATGTGCTCAGTGGCTACACATGTGTTGAGAGCCCATCCACTCCTGTTCTTCGCATCGACAGACTACCACGAAGCCATGCACGTGGACTACGGATCTACGTCAAGAAGGATGTCCCCTACCAACCTCTCGACGTCCCCCTTGATGACGACACCACCGACGCACATGCCATCACAATCACACTAAAAGGTATGTCCCTCAATATTGTCAATGTCTATGTGCCTCCCACCACCCCTACTGTACCTGTCCTACCACACCATATCACCTCCACCCCCACCCTCCTTGTGGGGGACCTCAATGCCCGTCACCCTAGTCTCGGCTCCCAGGGGCCCCACTCAAACTCCCGGGGTAACTCCTGGCTCTCCTACCTACAAACCACTGATGACCCTGTACGTCTTCTCTGCCCTCCATCACCCACCCACATCGGGGGAGGGAAACTTGACTACAAAGCTCTCTAATCTGACCCTCACCGCCCACACTCCACCCGCATCCTCCACTCCCCCCAAAGTGACCATTTTCCTATCCACACTACCCTCCAGTATGTGAGAATACCCGTTCCACCCAAGGGCCCTAGGCTCAGGCTACCTCCTGCCAACATACCTGCCTTCATCACTTCCATTGCTGAATGGTTTCAGGGTTACACTGTCACCACCGCAGACCAACTCTACCTTGATCTGTCCAAACAATGCACTGACCTCCTTCCCCCTGTCCCAAAACACCGCCGCCCTAACCGCCAGCCCAGGAGTCAGTGGAACGTTAACCGTGACCCTCATTTTAAGTCTATCCGAGTATGGCACCGAATAGCAGTCGACCAGTGGAAGAAATCTTCCAGCTCCCCTGACTCTCTACGCTTCCTGATGAGCACAAATAAAGAGCTCCAATCTGCCATCACTCTCGCACGAGAGAAGCAGTGGCTTGATTTTGCTAACTTCTATTGACCAGTCTACATCTATAGGTGATATATGGCGCACCATTAACCGTGCCCGGGGCACCAACGCTAGACCCGCGCTCCACCCCAGACCAGCTGCCCGAGCTGAGGCGCTCTCCCAGACGTGGCAGGAGGCCGCCTCCATTGATGCGCTACCACCCGCTGTACGAGACCTCACCCTCGCACTGCAACCACAACGCCGACAGCGCATCTTTGAGTACCAAGACCTATTTGCAGACACTGACGTGCCTTTCACACAGTGTGAACTACTAAACGCTGTTAAGCGTGGTCGGTCCACCGCCCCAGGCGATGACGGCGTCACATATGATGTGTTAAATGCCCTTATTGCCACCCCTGGTAACCCCCTCCTCTGTCTATTTAACCTCTCTTTTGATACTGGTCAGCTGCCTCACTCATGGAAGACTGCCACCACCATCCCAGTCCCTAAACCAGGCAGACAAGATGAATATCGTCCAATATCCCTCATCTCCTGCTTCTCAAAGATGATGGAGCGCATGATACGCCACCGCCTCCACTGGAAAATTGAAGCCCACCTGCATGCACCCTGACCTCTATGATTTTCGCCCGGAAAGAGTACTGCTCACTGCATCGCTCACTACATGGCAAACACCTCCGCCAAAACCTCCCTCTTCGTCGACTTCAAGGGTGATTTTGATAAAGCCAACAGTGAAGTGATCCTTGAGGGCCTCACTCACATGGATGTGAAGGGCAAACTCCTCGCGTGGATTGCTGACTACCTCTCCCATCGACAGGCCCGTGTCCGTTTTCAGGGCCACTACTCTAAGATCAGGGACCTTGATCTTAGCACGCCTCAGGGAGGTGTACTCAGCCCTACACTCTTCAATGTTCTCATGAACTCCATCTGCCGTCTCAACGTCATCTTTGCTGAGCGCGCCCTAGCCGGTCACATCATAAGCTACGCTGATGATATTCTCCTCCAAATTACTACAGTGCAACATGAACAACCTATACTCTCCACGTTCGCCCGGACCTGTCAAACACTCGGGCTAGTCATCTCACACACTAAAACCAAGTTCATCTCACGCTTCCGGCGTCAGACACCACTGATTCTGCAAGGACAAGACATCGATCAAGTACGCACCTACAGGTACCTTGGTCTACCTGTGCGAGCCACTACCAGAGCCACGACCTCCGCTGTCGCCGCCCACGTCATCTCCCAGTGCCGCCAACGAACGAGGCCCCTCCAGTTCCTCACTCACGGCCTCAAAGGAGCCTCTGTCAGGGTCCTACGTCTCATGTGCATTGCCATCGTCAGAGCTGTCATAGATTATGCCTCTCCTGTCCTTGTAGTTGCCTCCCAGCGCGAGAAACAAAGCATAGAGAAAATCCAAAACAGAGCGATGAGACTCATCCTCGGCTGCCCTATGACCACCAGAATAGAAGTCAAGCAGCGCGAACTAATCCTGCTTCCCGTCTGCGATCGAATTACTGCTCTCAATGCCATCCTTGGTGTTAAACTTCTTCGCAGTGAGCAACCGACTCCCCTGTCGCGCTCACTGAACTCACATCTTAACACCCTCCTGCGCCGGCCTGTCCCCATTACTTTCCCCTCCCTCTCTCAACACTGGCCCGTCCACACTGCTGCTGACATCCTGCGTTATCACCTCTACACCCCCTCGACCTCTCTCCCCCTCCCGAGTACACTCATCCGCCTCTACCGCCGTGGACCTCCCCGTGTGTTGATGTTGTCGTCCATACCTTCCCTGGTCGTAAATCCACCCAACTGAGGTATATGCTGAAACTTAACTGCCTTGAGCAGATTAATGATGTCGCTTCCTCTCTAAAGACCTCCCACCCTCCTATCCTCGTCCACTGTGATGGGTCTGTTACCACGCTGGGCAGCGCTGGGGCAGCTGTGTGGATTCCTGAGCGCCAGGCCTGCAGGAAAATCAGGGTCCACGACTGGGCCTCCTCCACTGATGCTGAAAGCATAGCCATCCTCGCGGGCATTCATGAGGGGGCGACCTATGCTCGCACTGAACGCCGGAACCTCCTTATAATCAGTGACAGCACTTCTGCGCTAGCGAGGCTCAAATTACCCTCCCCCTCCTCCCCTGCCGCCCAACACACCCAAGCCGCCGTTGCCGGGCTAGAACAAACTGATGACATCCGTGTCAAGTTTCTTTGGATCCCGTCACATATAGGAATAACTGCCTGTGACACTGTTGATCGGCTTGCCAAAGAAGCTACACAAGAAGAAGATATTGAAGCCACTCTCGCCCTCTCCCTGAATCATCTCAAATCTCGCATACACGCCACACAACGAGAGGCATTCAACGAAAATTGGACACACCTGAAACAACGGGGCAGCATCACACTATGCCACTATGACGCTGTAACCGGTGACGACAACCGCCACTACAAAGAATATCAATCCCTGACTCGATCTCAACAGCTTATATACATGAGACTACGCCTAGGGTACAGGTACCTATGGGAGTACATTGGCAACCCTGAGCCTCACCACACTGTTTGTAAACTTTGTGGCCAACCCGACTCTCACACCCTCTCTCACTACATCCTCACTTGCCCTATGACCTCCTCCTATAGGTCCCCAGCCGTTACCAACACCTCTTCCCTCCCAGACCAGATATCCCTCCTCCTAGTCACAGGCCTGGCATTTGACATTATTAGGGACCTGCCACTCTTTGCCATAAACAGATAAAATGTACCGGGAACTTTACCCCCACACACTCATCATTCTCTCACTTTATGTAACTTGACAGAACCTATGACCCTTCAGGCTTTTACGCCCTTAATGTACGAGTCATAAAGGCAAGTATGAACTTTTCATACTTCCCTTTTGGGCGCTGTAAACGCTTCTGCGCTTCACCTTGCACAGGATGTAAGGGGGTGCCCAATAAACTAGCCCCGTCGGGGGCAAATCTGAATCTGATTGCAATGGTAATTACTCATTTATTTACATGTTAATTTCCGATAAAACGGTTTTGATGGTACAAAAAAAAACAGTTACTGTAAATATAGTGGGTGTTACAAGAAATATTTATACATAGACTATAGATATTTTTTAAGAGATGATTTAAAAGAAGGGAGCGTAGTCTTTGCTCGGATGGGTGGGGGTAAGTTGTTCCACACCTGAGAGGAGTGCATGGGGGTGGTCTTAGTAGCTCTGGGAGCCTTAAGTTGTATCTCTGATTATTCCGGAACTGGAAATAATTATTGTCAAGCAAGTGATTGATAGATTTATAAACAAAGGGGGCACAGCAATAGGTGTTAATATCTTCAAATTTTAAAATTTTCAATATAGCAAATTTCTCGTTTGTGTGATCTGTTTTTTTTTTTCAAGTAGGTCATTGTCCGTACAACTGTCTTCTGTTCAGTGATAAGGAGTTGTGTTTTCGAAGAGTCGGAGGCCCCCCATAGTGCGTGACAGTGTATCAGATATTGGTAAACAAGATCATAATAGATTTCTTTCATTACTGCAAGTGTGAGTGACTGAGGAGTGTGATACATGATACCACACTATTTATTGAATTCACTGTGAATGGCTTGTATGTGGTTTCTCCAGTTAAGTTTCTCATAAACAATAACTACGAGGAATTTAGTATTTTGTTCGCGTTTGAGGACTGTGTTACCATGGTACAGAGGGTCCAAGTCTGGGGGTAAGTTTTTCCTTCTGTGAAAGATCGTGTAGTGGGTTTTCTCAAGGTTTAAGGTCAGTTTATTACGTATTACCCAGCTCCTGACTTTAGTTAATTCAATGTTCATAGTTCTCATCAAGGAATGGAGGTCTGAGTTGCTGGCATAGAGATTACTATCGTCTGCAAATGGTTGTATTTTATGAGTGAGCTGGCGAGGACTATGTCGTTTATGTACAACAAAAACAGTACTGGACGAGAATGGAACCTTGGGGGACTCCATACAAGATTGGCGAGGACTCAGATTGGTGATTATTATAACAGACATATTGCATCCTGGCTTCGTACTGGCAATTTTACCTGGCAATACTTGGTAAAGTAAGGCTGTAAGTAATGATGATTGTGATTGGTGGATCTATTTTCGGCTGTATCACTGTCAAGACAAATATAAATCAATCCACAGGTAGAATTTTTCAATAATAAACTATTCATTGCTATTTATGATCATGAGAATTGTCCATATGTTCGTATATTTGCTTAAATAATGAAGAAAGCATATTAACGAATTGGCAACTCAATTACAACGAGGGCTGCCACAAGATTCTCAGAACGATTTTTTTCATTTTTTTTAATGAAATATACGAACATATAGAAACTATAATGATAAATAGTTTTTTATTACAAAGATTCTACCTTTGGATTGTTTAATATTTATCCTGACAGTGATGTAGCCGAAAATAGATCCACCAATCACAGTCATCATTACATACAGCCTTACATTACCAAGTATTGCCAGGTAAAATTCCCAGTACGAGACCCAGGTTACTAATTGTTCAATTCTGAGCCGTAATCTGGGACACGTTTCCAGTTGATCAAACACAATATGAATATATAAAAAAAGGAGTGAGTGTGTTGTTCGTGTGATGGACAAATGTACAAATTATTCAGCACATGTGTCATATTGAATCACTCCGTAAGGGAGCTGAATAATTTTTAGTGAGTGTACATTTGTCCATCACACGAACAACACACTCACTCCTTTTTTATATTCATGCTGTGTTTGATCAACTGTAAACGTGTCCCAGATTATGGATCAGAATTGAACAATTAGTAACCAGAATACTGGTAAATGGTATACAAGTAACCAAGGTTTTTCATCGTAATCTGTCAACTAGCCGCTAGATAACTGGCTAGTAATATAACTGAAAAATTATGAGCCAAACAGTTACGAGTACACTCAGTGTACAGGCCCACCCACCTCCACACACACTATAGTGGTTAATTAAACGCAAGAGATAGACGTATAGACAGATGGACAGACAGACAGGCTGACCGACATACACATAGACAAACAATAGTGCAGTAACACATTGCACATTACCAAACAAATTAATTATGAGAGCGGAGGTTTTGACTGGTGGCTCACTCTATAATAGTATAAGGTGTCACGTAATGTTTGATATAACTGAACTATACAGTGGTAAAACACTGTGGTAAACAGCAACCAAACAGGGAGGTACGACCGCCTGGGAAGATATTGGAAGCATAATGTGTTGTCTAATGGTAGACCCTGCTACCATATGGCATCACGAAAATTGTGACCAAGTCCCAGGTTGCTGATCTGACTTAGTACCTCATTTACACACAATTGTAGGGTCTCAATTGTTTCTCTTACTTTTGACAACACAACATACAAATATTGTTTCTCACTAGTGATTTTTTTCATTTTTGTATTTCTTTATGGTGCTGTGTGACAGTGCTGACGTGGTGCTGTGTGACAGTGATGAGATGGTGTTCTGTGACAGTGCTGAGGTGGTGCTGTGTGACAGTGTTGACGTGGTGCTTTGTGACAGTGTTGAGGTGGTGCTGTGTGACAGTGCTGAGGTGGTGCTGTGTGACAGTGATGAGATGGTGTTCTGTGACAGTGCTGACGTGGTGCTGTGTGACAGTGCTAAGGAGGTGCTGTGTGACAGTGCTGACGTGGTGCTGTGTGACAGTGTTGACGTGGTGCTTTGTGACAGTGTTGACGTGGTGCTGTGTGACAGTGCTGAGGTGGTGCTGTGTGACAGTGCTGGGGTGGTGCTGTGTGACAGTGATGAGGTGGTGTTGTGTGACAGTGCTGGGGTGATGCTGTGTGACAGTGCTGACGTGGTGCTGTGTGACAGTGTTGAAGTGGTGCTTTGTGACAGTGTTGAGGAGGTGCTGTGTGACAGTGTTGAGGTGGTGCTGTGTGACATTGCTTAGGTGGTGCTTTGTGACAGTGCTAACGTGGTGTTGTGTGACAGTGCTGACGTGGTGCTGTGTGGCAGTGATGAGGTGTTCTGTGACAGTGCTGACGTGGTGCTGTGTGACACTGTTGACGTAGTGCTTTGTGACAGTGTTGAGGTGGTGCTGTGTGACATTGCTAAGGTGGTGCTTTGTGACAGTGCTGAGGTGGTGCTGTGTGACAGTGCTGAGGTGGTGCTGTGTGACAGTGCTGAAGTGGTGCTGTGTGACAGTGCTGGGGTGGTGCTGTGTGACAGCGCTAAGGAGGTGCTGTGTGACAGTGTTAAGGTGGTGCTGTGTGACATTGCTGAGGAAGTGCTTTGTGACACTGCTGACGTGGTGTTGTGTGACAGTGCTGAGGTGGTGCTGTGTGACAGTGCTGAGGTGGTGCTTTGTGACAGTTATGAGGTAGTGCTGTGTGACAGTGATGAGGTGGTGCTGTGTGACAGTGCTAAGGAGGTGCTGTGTGACAGTGTTGAGGTGGTGCTGTGTGACATTGCTAAGGTGGTGCTTTGTGACAGTGCTGAAGTGGTGTTGTGTGACAGTGCTGACGTGGTGCTGTGTGACAGTGTTGAGGTGGTGATGTGTGACAGTGCTGAGGTGGTGCTGTGTGACAGTGCTGAGGTGGTGCTGTGTGACAGTGCTGAGGTGGTGCTGTGTGACAGTGCTGGGGTGGTGCTGTATGACAGTGCTGAGGTGGTGCTGTGTGACAGTGATGAGGTGGTGCTGTGTGACAGTGCTAAGGAGGTGCTGTGTGACATTGCTGAGGTGGTGCTGTGTGACAGTGTTGAGGTGGTGCTGTGTGACATTGCTTAGGTGGTGCTTTGTGACAGTGCTGACGTGGTGTTGTGTGACAGTGCTGACGTGGTGCTGTGTGGCAGTGATGAGGTGTTCTGTGACAGTGCTGACGTGGTGCTGTGTGACACTGTTGACGTAGTGCTTTGTGACAGTGTTGAGGTGGTGCTGTGTGACAGTGCTAAGGGGTGCTTGAGGTGGTGCTGTGTGGACATGCTGAGGTGGTCGCTTGTGTGGACAGTGCGGAGGTGGTGCTGTGTGACAGTGCTGGGGTGGTGCTGTATGACAGTGCTGAGGTGGTGCTGTGTGACAGTGATGAGGTGGTGCTGTGTGACAGTGCTAAGGAGGTGCTGTGTGACATTGCTGAGGTGGTGCTGTGTGACAGTGTTGAGGTGGTGCTGTGTGACATTGCTTAGGTGGTGCTTTGTGACAGTGCTGACGTGGTGTTGTGTGACAGTGCTGACGTGGTGCTGTGTGGCAGTGATGAGGTGTTCTGTGACAGTGCTGACGTGGTGCTGTGTGACACTGTTGACGTAGTGCTTTGTGACAGTGTTGAGGTGGTGCTGTGTGACAGTGCTAAGGAGGTGCTGTGTGACAGTGTTCAGGTGGTGCTGTGTGACATTGCTAAGGTGGTACTTTGTGACAGTGCTGACGTGGTGTTGTGTGACAGTGCTGACGTGGTGCTGTGTGACAGTGTTGAGGTGGTGCTGTGTGACAGTGTTGACGTGGTGCTTTGTGACATTGTTGAGGTGGTGCTGTGTGACAGTGCTGAGGTGGTGCTGTGTGACAGTGCTGAGGTGGTGCTGTGTGACAGTGCTGAGGTGGTGCTGTGTGACAGTGCTGGGGTGGTGCTGTGTGACAGCGCTAAGGAGGTGCTGTGTGACAGTGCTAAGGTGGTGCTGTGTGACATTGCTAAGGAAGTGCTTTGTGACACTGCTAACGTGGTGTTGTGTGACAGTGCTGAGGTGGTGCTGTGTGACAGTGCTGAGGTGGTGCTTTGTGACAGTTATGAGGTAGTGCTGTGTGACATTGATGAGGTGGTGCTGTGTGACAGTGCTAAGGAGGTGCTGTGTGACAGTGTTGAGGTGGTGCTGTGTGACATTGCTAAGGTGGTGCTTTGTGACAGTGCTGAAGTGGTGTTGTGTGACAGTGCTGACGTGGTGCTGTGTGACAGTGTTGAGGTGGTGATGTGTGACAGTGCTGAGGTGGTGCAGTGTGACAGTGCTGAGGTGGTGCTGTGTGACAGTGCTGAGGTGGTGCTGTGTGACAGTGCTGGGGTGGGGCTGTGTGACAGTGCTGAGGTGGTGCTGTGTGACAGTGATGAGGTGGTGCTGTGTGACAGTGCTAAGGAGGTGCTGTGTGACAGTGTTCAGGTGGTGCTGTGTGACATTGCTGAGGTGGTGCTGTGTGACAGTGCTGGGGTGGTGCTGTGTGACAGTGCTGAGGTGAGGCTGTGTCACAGTGATGAGGTGGTGCTGTGTGACAGTGCTAAGGAGGTGCTGTGTGACAGTGTTGAGGTGGTGCTGTGTGACATTGCTAAGGTGGTGCTTTGTGACAGTGCCGACTTGGTGTTGTGTGACAGTGCTGGGGTGGTGCTGTGTGACAGTGCTGAGGTAGTGTTGTGTGACAGTGATGAGGTGGTGCTGTGTGACAGTGCTAAGGAGGTGCTTTGTGACAGTGCTGACGTGGTGTTGTGTGACAGTGCTGTGGTGGTGCTGGGTGACAGTGATGAGGTGGTGCTGTGTGACAGTGATGAGATGGTGCTGTGTGACGGTGCTAAGGAGGTGCTGTGTGACAGTCTTGAGGTGGTGCTGTGTGACATTGCAAAGGTGGTGCTTTGTGACAGTGCTGACGTGGTGTTGTGTGACAGTGCTGACGTGGTGCTGTGTGACAGTGCTGAGGTGGTGCTGTGTGACAGTGATGAGGTGGTGCTGTGTGACAGTGATGAGGTGGTGCTGTGTGACAGTGCTGAGGTGGTGCTATGTGACGTTGCGAAGGTGGTGCTGTGTGAGTGATGAGGTGGTGTTATGTGACAGTGCTGAAGTGGTGCTCTGTGACAGTGTTGAGGTGGTGCTGTGTGACAGTGTTGGCGTGGTGCTTTGTGACAATATTGAGGTGGTGCTGTGTGACATTGCTAAGGTGGTGCTCTGTGACAGTGATGGCATGGTGTTGTGTGACAGTGCTGACGTGGTGCTGTGTGACAGTGCAGAGGTGGTGCTGGGTGACAGTGATGAGGTGGTGTTGTGTGACAGTGTTGAGGTGGTGCTGTGTGACAGTGTTGAGGTGGGGCTGTGTGACAGTGCTGAGGCGGTGCTGTATGACAGTGTTGAGGTGGTGCTTTGTGACAGTGTTGAGGTGGTGTTGTGTGACCTGTGTTGAGGTGGTGCTGTGTGACAGTGTTGAGGTGGTGCTTTGTGAAAGCGTTGAGGTGGTGTTGTTTGACGGTGCTGAGGCGGTGCTGTGTGACGGTGTTGAGGTGGTGCTTTGTGACAGTATTGAGGTGGTGTTGTGTGACAGTGCTGAGGCGGTGCTGTGGGACAGTGTTGAGGTGGTGATGTGTGACAGTGATGAGGTGGTGTTGTGTGACAGTGTTGAGGTGGTGTTGTGTGACAGTGTTGAGGTGGTGTTTTGTGACAGTGTTGAGGTGGTGCTGTGTGACAGTGTTGAGGTGGTGCTGTGTGACTGTGCTGAGGTGGTGCTGTGTGACAGTGTTGAGGTGGTGCTGCGTGACATTGCTCAGGTGGTGCTTTGTGACAGTGCTGACGTGGTGTTGTGTGACAGTGTTGAGGTGGTGTTGTGTGACAGTGCTGAGGTGGTGCTGTGTGACAGTGCTGAGGTGGTGCTGTGTGACAGTGCTGAGGTGGTGCTGTGTGACAGTGTTGAGGTGGTGTTGTGTGACAGTGCTGGGGTGGTGCTGTGTGACAGTGCTGAGGTGATGCTGTGTGACAGTGATGAGGTGGTGCTGTGTGACAGTGTTGGCGTGGTGCTTTGTGACAGTATTGAGGTGGTGCTGTGTGACAGTGCTGACGTGGTGTTGTGTGACAGTGCTGAGATGGTGCTGTGTGACAGTGCTAAGGAGGTGCTTTGTGACAGTGCTGACGTGGTGTTGTGTGACAGTGCTGAGGTGGTGCTGGGTGACAGTGATGAGGTGGTGCTGTGTGACAGTGATGAGATGGTGCTGTGTGACGTTGCTAAGGAGGTGCTGTGTGACATTGCTAAGGTGGTGCTTTGTGACATTGCTGACGTGGAGTTGTGTGACAGTGCTGACGTGGTGATGTGTGACAGTGCTGAGGTGGTGCTGTGTGACAGTGATGAGGTGGTGCTGTGTGACAGTGATGAGGTGGTGCTGTGTGACAGTGCTGAGGTGGTGCTCTGTGACATTGCTAAGGTGGGGCTTTGTGACAGTGATGAGGTGGTGTTGTGTAACAGTGCTGACGTGGTGTTGTGTGACAGTGCTGAGGTGGTGCGGTGTGACAGTGCTGAGGTGGTGCTGTGTGACAGTGCTGGGGTGGTGCTGTGTGACAGTGCTGAGGTGGTGCTGTGTGACAGTGCTGGGGTGGTGCTGTGTGATAGTGCTGAGGTGGTGCTGTGTGACAGTGATGAGGTGGTGCTGTGTGACGGTGTTGAGGTGTTGCTGTGTGTCACTGCTGAGGTGGTGCTGTGTGACAGTACTGAAGCGGTGCTGTGTCACAGTGTTGAGGTGGTGTTGTGTGACGGAGCTGAGGCGGTGCTGTGTGACAGTGTTGAGGTGGTGCTTTGTGACAGTGTTGAGGTGGTGTTGTGTGACAGTGCTGAGGCGGTGCTGTGTCACAGTGTTGAGGTGGTGGTGTGTGACAGTGATGAGGTGGTGTTGTGTGACAGTGCTGGGGTGGTGCTGTATGACAGTGCTGAGGTGGTGCTGTGTGACAGTGATGAGGTGGTGCTGTGTGACAGTGCTGAGGAGGTTCTGTGTGACAGTGCTGGGGTGGTGCTGTGTGACAGTGCTGTGGTGATGCTGTGTGATAGTGATGAGGCGGTGCTGTGTGACAGTGCTAAGGAGGTGCTGTGTGACAGTGTTGAGGTGGTGCCGTGTGACATTCCTAAGGTGGTGCTTTGTGACAGTGCTGACGTGGTGTTGTGTGACAGTGCTGAGGCGGTGCTGTGTGACAGTGTTGAGGTGGTGCTGTGTGACATTGCTAAGGTGGTGCTGTGTGACAGTGATGAGGTGGTGTTGTGTGACAGTGTTGAGGTGGTGCTGTGTTACAGTGTTGATGTGGTGCTTTGTGACAGCGTTGAGGTGGTGTTGTGTGACAGTGCTGAGGCGGTGCTGTTTGACAGTGTTGAGGTGGTGCTTTGTGACAGTGTTGAGGTGGTGCTGTGTGACATTGCTGAGGCGGTGCTGTTTGACAGTGTTGACGTGGTGCTGTGTGACAGTGCTGAGGTGGTGCTGTGTGACAGTGCTGGGGTGGTGCTGTGTGACAGTGATGAGGTGGTGTTGTGTGACAGTGTTGAGGTGGTGCTGTGTGACATTGATGAGGTGGTGCTGTGTGACATTGCTAAGGAGGTGCTGTGTGACAGTGTTGAGGTGGTGCTGTTTGACATTGCTGAGGTGGTGCTGTGTGACAGTGCTGGGGTGGTGCTGTGTAACAGTGCTGAGGTGATGCTGTGTGACAGTGATGAGGTGGTGCTGTGTGACAGTGCTAAGGAGGTGCTGTGTGACAGTGTTGAGGTGGTGCTGTGTGACATTGCTTAGGTGGTGCTTTGTGACAGTGCTGAAGTGGTGTTGTGTGACAGTGCTGACGTGGTGCTGTGTGGCAGTGATGAGGTGTTCTCTAACAGTGCTGACGTGGTGCTGTGTGACACTGTTGACGTAGTGCTTTGTGACAGTGTTGAGGTGGTGCTGTGTGACAGTGCTGAGGTGGTGCTGTGTGACAGTGCTAACGTGGTGCTGTGTGAGAGTGCTGGGGTGATGCTGTGTGACAGAGACAAGGAGGTGCTGTGTGACAGTGTCGAGGTGGTGCTGTGGACATTGCTAAGGTAGTGCTTTGTGGCAGTGCTGACGTGGTGTTGTGTGACAGTGCTGAGGTTATGCTGTGTGACAGTGCTCAGGTGGTGCTGTGTGACAGTGATGAGGTAGTGCTGTGTGACAGTGATGAGGTGGTGCTGTGTCACAGTGCTAAGGAGGTGCTGTGTGACAGTGTTTTGGTGGTGCTGTGTGACATTGCTAAGGTGGTGCTTTGTGATAGTGCTGACGTGGTGTTGTGTGACAGTGCTGACGTGGTGCTGTGTGACAGTGTTGAGATGGTGCTGTGTGACATTGCTGAGGTGGTGCTGTGTGACAGTGCTGGGGTGGTGCTGTGTGACAGTGCTGAGGTGATTCCGAGTGACAGTGATGAGGTGGTGCTGTGTGACAGTGCTAAGGAGGTGCTGTGTGACAGTGTTGAGGTGGTGCTGTGTGACATTGCTTAGGTGGTGCTTTGTGACAGTGCTAACGTGGTGTTGTGTGACAGTGCTGACGTGGTGCTGTGTGGCAGTGATGAGGTGTTCTGTGACAGTGCTGACGTGGTGCTGTGTGACACTGTTGACGTAGTGCTTTGTGACAGTGTTGAGGTGGTGCTGTGTGACATTGCTAAGGTGGTGCTTTGTGACAGTGCTGACGTGGTGTTGTGTGACAGTGCTGACGTGATGCTGTGTGACAGTGTTGAGGTGGTGCTGTGTGACAGTGTTGACGTGGTGCTTTGTGACATTGTTGAGGTGGTGCTGTGTGACAGTGCTAAGGAGGTGCTGTGTGACAGTGTTGAGGTGGTGCTGTGTGACATTGCTTAGGTGGTGCGTTGTGACAGTGCTGACGTGGTGTTGTGTGACAGTGCTGACGTGGTGCTGTGTGGCAGTGATGAGGTGTTCTGTGACAGTGCTGACGTGGTGCTGTGTGACACTGTTGACGTAGTGCTTTGTGACAGTGTTGAGGTGGTGCTGTGTGACATTGCTAAGGTGGTGCTTTGTGACAGTGCTGACGTGGTGTTGTGTGACAGTGCTGACGTGGTGCTGTGTGACAGTGTTGAGGTGGTGCTGTGTGACAGTGTTGACGTGGTGCTTTGTGACATTGTTGAGGTGGTGCTGTGTGACAGTGCTGAGGTGGTGCTGTGTGACAGTGCTGAGGTGGTGCTGTGTGACAGTGCTGAGGTGGTGCTGTGTGACAGTGCTGGGGTGGTGCTGTGTGACAGCGCTAAGGAGGTGCTGTGTGACAGTGTTAAGGTGGTGCTGTGTGACATTGCTGAGGAAGTGCTTTGTGACACTGCTGACGTGGTGTTGTGTGACAGTGCTGAGGTGGTGCTGTGTGACAGTGCTGAGGTGGTGCTTTGTGACAGTTATGAGGTAGTGCTGTGTGACAGTGATGAGGTGGTGCTGTGTGACAGTGCTAAGGAGGTGCTGTGTGACAGTGTTGAGGTGGTGCTGTGTGACATTGTTAAGGTGGTGCTTTGTGACAGTTCTGAAGTGGTGTTGTGTGACAGTGCTGACGTGGTGCTGTGTGACAGTGTTGAGGTGGTGATGTGTGACAGTGCTGAGGTGGTGCTGTGTGACAGTGCTGAGGTGGTGCTGTGTGACAGTGCTGAGGTGGTGCTGTGTGACAGTGCTGGGGTGGTGCTGTATGACAGTGCTGAGGTGGTGCTGTGTGACAGTGATGAGGTGGTGCTGTGTGACAGTGCTAAGGAGGTGCTGTGTGACAGTGTTCAGGTGGTGCTGTGTGACATTGCTGAGGTGGTGCTGTGTGACAGTGTTGAGGTGGTGCTGTGTGACATTGCTTAGGTGGTGCTTTGTGACAGTGCTGACGTGGTGTTGTGTGACAGTGCTGACGTGGTGCTGTGTGGCAGTGATGAGGTGTTCTGTGACAGTGCTGACGTGGTGCTGTGTGACACTGTTGACGTAGTGCTTTTTGACAGTGTTGAGGTGGTGCTGTGTGACATTGCTAAGGTGGTACTTTGTGACAGTGCTGACGTGGTGTTGTGTGACAGTGCTGACGTGGTGCTGTGTGACAGTGTTGAGGTGGTGCTGTGTGACAGTGTTGACGTGGTGCTTTGTGACATTGTTGAGGTGGTGCTGTGTGACAGTGCTGAGGTGGTGCTGTGTGACAGTGCTGAGGTGGTGCTGTGTGACAGTGCTGAGGTGGTGCTGTGTGACAGTGCTGGGGTGGTGCTGTGTGACAGCGCTAAGGAGGTGCTGTGTGACAGTGTTAAGGTGGTGCTGTGTGACATTGCTAAGGAAGTGCTTTGTGACACTGCTAACGTGGTGTTGTGTGACAGTGCTGAGGTGGTGCTGTGTGACAGTGCTGAGGTGGTGCTTTGTGACAGTTATGAGGTAGTGCTGTGTGACATTGATGAGGTGGTGCTGTGTGACAGTGCTAAGGAGGTGCTGTGTGACAGTGTTGAGGTGGTGCTGTGTGACATTGCTAAGGTGGTGCTTTGTGACAGTGCTGAAGTGGTGTTGTGTGACAGTGCTGACGTGGTGCTGTGTGACAGTGTTGAGGTGGTGATGTGTGACAGTGTTGAGGTGGTGCTGTGTGACATTGCTTAGGTGGTGCGTTGTGACAGTGCTGACGTGGTGTTGTGTGACAGTGCTGACGTGGTGCTGTGTGGCAGTGATGAGGTGTTCTGTGACAGTGTTGAGGTGGTGCTGTGTGACAGTGTTGACGTGGTGCTTTGTGACATTGTTGAGGTGGTGCTGTGTGACAGTGTTGAGGTGGTGCTGTGTGACATTGTTAAGGTGGTGCTTTGTGACAGTGCTGAAGTGGTGTTGTGTGACAGTGCTGACGTGGTGCTGTGTGACAGTGTTCAGGTGGTGATGTGTGACAGTGCTGAGGTGGTGCTGTGTGACAGTGCTGAGGTGGTGCTGTGTGACAGTGCTGAGGTGGTGCTGTGTGACAGTGCTGGGGTGGTGCTGTATGACAGTGCTGAGGTGGTGCTGTGTGACAGTGATGAGGTGGTGCTGTGTGACAGTGCTAAGGAGGTGCTGTGTGACAGTGTTCAGGTGGTCCTGTGTGACATTGCTGAGGTGGTGCTGTGTGACATTGCTAAGGTGGTGCTTTGTGACAACGCTGAAGTGGTGTTGTGTGACAGTGCTGACGTGGTGCTGTGTGACAGTGTTGAGGTGGTGATGTGTGACAGTGCTGAGGTGGTGCTGTGTGACAGTGCTGAGGTGGTGCTGTGTGACAGTGCTGAGGTCGTGCTGTGTGACAGTGCTGGGGTGGTGCTGTGTGACAGTGCTGAGGTGAGGCTGTGTGACAGTGATGAGGTGGTGCTGTGTGACAGTGCTAAGGAGGTGCTGTGTGACAGTGTTGAGGTGGTGCTGTGTGACATTGCTAAGGTGGTGCTTTGTGACAGTGCCGACTTGGTGTTGTGTGACAGTGCTGGGGTGGTGCTGTGTGACAGTGCTGAGGTAATGTTGTGTGACAGTGATGAGGTGGTGCTGTGTGACAGTGCTGAGGTGGTGTTGTGTGACAGTGCTGACGTGGTGTTGTGTGACAGTGCTGTGGTGGTGCTGGGTGACAGTGATGAGGTGGTGCTGTGTGGCAGTGATGAGATGGTGCTGTGTGACGGTGCTAAGGAGGTGCTGTGTGACAGTCTTGAGGTGGTGCTGTGTGACATTGCAAAGGTGGTGCTTTGTGACAGTGCTGACGTGGTGTTGTGTGACAGTGCTGACGTGGTGCTGTGTGACAGTGCTGAGGTGGTGCTGTGTGACAGTGATGAGATGGTGCTGTGTGACAGTGATGAGGTGGTGCTGTGTGACAGTGCTGACGTGGTGTTGTGTGACAGTGCTGACGTGGTGCTGTGTGACAGTGCTGACGTGGTGCTGTGTGACAGTGTTGAGGTGGTGCTGTGTGACAGTGTTGAGGTGGTGCTGTGTGACAGTGCTGAGGCGGTGCTGCATGACAGTGTTGAGGTGGTGCTTTGTGACAGTGTTGAGGTGGTGTTGTGTGACCTGTGTTGAGGTGGTGCTGTGTGACAGTGTTGAGGTGGTGCTTTGTGAAAGCGTTGAGGTGGTGTTGTTTGACGGTGCTGAGGCGGTGCTGTGTGACGGTGTTGAGGTGGTGCTTTGTGACAGTGTTGAGGTGGTGTTGTGTGACAGTGCTGAGGCGGTGCTGTGTGACAGTGTTGAGGTGGTGATGTGTGACAGTGATGAGGTGGTGTTGTGTGACAGTGTTGAGGTGGTGTTTTGTGACAGTGTTGAGGTGGTGCTGTGTGACAGTGTTGAGGTGGTGCTGTGTGACCGTGCTGAGGTGGTGCTGTGTGACAGTGATGAGGTGGTGCTGTGTGACAGTGCTAAGGAGGTGCTGTGTGACAGTGTTGAGGTGGTGCTGTGTGACATTGCTAAGGTGGTGCTTTGTGACAGTGCTGACGTGGTGTTGTGTGACAGTGTTGAGGTGGTGTTGTGTGACAGTGCTGAGGTGGTGCTGTGTGACAGTGCTGAGGTGGTGCTGTGTGACAGTGCTGAGGTGGTGCTGTGTGACAGTGTTGAGGTGGTGCTGTGTGACAGTGCTGGGGTGGTGCTGTGTGACAGTGCTGAGGTGATGCTGTGTGACAGTGATGAGGTGGTGCTGTGTGACAGTGTTGGCGTGGTGCTTTGTGACAGTATTGAGGTGGTGCTGTGTGACAGTGCTGACGTGGTGTTGTGTGACAGTGCTGAGATGGTGCTGTGTGACAGTGCTAAGGAGGTGCTTTGTGACAGTGCTGACGTGGTGTTGTGTGACAGTGCTGAGGTGGTGCTGGGTGACAGTGATGAGGTGGTGCTGTGTGACAGTGATGTGATGGTGCTGTGTGACGTTGCTAAGGAGGTGCTGTGTGACATTGCTAAGGTGGTGCTTTGTGATATTGCTGACGTGGAGTTGTGTGACAGTGCTGACGTGGTGCTGTGTGACAGTGCTGAGGTGGTGCTGTGTGACAGTGATGAGGTGGTGCTGTGTGACAGTGATGAGGTGGTGCTGTGTGACAGTGCTGAGGTGGTGCTCTGTGACATTGCTAAGGTGGGGCTTTGTGACAGTGATGAGGTGGTGTTGTGTGACAGTGCTGACGTGGTGTTGTGTGACAGTGCTGAGGTGGTGCTGTGTGACAGTGTTGGCGTGGTGCTTTGTGACAGTATTGAGGTGGTGCTGTATGACCTTGCTAAGGTGGTGCTCTGTGACAGTGATGACCTGGTGTTGTGTGACAGTGCTGACTTGGTGCTGTGTGACAGTGCTGAGGAGGTGCTGTGTGACAGTGCTGGGGTGGTGCTGTGTGACAGTGCTGAGGTGGTGCTGTGTGACAGTGATGAGGTGGTGCTGTGTGACAGTGCTGACGTGGTGCTGTGTGACAGTGCTGAGGTGGTGCTGTGTGACAGTGCTGGGGTGGTGCTGTGTGATATTGCTGAGGTGGTGCTGTGTGACAGTGATGAGGTGGTGCTGTGTGACAGTGATGAGGTGGTGTTGTGTGGCAGTGTTGAGGTGGTGCTGTGTGACAGTGTTGAGGTGTTGCTGTGTGTCAGTGCTGAGGTGGTGCTTTGTGACAGTACTGAAGCGGTGCTGTGTCACAGTGTTGAGGTGGTGTTGTGTGACGGAGCTGAGGCGGTGCTGTAAAACAGTGTTGAGGTGGTTCTTTGTGACAGTGTTGAGGTGGTGTTGTGTGACAGTGCTGAGGCGGTGCTGTGTCACAGTGTTGAGGTGGTGGTGTGTGACAGTGATGAGGTGGTGTTGTGTGACAGTGCTGGGGTGGTGCTGTATGACAGTGCTGAGGTGGTGCTGTGTGACAGTGATGAGGTGGTGCTGTGTGACAGTGCTGAGGAGGTTCTGTGTGACAGTGTTGAGGTGGTGCTGTGTGACATTGCTGAGGTGGTGCTGTTTGACAGTGCTGGGGTGGTGCTGTGTGACAGTGCTGTGGTGATGCTGTGTGATAGTCATGAGGTGGTGCTGTGTGACAGTGCTAAGGAGGTGCTGTGTGACAGTGTTGAGGTGGTGCCGTGTGACATTGCTAAGGTGGTGCTTTGTGACAGTGCTGACGTGGTGTTGTGTGACAGTGCTGAGGCGGTGCTGTGTGACAGTGTTGAGGTGGTGCTGTGTGACATTGCTAAGGTGGTGCTGTGTGACAGTGATGAGGTGGTGTTGTGTGACAGTGTTGAGGTGGTGCTGTGTTACAGTGTTGATGTGGTGCTTTGTGACAGCGTTGAGGTGGTGTTGTGTGACAGTGCTGAGGCGGTGCTGTTTGACAGTGTTGAGGTGGTGATGTGTGACAGTGATGAGGTGGTGTTATGTGACAGTGTTGAGGTGGTGCTTTGTGACAGTGTTGAGGTGGTGCTGTGTGACAGTGATGAGGTGGTGCTGTGTGACGGTGTTGAGGTGGTGCTTTGTGACAGTGTTGAGGTGGTGCTTTGTGACAGTGTTGAGGTGGTGTTTTGTGACAGTGTTGAGGTGGTGCTTTGTCACAGTGTTGAGGTGGTGCTGTGTGACAGTGTTGAGGTGGTGCTGTGTAACAGTGACGAGGTGGTGTTGTGTTACGGTGTTTAATGTGGTGCTTTGTGACAGTGTTGAGGTGGTGCTTTGTGACAGTGTTGAGGTGGTATTGTGTGACAGTGTTGAGGTGGTGTTGTGTGACAGTGCTGAGGTGGTGCTGTGTGACAGTGTTGAGATGGTGCTGTGTGACATTGCTGAGGTGGTGCTGTTTGACAGTGTTGAGATGGTGCTGTGTGACAGTGCTGAGGTGATGTTGTGTGACAGTGCTGAGGTTGTGTTGTGTGACAGTGTTGAGGTGGTTTTGTGTGACAGTGTTGAGGTGGTTTTGTGTGACAATGTTGAGGTGGTGTTGTGTGACAGTGTTGAGGTGGTGCTGTTTGACAGTGCTGATGTGGTGCTGTTTGACAGTGTTGAGATGGTGCTTTGTGACAGTGTTGAGGTGGTGCTGTGTGACAGTGATGAGGTGGTGCTGTGTGACGGTGTTGAGGTGGTGCTTTGTGACAGTGTTGAGGTGGTGCTTTGTGACAGTGTTGAGGTGGTGTTTTGTGACAGTGTTGAGGTGGTGCTTTGTCACAGTGTTGAGGTGGTGCTGTGTGACAGTGTTGAGGTGGTGCTGTGTAACAGTGACGAGGTGGTGTTGTGTTACGGTGTTTAATGTGGTGCTTTGTGACAGTGTTGAGGTGGTGCTTTGGGACAGTGTTGAGGTGGTATTGTGTGACAGTGTTGAGGTGGTGTTGTGTGACAGTGCTGAGGTGGTGCTGTGTGACAGTGTTGAGATGGTGCTGTGTGACAGTGCTGAGGTGGTGCTGTTTGACAGTGTTGAGATGGTGCTGTGTGACAGTGCTGAGGTGATGTTGTGTGACAGTGCTGAGGTTGTGTTGTGTGACAGTGTTGAGGTGGTTTTGTGTGACAGTGTTGAGGTGGTTTTGTGTGACAATGTTGAGGTGGTGTTGTGTGACAGTGTTGAGGTGGTGCTGTGTGACAGTGCTGATGTGGTGCTGTTTGACAGTGTTGAGGTGGTGCTGTGTGACAGTGCTGAGGTTGTGTTGTGTGACAGTGTTGAGGTGGTTTTGTGTGACAGTGTTGAGGTGGTTTTGTGTGACAATGTTGAGGTGGTGTTGTGTGACAGTGTTGAGGTGGTGCTGTGTGACAGTGCTGATGTGGTGCTGTTTGACAGTGATGAGGTGGTGATGTGTAATTATTATAAATAATAATAATTTACGGTTTACTGAAAGAGCATAGCAGCCAGAAGGCTGAAAATATACATTTACATAATTGGAGAATGGGTTTCGATTTACAAATAATATACAAGTAACATAAGTGATACAAATAAGATTTATAATAACTAGATGGGGAAAAGCTCAAAGTACAGGCCTTTTCAACATAGTGAGAGTGCAAGAAGTAGGATTTACTGGGAGTGAATACACTGGTTTATTGCAAGTTATTGATAATTTTTACCATGGTTGGGATTGGGCTGTTCTTATAGCGATCAGTTCGTGCACGTATGGGCTGGATGCGGTTGTGGTGTCGAACAGCAATTCTCGGGCTAGGGATCTCAGGTGGTAGTAGGAGCCGGTGTCGAAGATGGTACAGAAGCTTCTTACCAAATTTGCATATGAGGTCGTGGTGATGGTCGAGTCGAAAGGGTCAGTGTGTTGAGCGCTTCTTGATATGTGGAGTAGGAAGGGGAGAACATAATCTTGCATGCCCTCTTTTGCACTTTTTCTAGATGTTTACGTTGAGTGGGATTTAGGGAGGAAGACCAGGTGGGGAAGGCATAGGTGTGCTTGGGAAGTATGAATGTTGAGTAAACACTGAGGAGCTCGAGTGAAGGAACTCCGAGGGACTTGAGTCGACGGAGGAGGTGGAGACGGAAACTGGAGGACTTGACAACTTCACTGACGTGTGGTTTCCAATTTAGTTTGTTGTCTATGGTTAACGCCGAGGAGCTTAGTGGAATCTACACCCTGGTGTGTGTTGGAACCTAAGGTAATGGAAGGGGGTGGGACAATGTCGGAGGAGTAGTTGATGTGCATAACCAAGGTCTTGGTATGGTTGATGGTGACGTGGTTGTTGGTGGCCCAGTTTTGGAGACTGTTCAATATATCTTGAAGGGCGGTATAGTCGGGAGCAGAATTGTTGACGCTGATCCCAATAGTGGAGTCGTCGACATATTTCCAGCGAGCAGGGGTTTCTCTTAGGGCATCATTGATAATCATAAGGAAGCAGAGTGGTCCCATCTTGGTGCCTTGGGGGACGCCACAGGTGAGTGACTGAAAGGTGGAGACAGCCCCTCGGAAGCGCACAGCTTGGCGTCGGTCACTGAGGAAATCTGTAAGCCATGGTATAAGACTTCTCCGAAACCCGAGGTCAATAGCTTTGTTGATGATTAAATTGTGGTCGACTAGGTGGAATGCTGTAGTGAAATCAATGAAGGCGTCAGCTACAGACGTTTTTCGTTTTTCGAGATGGTGGTATATGTAATCGAGAAAGCTGACAATTCTCCTGCAATACCAGCATAAGCCCAGTCGAACACAAACCTTTCACAGATTAGACTGGGCATTAGGGTGTGTCATACGGAGGCGAATTTTTTTTCTTTGAGTTTGAAAAATCGGCCCATGGTATTAATGATGTAGTTCTATGTGCAGAATCATGTGATATCTTCAGATTTGAAAAGTTTTCATTTTTTGCTAGGTAAATTGTAACTTGAAATCTTATGAAAATTCAGTATTCCCATCCTTTTACCAACACCACTAAATAGCTTATTTAAAGAAAAGTAAATGTATCAGGTTAATTTATTAGGAGGAAAATGATCCAGAATAGTGAAACGAATGATCTTGACACATTTATTAAATTTAATATTCCTTTAGAAAACAAAATCATCAAATACAAAAACCGGTTTTACTACTACGACCCGGTGTTGCTGCACACCATAGAGAACATGTCTTTCTTGCTTCTGTTTCTACTCATCACCTCCCTGCTGACCACCTGAGCTCGGATGTAGCCTTCCCTCCTCTCCTGGCTGTACACGTGACTGCTGGCCTCGCTCACTTGCTGTACACAACGCTCTATACTCTGGGTGTGCGAGGGCCAGGCAGGGACATGCATGGGGTTGTCCAGGAAAGCTCTGACTTGAACATTGGTGAGACTGCAGGTAAGAGGGGGCTCACTGCCAGCCTGGATGTTATCCAGATCTATGAGATCAGTGAGGGTCTTGGCACCTAGATTGACTTCAGGAGTCTTCCTGACCCTGAAGGAATCGTCACCAACTGATTCGTCATGCCCAGATCCTCTAATAAGTCTCATATCCAAGATCTTTTTGACTGCCACTCTTCTCTCCTCCTCATCCTTACTGCAGAGCATTGTCTGCAGAACTGCCTCGGGATGAGCATACCAGGAAGATCTCCTCACAGTCTGCTCCACAATCTGAACAACCTTCTTTGGCTGACTCCTCAGGAGCTCAAGCTGGAAGAGAACATGCCTCGGACCTTCGGAGAACGATGACTTGACCTTGGTGTTGAACCAATTTGGCAAGTAGACACTCACAATGAATTGGACAATAAGTTTCAGGTTGTGAAGCTGGTTCCCTTTCAGTTTATGATGAGCGACCCAAATTCTGCAGAACCTGAGAGCCGTTGTGAGCCACCTAGGATGTGAGACTGGACCTATCTGCAGGTAAGCAAGTCTATAAGGCAGGACCCCAGTTTTGATGGCACTGCAAATCATGTAACCATAGTACTGGTCAGTACTCAGGTCGTCAATGACAGTATGTGCAAGCTCAACGAGTGGAGGGCCAACTGTGATTTTTTCAAAGCTCGGATTTATTTCTAACTCAGTGGCAGAGTCCAGCATCTTGCCAAGAGGACCAGACCATCTGTTGTTTGAAAGAGTCTTGCCATCCAGCTCCTGGATCAGATGTCTGAGTGGCAACTCGTTGGTGTGGAGGTCACAAACAATCCAGACCAGCTTCCTCCCAATCTTCCGCTCTATCCACTGTATGACCCCCCCTTGCCACCCTGTGCTCGTGTTGGTGCTTTTCCCTCCAATGGCCTGCAGGGTCTGGTCTACGTTCCTCTCTCTGAGCCAGTTCACAATGTTATCTGCCACTATCTCAGCTGGTTTCCTGATGTCATCTTTCTCTGGAGTGAAATGCCACAAATACTTCCCTCCTGGTTCACTGCAGCAGGAGTAGTGTTCCTCCTTCACCATGGCAGGGAACAACTTGTCAGAATCTTCAACTTTCATGAACACTTTAGTGTCATCCCTTCTCCCATCAAAGAACAAACAATTGATTCCATTTTCTCTTATCCCCTTATCAAACTCCTCTTCTAGGTTACTGACAAGTTTCTCCTGAGCTCTCCTTACTTTGTTATGATCTATCACCAGGTGAACATCATCAGGTGTTATCAAACCACCGTCAATCCAGGCAGCTGTTGCTATCTCTGCAGTTTCTCTGAGACCAGTGTGGTGTCGCATGCTGGCCAGAGCTATGCTCGGGATATCTTTCCTATTTCGAATGTTATGCCAAGAAGGTTTGGGATCATTATTTTCTGGGTTAGGGACAAAGTCACCATTCTCCTGGTCAGCACTCGGATCTGCCATGGGGAAGTCATTAAACTCTGAATCAGCTTGACTCCAATCATCGGCCTTTTTTTCCTCACCCTGGGCCTTCTCAAGTCTCTTTTCCTCGGCAACTCTTCTCCTCTTCTGTCTCTCTGTGGCAGCCTCCTGTTTCTTGGACTCCGGAATATCTTAGCTAGAAATCATGTGAGCCCCTATACTGCCAGTCTTTTCTCTCTGTGCTTTGACAAATGCCAGTTCGATCACAGGAATCTTCAGTTCACGCTTGCAAATACAGGAGATGTGGGCCTCGGATTTACAGTCACGATCGCATCCAAACTCAGGACAGAGAACAATTGGGCACTTGCAAGTAATTATGTCAAATAACTGGTCCAGTTGCTTGGCAAAGCTGTCCTTAACTGCAAGTTTTCCTCTCCCAAGAGAGATATCTCTTGCCTTTTCCCAACTGGCTAGTAGTCTCTCACTAATCTTCTTCTGACTTGTTATGACTGGAGGCTTGAACTGAGCGTTAGCCAGAGTGTACTGTGCCAAGACAGCTTTGGTCATATCACTGGCAATGTCTTTGTTTGTGTAAGTTCTTTGGTTCTTTTCACTGATTTGCCTGATTAAAACACCGTATCTCAAAGCATCTCTCAATGTAGGCAACTCCGACTTCAGGAGCTCTCTCCCAGACCCAAGATAGTGACTGAGATGGCTGGATTTTTGGTTCCTCGTCCTGACACAAGCAGCCATCGTAAATATTATCAACTTATAAATGCATCAGAATCTGAAACAGAAAAAAATATTGTTAGTTGGGTTGTTAAAGAATGAAGTCAGAAAGCAATGTTCACTATTTAATTGTAATGCACTAATGCAGCTGTACGTTAGATTTTCGAGAAATTTCACGCTAAAATTTATCTAGCAAAAGGTTGCAAAATATTGAAACTGAAATTATTTTCTGTTTATATACACTAAAATCTACCAAAAAAGTGATGGGCCATTAGTTTTAGCTGATCTTCCCTCCTATGACACACCCTACTGGGCATTGGGGTGATTGCAATAGGTCGCAGCTGATTTAAGGATTGTGGGCTGGTTGACTTGGGCACTGGTGATACATAAGAGGTCTTCCAGTCAGCTGGGCATCTGGCTTGACTGAGAGAAGCATTGATGATGGAGCATAGGGGTTTAGCAAGCTCCGGGGAGAACTCCTTGAAGAGTTTCATTGGTAAGTCAATGGGGGTGGTAGAGCGTTTTAACTTTAGTTTGTCCAGACGTTTTGCTACTTCAAATTCTTCTACTAAGTCAGTGGGAAAGGGGGCTGGAAGGTAAGCAGGGAGAGTGGTTGTGTCAAGCCGGGGGAGCGTCTGGCATATAGTAGCGAAATGGTTATTTGATTGCTCAGCTGCATCAACATAAGTGAGATGGCTAAGGAAGAGGAGGGGGTGTGTCTTATTGTTTAGTCCACAGAGTTCTTTAAGCTTACCATACCATTGACAGATGTTGGTCTGCTTCAGGTGTTGCAATTTGGTTGGGTAGTGAGACTTCTTTGCGGTACGTATTTCACGGATGACTCGGTTGCGAAGGGACCTGTAGTGGATGTGGTCATTGAGAGAATAGGCTCTGTCTCTCTATTGCATAAGTCTTTTGATCCGAGGTGTGATCCAGGGTAAGTCAGCTGGGTGAGATCTGACGGACTTCTCGGGGAAGAAGTGGTGGTGAGCTTCCGTGGTGGTGTTGGTATAATTTTTCCATTTGGTTTCCACGTTATCCACGCTAAGTACTTCAGTCCAGGGATGGTGAACTATCCACTGCCCAAGAGGCGCACTGCAGACTCAGTAATTGGCCTGTAGGTCTTCATGTAGGGTCTCTGTACTTGCGTGGCAGTGGCAGCTGGGGACCAGAGCACTGATAAGTGTGTGCTATACCCGGTAGGAGGCATTGGTTGAGGTGGTTGGTACTGGTCCGCTAAGTCAGTTAAGATAAGGTCAAGGGTATTTTGACCGTGTGTGGGGAAGGTCACAACTTGTGATAGTGACAGCTGGTCCTGGATATCAGTGGTGTCAATTTCATTATAATCCCAGCATAATACTAACTTGGCACATGGGTACCTAACTCTGAGGTGGTCTGAGGTGGTAATGAGATGATTGATAAGAGTGTCTCTGGTGGGTGAGCGAGGCAGATGATATGCCACACAGATTATGATGGAAGCAGCGTTGTGCGGGTGGGCCCGTGGCACAACACGTACCCATAATGCTTCCACATCTGCTGGGACTTGAACATCCAGGCGTGACAGGCGTAGGTCATCTTGACAAAAGAGGGCAACGCCCCCTCTGCATCTATGTGAACGAAGGTGATGAAAGAGTTGATATCCCTCAATATGACACGTTTAAGGCAGAATTTGCCAAGCCTCACATATGGCAACGGCGCTCGCGGCGGCTGACCTGACTGTACTTGCTAGCTCGTCAAACTTGTTAGCTAGGAAAGTGACGTTGGATAGCAGTAGAGACGGGAGATCATACCATATCCGTGGAACTTCAATGTAATGGTACGGTCTGTCAGGGGTGGGTTTCTCCGGTTTCCTAGCGGAGGTTACGGTCCTAATGGGCTTATGTGTATGACGGCCCTGCCTACGGCTGCGCGCGTGGAATATGTTCAGTGACTTGAGTCGCGCGATAACACTGCTATCAGGATAACCGTTCCCACGCTTTAGATGGTACAGAGTGCTTCGGGAGTAAGTGATTGGTGGCTATCTGTTGATATCTGTTGTAGGCGGAAGGAAATATTTGTCCCTAGTAGCCATAAACTCACTGGCGGCACTTTGAGGGCCACTGACACTGGTAGATATCTGTTAATATTAGTCAGTCGTAAAGACCGTGGGTCCTTGTCCCTGGCGCTTGGGGTCGCCAACACAGTTTCCACGATATATGTAAACACCGTGGTGGTCCTTGTCACTGGCACTTTGAAGGGGACCGATAAAGTGCCCACTGTCTGGTTTTTCATAAGAACATAAGAAAATAAGATGTCTGCAATAGGCCGGTTGGCCTGTGCATGGCAGCTCCTGTCGAGAGTTACTACCTGTTACGTTTTAAATGCAGGAAAGTGGTTTTCTTACCGTAGAACTCGGATACCTTCACACTGGTTACTCACCCAAGAGATTATTTTGTATCACTACGTAGAATTTCACTCTGCTTCCGGCATTCAATGCGTTGTGTACTTGATAAATGATGATTTAATGACTTCCATTAATTTCCAACATCCATCTAAGTTATTGGTTATACTTTGTCATAACCAATCAGTCATTACCCCTGGTAATAATGATAATAGAGGGGTTACAGATACGGGCAGATGATTGCACTTACGTTTATTTGGCACAATTCCATACACTGGACTTATAATTTGCATGGATAGGTCAGTCACTCACATTCACGCCACAGTACCGTAAGTTATAAGGGAGAGTTTGTCAACCTGGAGAATTAATCGTTAGATCTATTAGGCCGGCCTGGAGTGCTCTAGTAGCAAACAGGCCCTCACCATTGATCACTTCCTTTACAGGATGTGTTAACTTCTCGCTGGACTCACAAAAATCTCGGGGATTTGCACACACAGACTCATAGCACTGGTAGGACTGTATGGCCCCAGTTCTTAAGTCTGCGGAGCAGGAGGTCTTCTCTAACCCAAGGTCTAAAGCCCACTAGCTAAAATGTGGTTTTTTTGAGGCGTGAAGTGATGAACAGTACACCACTGTCTCACTGACCTGGCCCCCTATCGGCTGGCTAACATACCACTAATGGGAAACACATGTCCCAGTTATGGCTGGCCGGTTGCCTTAACTCTACCGTAAGCAAACATTTGGGATGGGTTGTGCGGGAGGCCCATCGCAACCCATGACATTCGCCCCTACCAAGAAAAAATTTTCTCTTGGAGAATAAATTTTCAGCACCTGTATACAATCAAGAGAATGCCTACCTCAGACACACAATTCGACATTCACACCGTGGTGTGTGTGTAACACTAACACTGCAACGGAATGTAGTCGCCAATCGCCACTGAGGGAAAACCTCAACATTTACTTTAGTTTTTATGGCTGGAGGAAAACTCCGCTGCGAGGGTGACAATTCCCGAGCAATAGTTCATGCTAAGCGTAAGCACGCTACATTTACATTAGAGCAACGTGTTGTGTGGTGTAGGGTATGTAGACATTGTTTAGGTGGCACAGGTGTTGTGTTATGCTCTCAAGTGTAGAAAGGTGTGAGAAAATTATACATAACATATGATGAGCCACCAGACGCTTGGAGGCTCGAGTCGACTGGAGTCTAGACCAACTCCACACTCATTTGGGAAGGTGACCTCTCAATCAGTTGCTCTGGTTCTGCCACAAGTCGAGACAGGAGGTCAGCCCCCTCTTTCAGGCTGCCCTTGATGTACCGGAGGACGAAGTTGAACTGCTGGAGATACAGTGCCCACCGCATCAGACGAGCATTTGCATTCTTAGATGGTCGGAGACTGGTGAGCGGCATGTGGTCTGTCTCCAACACAAACTCACCTCCGTAGAGATAGTAGTAGTACTTCTTGATGCCCTCCACCACTGCCAAAAGTTCCTTCTCAACCGTGCTGTAATACCTCTCCGCAGGTTTCAACTTCCGACTGTGATACGCAACTGGAAAAACCTCGCCATCTGCCTCTTGTAGTAGCACTGCGCCAACCCCATCTTGTGAAGCATCGGTCCAGAGGATGAAAGGCTCTTCCTTCCTCACTAGTTGAAAGATGGGTTGCTTGCATAGCAGGTTCTTGAAGGCACTGAAAGAATCCTCTTGTTCAGGGCCCCATTGCACCTTGTTAGATGCATGTTTCTTGAGCACGTCGGATAAAGGAAGAGCCACCACGGCAAAGTTTGGGATGAAGTTCCGGTAGTACCCTACGAGGCCCAGAAATGACCTCACTTGTTTTTTTGTAGTGGGCCGTGGTGCATCTTGGACCTTTTTGATCTTTTCATTCTGACAGGTGCAGCGTCCTCCGCCGACAGTGTGCCCGAGGAACTGTACTGCAGCCTGACCGATCTCGCACTTGCTTCGTTTCACGGTCATGTTTTTTTGTTGGAACCTGTGGAACACCTCCTCTAAGAGTTCCAGGTGTTCCTAAAATGTTGCTGAATGGATTACCACATCGTCCACAAATGCCTCAACTCCCTTGATGACGTTTAGGACTTGCCTCATGACACGGTTGAAGATGGCAGGGAAGTTTGTGAAACCAAAGGGAAGGACTCTGTACTGATAGAGACCCCATGGAGTACCAAAGGCTGTGATCTGTCGACTCTTCGGGTCCAGTGGGATTTGGAAGAACCCCTTGGTCAGATTAAGTTTGGTAAATAACTTGGAACCAGCTATTCTTGAAAAAATAGTTTTCTGATCACACATAGGTTCAGCAACCACCTGGGTAATGGCATTTACTCTCCTATAATTCCCAGATACTGACACCCCCCATCCTTTTTTCGGACGACTATCATAGGACTACAGTATGGAGACAATGATTTCTCGATGATTCCTATTGCTTCCTTTTCCTCAATTTCTTGTTTGACAGTGTCCAGTAGTCGCATAGGTATAGGACAGGGCTTTACCCGAACAGGTGTAGGGCTGGTCAGTTCAATGGTGTGACAGTCGACCCGGGCAACTCCTGGCTTATCAGAGAAGATGTCCATGTAGCGATGCAACAGAGAGCCAATGGCAACTCGTTCCTCTGCTAATAGATTTCCGTTCACCTCAACGTCCGTGAAAGTCTCACTCTAGCGGGAGTGTGCAGTGACAGGCCCATCCTCCTCATCACTGGCGGAGATCACTGTGGCAGCACAAGTTACCCCTGAATCACACTGGGACGGCTCGTCCCTGTCTTCCTCAGTGGAGACTTTACCCCCGATCGGTGACTGGAAGTACTTCTTCAGCATGTTGATGTGGAACTTCTTTCATCGAGATCCCACCTGGACGATGTATGTCAGATCCGAGACACGCTCTGTAATGTCGAATGGACCTTTCCACTGAGCCAGTAACTTATTGCGCATCGTAGGCAATAGAACCAGGCACTGGTTACCTGGCTGGAAACAACGAAGCTTGGCCTTCTTGTCATAGTAAGTCTTTTGGACCTCTTGAGCCTCTATCAGCTCTTGCTTTGCCAGTTGACAGGTTTCTTGGAGACGATCAGCTAAGTCAATGACATATGTATAAGTGGTCTTGACTTCCGGATCTGATTTCTCATCATCCCACAGTTCCTGAAGAACCTGTAGTGGTCCCCGGACGGACCTGCCGTACATAAGCTCCAAGGGAGACACCTTGAGTGAGCTCTGTGGCGCCTCCCGGTACGCGAACAGAAGTGGGGCAATGTAGCGTGGCCACTCCTTAGGTTGTTCGGCTGCCATCCTCCTGAGCATTTTCTTCAGCGTCCCATTAAACCTCTCACAGAGTCCGTTGCCCATTGGGTGATAGGGTGTTGTCTTTTGCCCCTTTACTGATAACAACCGCATCAACTCCTCCATCATGGCAGAAGTAAACTGGGTTCCCCCGTCACTGAGGACTTGTTTGGGAATACCAACCCGACAGAAGATTTCCAACAGGGCTTCTGCAACAGTCGTGGCCTCAATGTTCCTCAAGGGCACAGCTTCGGGCCACCTCGTGCTAAAGTCCACCAAGGTGAGAATATACTTTGCCCCATCGCTCGCCTTTGGGTTTATCGGCCCTACAATGTCCACCGCCACCCTCTCAAAGGGTTCAGAGATCAGTGGGAGGGGCCGTAGTGGTGCAGGCGGAACTCGCCCTCGATCACTGGTTTTCTGGCACACATCACAAGAGCGGACTAGCCTGGTGATCTCCTGGCCCATCCTTGGCCAGAAGAACGCTGCACTGATGCGATCAAAGGTCTTCTTTTTACCTATATGACCGCCAAGAGCAGTGCAATGACCTAGCTTGAACACAGCCAGGCGGTACTTGGAAGGAACCGCAAACTGCAGTCGTGTTTCACCCAGAGACGTCACAGTCTCTCGGTAGAGACGGTTCCTCTTCTTTACGAACCTCGTTTGATTCCCAAATGTCTCCTTGATGGTCCCAACCATCAAATTCTTGTGTACCGAAGTGAGCATGCTGTCATGCTCTTGCTCTTGGATGACATCCTGACTATTGATGAGATCAGACGATGTGGCAATAGCCAATGGGGTGACTCGAGGTTTTGTTTGAGCCATACCCCGAGTGACTGCAGCAGCATTAACTTGGGTCAAAGCGGCAGCATCAGTTTGGGTTGCAGCATCCAAGCACAACTGTTTCTTGCTCCCTTGATATATCCAATGATGAGATCGTATATAGGTTCCCTCATGACTGCTGCAGTGACCCAACCTGAGAAGAAGGGGGTGTCCACCTCAATCTTGGCCAATGGAACCGTTTTAATGTAACTATTTGCTAATTTAACACTTACTTGTACTCCGGTGTATTGATGTTGCCTCACCAATTCCTTCCTGACAATACAGCCCGATGCCCCACTATCTCGCATGACAGTCACTGGAACTCCTCCAACGTATCCAAGTTTAACAAGAAAGGTGGGGTGACCCCTCGAGGAGAGGTTGGAGACGGCAGTTAGTCAGTAGGTGTGTTGGGGTAGACTTGATTCGGTATGAACCCCTGCTTCAGGTTTCATGACGATCGGCCCTGCTGGAAGGTCAGGCCACTCCCCGCCCACAGTTTGAACATCGGCGGCTTCCTGCTGCTGGTCTCTTTGTGGATTATTATTGCTGGCACCTTGGCCTACGAATTGAGCCACGGCGGCTTCCTGCCGCCGGTTCCATCGTGGATTGTTGCCCGGGTGCCAACTGTCCTGATACTTCGGGAGGCCTTGGTACTGCTTCTGCTGCTGTTTCTGTTGCTGTCTTTGCGGTTGTGGTTGCTGGTTAGTTGCCTGTTGCCTGGGTGGGTTCGGTGGCTGTTTCTGTTGAGATTGTTGACTTTATTGGTTACCTGCCAACTCCCTGTTCGACCACCGCCTCCGAGTGTGGTACCCGAAAGCGCTGAAATGAGCGTCTGATTTGCTTGCCATTTCCTTCGACGTCTTAACTCCATTAGCCCTGATTTGAGCCACAAGTTCAGGAGGACAAGACCTTTCAAACTGCGTGCGCACCATTAAGTCTATAACCCCTTCCATGGACTTGGGGGTTTCATCCTTACTCATCCACTGAGCCACATAAACCCTTAAACGTTCCCGGAACTGTGCAGCCGTTTCATTTTCTTCCAACATTGCCCTGTTGAACTGATGCCTGGCCTGCTCAGTAGTCAGCCCATATGCCCGCAGCAGTGCAGACTTCATGTCAGGGAATTTATTTTCAGGACGCTCTAGTCGTCGAAGAATCCCTAAAGCTTTCCCATCAAATAGGCTCAGGAACTCAAATTCCTTAATGCTGTCATCAAGCTCGTAGGCTTCTGCGAGATGCTCAAACCGGGAAATGTACATTTCCATGGATTCGTCCTCCTTAAAGGTGGGCATCTGGGGAAATTTCCTATAAGTGACGTTTTGAGTGGGAGAATTTTGGTTCCTTTCCGCTAAGGCCAGTTGAAACGCCCGTTCCCTTTGTCTCTCTTCACGTTCCAGCTTCTTTTCTTCCTTCTGAAAGTCTAGCTGGGCTAAGAGTTCTTCATGCTCGCGTCGCTTATCTTCTCTCTCCTCAGCCTTCTCCATGTATGCAACCGCCTCAGCCCCCTCCAGCCCTAGGGCACGTGCTTTCTCAAAAGCCGCTGCACGAGCTGACATGGTGTAGGTGTGGGCGATACAATTGTGCAATATTTACCCACTGTCTGTGTCCCTGTTCGGGCGCCAATTGTTACGTTTTAAATGCAGGAAAGTGTTTTTTTTTACCGTAGAACTCGGATACCTTCACACCGGTTACTCACCCAAGAGATTATGGTGTATCACTACGTAGAATTTCACTCTGCTTCCGGCATTCAATGCGTTGTGTACTTGAAAAATGATGATTTAATGACTACCATTAATTTCCAACATCCATCTAAGTTATTGGTTATACTTGTCATAACCAATCAGTCATTACCCTTGGTAATAATAATAATAGAGGGGTCACAGATACGGGCAGATGATTGCACTTACGTTTATTTGGCGCAATTCCATACACTGGATTTATAATTTGCATGGATAGGTCAGTCACTCACATTCACGCCACAGTACCGTAAGTTATAAGAGAGAGTTTGTCAACCTGGAGAATTAATCGTGTAGATCTATTAGGCCGGCCTGGAGTGCTCTTGTAGCAAACAGGCCCTCACCATTGATCACTTCCTGTACAGGATGTGTTAACTTCTCGCTGGACTTCACAAAAATCTTGGGGATTTGCACACACAGACTCATAGCACTGGTAGGACTGTATGGCCTCTGTTCTTAACTCCGCGGAGCTGGAGGTCTTCTCTAACCCAAGGTCTAAAGCCCACTAGCTAAAATGTGTTTTTTTGAGGTGTGAAGTGATGAACAGTACACCACTGTCTCACTGACCTGGCCCCCCTATTGGTTGGCTAACATACCACTAATGGGAAACATATATCCCAGTTATGGCTGGCCGGTTGCCTTATCTCTACTGTAAACAAACATTTGGGATGGGTTGTGCGGGAGGCCCAATGCAACCCATGACACTACCACTCTCTTTCATCCATGAATCAATCCAGTCTCCTTTTGAAACTTTCCAGCATTCCAGCACTTACTACATAGTTGCTAAGCTTGTTCCACTCGTCCATCACCTTATTTGTGAACCAGTTCCTTCGTATCTCCCTCCTAAACTTAAACTTATTCAAACTTAAATCCGTTGCTTTGAGTCCTATCCTGCTCGGATATTATAAGAACGTTATCTGTATCCCCTTTATTGATTCCTTTCACCCACCTAAATACTTCTATCATTGTTTGTGTTCTGGGTAATAAGTTCAATATACAGAAGCGAACACAAACACCTGTATAGTTTTGAAGGTTCGATTTACTGGATAAGAGATATGTACACAAGGGGAGTAGCGCTCCTCAACCTGTCTGCTGGTCAACTGCTCTATTGGCGACGTATGGCAAGTGATACATTAACAGCTTCCATACGGCGCAAGGCACATTAATTAGGCATGAAGGACATCTTAAAAATATTGCCACACGCTACTAGCTAGGCTGAATAAATAATACATAAATGGAGCACATACATAATATACATAGCATAATATAAATACAGCATACAGAATATACATACAATCATATCTCCCCGCACTCTTCGTCTTTCTAGGGAATGCAAGTTTAGTTTCTTTAACCTATCCTGATATGGAAGGTTTCTAAGTTCCGGAATCATTTTCGTCATTCTTCGCTGCACCGACTCTAGTGAATTGATATCCATTCTATAATAAGGGCACTAGAACTGAACCGCAAATCGAGGTGCGACCTGACTAGCGCAAGATATAGTTGCAAGCAATAAGACCTCTGCACTCTTATTACTTACACTTCTAGATATAAAACCCAATACTCTGTTTGCCTTATTTCGAACATTAACGCACTGTTTTCTAGGCCGTAGGTCCGGGCTTACAAGTACCCCTAGGTCTCTTTCACAAGTCGACTTCTCTAGGTTGATGTTGTTAAGGCTGTATACATTGACAGCATTTGTTCTTCCAATATTTAGTACGCTGCACTTGCTGGTGTTGAATTTCATTTGCCATTTTTCAGACCACCCCTGCAGTGTGTTTAGATCCTCCTGTAATGCATTTGCATCCTGCCCTGAATTAATCTGCCGCCCTATTTTGGTGTCATCTGCAAACTTGCTTATGTCACTACTGATCCCAGTATCTAGATCGTATATGTAGATCAGGGGCCACCAAACTACGGCCCGCGGGCCGGATCCCAAGTCCTTCCCTTGCTCGTGGTAGCTACGCCTATGCTCTGACGTTACCAGAGCTTTCGTTCTGGCTTGCAAGTATTGAACAGAATGATTATGCGGCCCGCGCTCGTCATTCTTTCAGTTATCCGGCCCACTGTGAAAAAAGTTTGGTGACCCCTGATGTAGATTATGAACAAGAGTGGGTCTAGTACTGACCCCTGGGGAACCCCACTGGTTACACTGCCCCACTCAGATTTAACACCATCTACGCTGACCCTCTGTGTTTTATCGGTGAGCCATGATTTTATCCAATTTAAAACTTTCCGCTCGATACCATGAGCCTTAATTTTTCTCAGAAGCCTCTGATGCGGTACTCTGTCAAATGCTTTGCTAAAGTCTAAGTAAATAACATCGAAATTTTCGTCATTATCTACTACCTCGAAGACTTCCCTAAAAAACGTCAGCAGATTTGTTAGACAAAATTTTCCCTTTGTAAACCCATGTTGAGAGTCATAGATTAATTTGCTTTTCTCTAGATGCGATCGGATGATATCTGCTATAATTGATTCAAGAAATTTCCCTACTACTGATGTCAAACTGATCGGCCGGTAATTTGACTCTGATGCTCTGTCTCCCTTTTTGAATATAGGTACTACATTTGCCTGTTTCCACAAGTCTGGCACAACTCTCGTGTCTAATGATTTTGTAAATAAATTTACGAGGGGTCCGCTAATCTGTTCCCTACACTCTTTCAAGACTCGAGGGAAAATTTCATCCGGCCCTGGGGATTTTGTCTTCTTTAGTTTATTTATCCTCTTAAGAACATCATTTTTTCTGATAGTGATATTCATTAATTTCTTTTCTTCCTTTCCCCTAAGTATCAGTTCCACTTCTGGAATTTCCTCGCGAATTTCTTCTGTGAAAACTGATAAGAAGTAGCTGTTCAACGCCTTGCTTATTTCTCCACTGCCATTTATCACTTCTCCCCTCCCTGACTTTAAAGACCCAACTTTGTCCTTGACCTTTGTTCTATGTACCTGGAGAAATCACTTGGGATTCGCCTTGGATTCTCTTGCTATTTTGATTTCATAGTCTCTCGTTTCTTTCCTTACATTTTTCTTAACATTCCTAGATAGTTCATTATACCTATTTCTGTGCTGCTCCTCCCCTCCCTTTAATTTCTTATATATTCCTTTCTTTATTCCTATGTCATGTTTAAGTTTTCTGGTCATCCACCTTGGCTCATTCTATTTGACCGAATTTTTCTGTATGGTATATTTTGTTCTTGTGCTTTATGTAGAATACTAGTGAATATATTATAGTCATGACCATATTGTCAATGTTTTTCGTTTCCCAATTTAGGGTGGACCTGATTTCTCTGTGATCACTGTTACCTAGTTCTTCCCCTACTGTGATATCTCTGATAATATTTTCTTTATTTGTTAATACTAGGTCTAATATATTGTCACCTCCAGTAGATTCTGTAATTAGTTGTTTCAAGAAATTGTCCTGTACTGCGTCTAGGAAGTCTTCAGATTCATAGTCACCTACAATGTTGTCCCAGTCAATATTTCTGAAGTTGAAATACCCCATAATGCACAGGTTGTTATATTTTGCTGCCCTACTCATTTCCTGCCATTTGGGCTGAGCTGCTTCTTTGCCCAGACTTGGGGGCCTGTAAATCACTCCCATAATTAGTTTATCTCTTCCTTCCGTGATTTCTACCCATACAGACTCGGTTACCTATTTCACCCTTTATTGAATTATTAATACAACATTTTAATGTATCCTTGACGAAGAGCGCGACCCCTCCCCCCTCCCCCCCTTCCCTGTCCTTGTGAAAAAGGTTATACCCTTCTATGTGGTACTCTGATAAAAAAAATTTGCTCGCCAGATTCATCCAAGTTTCGGTGATTGCTATGACGTCTACATTCTCGGTACATACAACCGCTCTCAGCAAGTCTACTTTATTTCTAACGCTCCTACTGTTTGTATAGTATACATTTAAACCTACCCTTCCCTGGTCCTGATTTACCCCTTGTCCTGAGTAACCAATTTTACTTCCCAGGACCAGCTTGTTTTTTGACTCCCACTTACCCCGACCTCTCTCTACTGGCGAAACCCACCCTTTGGAGTGACAATTTCATGCTCCAGGGATGCAGACAACGTTTTTACCCCCGCACAAGACAAGTGTACTCCGTCACGACTGTACAAGTAGTCGTTGCCTTAGAATCGTTGCCAGCTATCAATGAATGCCCAACCATTGTTTGCACAATGTTTTTCCAGTCGGCAATTTATAGCAATTGCCCTTGGACAGCCAATCACGACCAACCCCTCTTCTAGGCAAGACACCACATACTATCGGGATCCCTCCCCTATCTCTAATCTTCCCCACAGCCTCCCTATACCTCTTGAAAAGTTCCTCACTCCTAACGTTTCCTCCCACACTAAGACACACTACTGGATTTGTACCCTCCCCTGACAAAACCCTATCTATCTTCTCAGCTACATGCCCTATCTCAGCCCTAGGAAAACACACCCTAGTCCTACGTTTCCTATCTCTTACACAAAAAGTCCTATCTAAAAACCTCACCTGGCTGTCCCCAACTACCACGACCTTACCTGTGGGCAGGGTTTGTACAACTGCCCTTTCCTCTCCTTGCTCCATACCGTCCTACCTCTTCTCTTCCCCGCCAGCTTCCCCCAGCACCTGGTAGGGGTTACTACACTCCACACCCTGGTCAGCTTTCCTGAGTCTGACCCTAGTCCCCTTGGAGACAACCACTCTCCACTCCTGCTCCTCCTTCGCAGGTGTCCTGCTAGGCAGGACACCTACCTGAAGGAGTTCAGTCCTGAGGGCTTCATTTACCCCTTTAGAGTGTCAAGCTCACTCCTCAACTGCCCCAGCTGCCTTAACAGAGTGGCCAGTAGGTCGTCTTTCCTCACACTCCCCTCCTCTTCCCCCCAAGACACAACGTTCCAAGGCGGCCATTTTCCTTGGTCACTAACGGGAGCACTTGGGGGCACGACCTTCTCCAAGCTGGGTCAGGTAGCAACTGAGCTGGGTCAGGTAGCACTGGGATGCACTATCGGAACACTGTATGATAATCACTTATTGCACTGATCACTTGGGATATACCAGGGTGCAGGGCCAACCGGCTCGGCCTGCACCCAAAACCCATAGCCCCTACAGGACATGTCTTGTCTCACTGGTGGTTGCAGGTGTGTGGCCACGTGGCCAGGACAGTAGCTTGGGGCGATGCAGGTATGCTCCAGCCTTCAGATTAGGTCAGTGAGGTGAGGTCAGGTTAGGTTGGGTCCAGCTACACTCAGTATTACACTGCTGTGCTTTTATGCTTTTCCTTGGAGTGCACTTTAGAACACTGCTCGGAAACACTGGTCAACAGCCAAAATGGTTCACATATGAGATCATGCTCACACAACTAATTTCATATTGCTGAATTCGAATCTGATATTTGTTTTGTTCTATCAGACCAGGTTTTATAAAAAAATCAATAGGTACAAATATTTAATATTCCATCACGTGTCGTGCAAAAGATGAGATTATCTCATGTGACTGTGCTTTCATGACTAATTTCATATTAATGAATATTAATTGGATGTTTCATTCTACCATCAGACCTACTTTCTTAAAGAATAAAAAAAATAGTAAATATAGTAACATTATCGCGTCATGCAAGATACAATTTTAAACCTATCACAGATAAGCTCATAAAAAATTGTACCAAAAAACATAAGTTCAAATCCTTTATAATGACAAAATATGAAGTTCTAAAAGTGCTTCTGAACTTTACTCTTTCTCTTGTACAGCTTGCTCCCTTCTCGTTGCAGTGTCCAGCAATAGTCGCCCATCATGTTAGGACTCAATTGTCCCTGATATCTGCTCTCCATTATGGCGATATCTTGATGAAATCTTTCCCCGTGTTCATCACTAACGTCTCCAAGGTTACCTGGGAAAAATTCAATATGAGAGTGGAAAAAATGCAATTTCAAGGACATCCTTGCTCCCAATGCATGATAATTCTGAAGCATGGTTGTTACGATTTCTTTGTAGTTGTCAGCACGATAGTTTCCAAGAAAATTCTTTGACACATTGACAAATGATTCCCATGCTTTTTTCTCCAGTGGGTTCAATGTTTTGGTGAATTCGCTATCATTAACTAGTATATGAATTTGTGGTCCATTCAAGACACCTGCTTTCAACTTGGCTTCGGAAACCACACCACCTAGTTTCTGAGATAAGTATAGAGTCCCAGCACCGAATTGATCCATAGCTTTGATGAAATTTTTAGCCAAACCGAGCTTTAGATGCAGTGGAGGCAAAAATATCTTTTCTGGATCTACAAGCGGATTGTGAGCACAGTTAAACCTTCCAGGCGCATCTCTTTGTCTTGTCGGCCAATCCTTTCTCACATAGTGCTCTGCATCAGCTCTGCTGTTCCACAAGCACAAAAAGCACATGTGCTTTGTGTAGCCACTCTGAAGGCTCAGTAGTAAACTGATGACTTTGAGATCGCCACATATCTTCCACTGGTGTTTCTCATACTCTATAGCTGCCAACAGAATTTTCATTGTTTCATAGCTCTCAGTCATTTTTGTTGCGTGTGCTATTGGGACAGATGGAAGCCGATTGCCATTGTGTAAAAGAACAGTTTTCAGAGAGTCTTTTCCTGAGTCTATAAACAGCCTCCAATCCTCTGTCTTGTATGTTTCAGACTTGCAGAGTTGTTGCATGAGAGATACTGCGTCCTCGCAATAACAAAGGTTGTTTGCCATCTTGAAAAATGCAGACAGCTGTCTATGTCGGTAACGCGCTGTAGTGATATGCACTCCATCTTCTAGCAGGTTTCGCTGCTTTAGTCTGGATCCCAAAACTTCAGCCTTTTCTTTTGACAAGTTTAGGTCCCTGATGAGATCATGAAGCGCTTCTTGAGTAAATAGTTTAGGCCTGGTATTTTCAGAGTCATCCTGGTAGTCGTTTTCCATTGAGGTAGAGGTAGAATCGGAATCACTCAATTCTTGTTCAGTCGGTGGATTTGGGACTGGAAGTTCAGCACTGTGCGGTACTGGTCGGATTGCAGAAGCAATATTGGGGTACTGTACCTTGCCTCGTGTCTTGATTTTTGTGAGACATAAGTAGCAGTCACTACTGTGGTCTTTAGGTTCACGCCATATCATTGGTACAGCAAACGGCATTCCTGAACTTCGTTTACCACACATCCACTCGCTCAGGTGGTTAACACAAGACTTACAGGCTACATGAGGTGCCCATTTCTTGTCTTGGTCACCCAAATGACATTTGAAGTAACTTTTGTAGTTCAATCGAACAGCTTTTGTGATTGGTTTCTTGAGGCTACCAGGAGTGAAGGCACCACATCTGTAGCAAAAACTGTCAGCACCGTTCACACACTTGCGACGTTCCATGTTTTGTTAATTTCAGAGTAATTACAAATCATGCAGGTGTAGATAGCAATATCATGAATCATCAAACTGAAACAAACAAAAAAGCACAAATCAGGACAAAATAATTGCATAAGTGGAGCCAATGAGCATATAAATTACTGTATGAATAGCATGGTACACTAAATATATAGATATGCTGGTTCTAGAAAACTGAGCCTGATACAGCTATACGAATGTCATAATTGAGTTCAGCACATACAATTACACTAGAATCAGACTGTTTTGATCCAGAACCATGAGAATTTTTTTTTATGTTGACCAGTGTAATCAATCGTTCACAGATCACTAGAATGTTTTGCTGAATAGATCCCGGTGTAGTAAGGCTGGTAGGACGTTGGGATATAGCAGGGGGAGGGGGCAGGGCCAAACAGACTCGGCCTAGCTGCTAAAACCGGGAGCTCCTTCGGGACACGTCTTGTCTCGCCGACGGTTTACAGTGTGACAGTGCTGACGTGGTGCTGTGTGACAGTGCTGAGGTGGTGCTGTGTGACAGTGCTGACGTGGTGCTCTGTGACAGTGCTCAGGTGGTGCTATGTGACAGTGCTGAGATAGTGTTGTGTGACAGTGTTGAGGTGGTGTTGTGTGACAGTGCTGAGGTGGTGTTGTGTGACAGTGTTGAGGTGGTGTTGTGTGACAGTGCTGACGTGGTGCGGTGTGACAGTGATGAGGTGGTGTTGTGTTGAGGTGGTGTTGTGTGACAGTGCTGACGTGGTGCTGTGTGACAGTGATGAGGTGGTGTTGTGTGACAGTGCTGAGGTGGTGCTCTGTGACAGTGCTGACGTGGTGTTGTGTGACAGTGCTGTGGTGGTGTTGTGTGACAGTGAAGAGGTGGTGTTGTGTGACAGTGTTGAGGTGGTGCTATGTGACAGTGATGAGGTGGTGTTGTGTGACAGTACTGAGGTGGTGCTGTGTGACAGTGCTGAGGTGGTGTTGTGTGACAGTGTTTAGGTGGTGCTGTGTGACATTGCTGACGTGGTGTTGTGTGACAGTGCTGAGGTGGTGCTGTGTGACAGTGCTGAGGTGGTGCTCTATGACAGTGCTGAGGGATTGCTGTGTGGTGGTGCTGAGATGGTGGTGTGTGGCAGTGTTGAGGTGGTCGTGCGAATTGATGTTGTGAGTTGGTGCTCTGTAGAGATAGTGGGGTGGTGGTGCAAGGCCATGCTGTGTGGTGGGAGGGGTGGAGGAGAGAGTGAGGGGAGCAGAACGTAGGTAAGACAGTTGTACAGTATGGTAGTTAAAAAGTGGAGGTTAAGGAACAGGTGAAGGAAAGAGATCACTAACATCATAATCGTTTGTGAATGTCGTAAACAAGGTCCAGCTGTTGATTTATACGAACATAAATATACGATAAATCTCCATACATGACAAAATAAATCCTAACACTAGAAATTTATGTCAATAAAAGTAAGATCCCAAACATAACAATGTCCATGGCACATTACATGTACAGTAAAATATAGTCAGCCAAAATTCCATCGACCTCACCCTGGCTCTCGTACTCACATTTACCTGGCAATACTTGATGTAGTAAGGTTGTATGTAATGGGGATTGTGATTGGTGGATATATTTTAGGCTATATTACTGTCAGGATCAGTATTAAACAATTCAAAGATAAGAATTTTATAATGATAAACTTTTCATAATTATTTAAGATCGTGAGAAGTTTCCACATGTTCGTATATTTGCTTGAATAATGAAGAAAATTATAATAAGGAATTGACCAAGCAACTACAGCCGGGGCTGCCACAAAATTGTCACATCAAATTTCAAGAATATATGTTCCACATTTAATCTTCATTGTTTCATGGTGAAATTAATAGTCTTTACAATGTAAGTATTATAAAATAATATTTGACCCAAGTTACAGGGCAGACACTGTAATAGACTCACTTGGCAGTCACGACATTGCACTTTGTATATTCTAGTTATCAGTGTGTGTGTTTGTGTGTGTGTGTCGCCCCGAAAAGGAGAAGGCAGCAAGTCTTCGGAAAAGGTTTTAACACTTAGCGTCTGAAGGATCCAGCGGTAGCACATGCTTTCAGAGAGCAGCTCAAACATGAGCTGATAAACAACCCAACAACAAACAACCCACATCCCAGTGCCGAATGGGATATTGTCGATACTGTCATGACAAAAACCTGCAGAGAGACCCTCGGCCAGATCGAAAGAACACACCAGAACTGGTTTGATGAAAATGACCCGGCAATCAATGTACTCGTCGATGATAAACGTGCTGCTTTAACTGACTGGCAGAACAACCCTCAGTCTCGGAACCAAAACTGATACCTTTCGTAAGAACAAAGCGGTGGCGTAGCATGAACTTCACAATCTAAAGAACGACTGGTTTAAATTTCAAGCATGTGAAACACAAAAATTTGCAAATCAGCACAAAATGAGCGAATTTTTCAATTCCACTAAAACACTTTTTGGGCCAATAACTTGTGGTGCATCCCCTCCGCTCATCCGACGGTAACTTCCTAATTAAAGACGATGAAGGCCTCCTTCAGCGCTGGAAAGAGCACTACCATTCACTGCTCAACCGAAACACCAATGTGGATGTCCTGACAACACAGCAGGTCCCTCAGCATCAAGAACTGACCCGCCTCAGCTATCCTCCATCCCTGGATGAGGTAGCTACTGTCATCAAACAGATGAAAAATAACAAAGCCTCAGGGCCTGATGGAATCACAGCCGAGGTGTATAAAATAAGAGGACCTCTACTTTCCAGCCATCTCCACTCTCTCCTAGAGCATATATGGTGAAAAGGAGGAAATCCCCCAAGCTCTTAAAGACGCCTCCATCGTCAATATTTCTAAGAACAAGGGAGACGGTCAGACTGTGACAACTACCGTGGAATCTCACTGCTGTCCGTAGCTGGCAAGATTATCGCCTAATTCCTCCTGAACAGACTTCTTACTGGGGCTGAAAACTTCCTCCCAGAATCTCAATGTGGCTTTATACCATCACGTGGCACTACTGACATGATCTTTGCTGTCCTCCAGATACAGGGAAAGTGCAGAGAACAGCGTCGTGACCTGTACGTGGCTTTCATCGACCTAACCAAGGCCTTTACTCGGTGTTTGTATTCGCTCCTGTAGATAGAACTTGGTACCCAGAACATGTACACTTTGTACAGTGTGTACTGACACCAACTCTCTTTTTCATTTTCTTGGTTGCCTTCCTTACTCATGCCAGCGCCAATTTAGCTGGTGGGGGTGGACATCGAGTACCAGATGAAGGGTCTTTTCAACATAAGATGACTCCAGGCAGGAACAAAGGTGTTGGCAGCTTCCATTACTGAGTTTCAGTATGCAGACGACCTCAACCTTGTCGCTCACACTGAACACGACCTACAGGACATGCTGAACACCTACGCAGATGTGTATGTACTCTTCGGCCTGGAGGTGAATGTACAGAATTTTTACATACAACTGGATTAATTACCCAAAAGGGATTAAACATTTGAAGATAATATTAATATAAATTAATGATAAACAGCCTGCACACAGCTGTGCCCGATGCATGAAGTTCTTTAACATACTTACCGATTTTTACTTATGTTTAATTGTCGAAACATAAATTCATATAGGTTGGCCCATTGCTCTATCCATTTTAAAATCAAATTAACAGTTTATACCAGCAGAAAGGCATAGTATAATACGAAACAACAAAGCCCAACCATTAATTATGCAACGGGGAACTAAGTAACCAATCACCGATCACTTTTACATTTATTTATATTTTTTACTACGTAGTATAGTAAACAAGCGGTCTTGAGTTGCCAGCTGTTTCCAGCAATGTTCGAAAAATCTCAGATTCTCTTTCAACCTACCCTTGGTTCAGACACACCTTCACCATTCATCCATCTTAACGGTACTACCCTCACCAATGTTACCCACTTTCGGTATCTCGGCTCCCACCTGTCCACCATCACGGACATCGATGAAGAGATCCAGCATCAGCTCTGATGTGCATCTCAAGCCTTTGGCAGATCTCCAAAACCGTGTCTTCAGCTGTAGGGAGCTGAAACTATTTACAAAGTTACACGTATATCGAGCAGTGCCCCCCCCCCCCCTGCTATATGGCAGCTAGACATGGGTCGCATACAGGAGGCACATCAAGGCACTTGCAAAGTTTCACCAACGTAGTCTACGTTCCATCCTCCGAGTTCGCTGGGAAGACAAGAGAACAAATGCCAGTCTTCTTGCTGACACCAACTGTAGGAGCATCGAGGCTACCATTATCCATGAACAACTACGTTGGACTGGCCATGTTACCCGCATAGGCGACAGTAGACTGCCAAAGCAGCTACTTTACAGTCACCTAACGAACAGTAAACGTAACGTTGGCAGGCAACTGAAAAGGTATTAGGATAGTCTTAAGACAAACCTGAAAAAGTACCAAATCGACCCCCTCATCTGGGAGACGTTTACTCCATACCGTAACGCTTGGAGGATCACCACACAAGAAGGTGTCAATACTTTCGAGTTAGCTCGACTGCATAACGAGACAGACAAGCGCCAACGCCGAAAAGACGCTGCCGCCGCCCCTCCCTCACTCCCTGTAGCCCCCCACATGTGCAACATCTGTGATCGACCCTACCGGTCCCGTATAGGCCTCTTTAGTCACCCCAGAACTCACCAACCTAGGTGACATCCTTAATATCTCATATCATTGTATCATAGCTGTGATGATCGTCATACTCGATTCCGAGTGACGGCAAAGTAGTAGTAGTAGTAGTAGTAGTGTGCGTGTGTGTGGTCGATATGGAACATAAACTGTCTTACGGTAGTCATTGATTATTGTCTTACATAGTTCATTCGGTATTACATTGAAAATTCGTTATATACGCCATTTGTCACCACGATACAATGATTACATCAAAATATAAGATCTGTAAAAAAAACTCTCATTGTCGCCTGTGACGAATGAATATGAAATGTTACATTGACACCTAAAGTGTTGTCAACATGTTTCCATTTAATAAAAGCGGTGGACAGAAGTCTGTAATTTCCTCCACAGCATATATTTGATTTAGAAACATATTCAACACATATTGTTACCTTCATACTCGTTTCAAAAATTAAATTGCCTGAATTGACAACTGATTGACAATTTCTTAAATGACACAAGTGTCAAACACTGATTTAGGTATGTTATCAAAGATCAGCCAATTCACACCTCTCGCTTGGCCCTGATTTCTTTTCAGATAAAGAAATTGATATAGCTTATAGAAAAGGATTAGTTGTGCTTAAAAAAAGTTATATTTCTATTTACAGTTTACATTCACTACACAACCAGACGTGACATGCACCTCGCATACTGAGACAGATTGCAAGCACTATTATCATTGTGTTATGTTTTATTTCCTCTATTAGCATAGTATAGTATATTGTTCTAGCTCGCAATTAACTTCAAACCTCCTCTTGTTCACACTATAGCCAAAGTTTAAGATGAACAGTATGAATGTTATCTGCGTAACATAGCAGACGAGGAAAATAATATATATGATAGATATGAAGTTAAGTAATAGTTCATCATTCACGGACACCATTACTGTAAGTAGAGGGGCACCTGCCTCCACTTCCCTCCCTCACATTCTCTTTACGTCATCTTCACCACCAGCCACTAGGCAAAAGATACGATCTAATAACAGTCTATTTAATGCATTTCTTATTAAACATATAAACTTTCCACAAATCTTTACATTTATATGTTTGTTTTAATATATTTGTTTTTACTTTGATATCATAGTTCGTTTACTATTGTGAGTTTCCTCAAACCAAATACAGCTCTGCCACACTGCTCAAAACCTGACGAGCCCCTGTAAACGCACTAGTGAATGGGACTGTACGTGTTTCGTAAGGTATGACTCTTTATTCTTGATTCCCTAATTTTTCATGGAGGCCTCATTACAGCAAGCCAGCGCTAGAACCACGAGGTCTCCTCGTTGAGTGAAGCATGACCTCTTCATTCCCTGTGACCGATGAGGGACAAAAAAAAATCACCATTTGCAACAACAGCAACAAGAAACCTCGAAATTAACATATATCCCTCGTACCTTCAAGGTGTAGTACAAGAACTTGTACAATAAAGCCACCATCAGCAGCTAATGTAGAAACTCTGACCATCGTGTCCGCCATCAACAGCGGCAGATGTGGTAGTGCGCTGCTTATTATGACGTTATGCTCGCTGACTCTGGTATGAGCGACATATTGAGGCGCTATGCTCGCTGACTCGCTATGAGCGACAAACTGTGGTGTTATGCTCGCTGACTCCAGTACGAGTGACCGGAGCCATAGGGAAGAGCTTGGCCACTCGCATCCCAGGCGCCATCTTGCCCCTCGGCTCCCTCTCAAGAGCACTCTAATGTTAATGTTTTCACTAAATCTTTAAAATAATCGTTATAAATACTCATGCTTTAAAAATAATAATAATAATAATAATAATAATAATATATATATATATATATATATATATATATATATATATATATATATATATATATATATATATATATATATATATATATGCTGATAACCACCAGGAAAAAAGAAAACACGAAGTTCCCAAGCGCTTTCGTGTAATTCACATCTTCAGGGGTGAGTACAGACTAGTCTGTACTCACCCCTGAAGATGTGAATTACACGAAAGCGCTTGGGAACTTCGTGTTTTCTTCTTTCCTGGTGGTTATCAGCATATACCTAGATCACGCGCACCTACAGTGATTTACTTGCATATATATATATATATATATATATATATATATATATATATATATATATATATATATATATATATATATATATATATATATATATATATATATGTGTGTGTGTGTGTGTGCAAGAACGTGATTTTATTATGACTGGTAGTTCTGTGATTGGGAGAATGGTTTGGCTAGAAATGGTGGGGATTGAACTCTCAATAATTCTGCTCATAATTGCAACCGGGGTGGGCTTTTTGTGTTTGACAGTAGGGTTGTATCTGGGGAGGAAGAGAGACAGACAAGAGACCTTTTTTTTTTTTTTCTTTTTTTTTTTTTTTTTTTTTTTTTTAGGTTAAGGTGGGGAAAGGATGGAAGGCATGCTGGGGCTCAAGGCACAGCCAGACATGAGGGATGGAGAAGTCACAACATATAGACGTGGGGGGAAAGGTTGGAAAAGAAGTTTAATCAGTTAAATAGAGGGGGACGACACCCCTTGTTTTACATATTACAGAGTTTGTTGGCTAACTAAGCTAACCTAGGATTTAGAATGAGGTTGCTCAATGGTTATTTTAGTAGACAATGACTAGATTGATTTTACAATTACAAGTTTATTAACATCTTATACTGTATTACGTTATGGACTCACTTGATTGTGACTTGTTAAATGTGAATTTATATCATCTAAGTTTTAATCTAAGGTGGATCACTGTGGCGGACAAAGATGGATCGCGGGTTGGGTTGTTGTCGTGTGGGCAGACTCCGGGGCCACCAGGCGTGGGGTCTCCCTCCGTTGATGTCTTCCCCGCGTAGGTGGTCTGGGCTGTGAGGGTCGTCCAGGAGCTTGTCCCAAACCTTCTTCCCTAGGCGATGGAACCTGAAGTTGAGGGCTTCTGTTTTATTTCTTAGGTGGATGGTTTCCACTGTCTCCTGGTAGGGTGGCGCTTGGCCACTGACTGACCTCAAACACTTGTTTTGGAAGCTCTGTAGTTGTTGTAGTCTAGTCTTCCCGAGTGTGACGAGTGGTATAAATGGGTACTCCAACACAGGCCTCACCAGCGCCGTGTACAGGTGAACAAGTATTTTCTCAGGCATCAATTTAAAACGATTTAATTTGGCTGCGGCGACTTTGGCTTTATTTAGTTTGTCCTTCACGTGGAGATTGATGCACGTCCGAGAAATGATGAGGCCGAGCAACCTGCCTTGTTTAGAGTACTCAATCTCTACGTCGTCGGTCATCAATGGCGCCGGCTTGAATTTGGCTATGGGTATGACCTCAAATTTCGTTTTGTTTGTTTTTATTTTCCATTTATTTTCATACTCCGAGATCTCCTCTATTGCCCGAGCAGTGAGTCGCGCCATCCTTGCTGTGGACCTTCGTGGGCAGGTGACGATCTGTGTTACATCGCCGGCATACATGACGTACTCGCTGCCGACGATTGGGGGTGGCAGGTCAGCCGTGTAGAGTGTGTAAAGGGTTGGTGAGAGCCCTGAGGCACGCCGCTCGATAGTGAGAATTCTTCTCCAAAATGTTCTTGCATCTTGATTTTGGCTCTGCGGTCCATAATGAAGTTGCACAGCAGGCGCGTCAGATTTTCGGGTAGCCCCAGTTGTATGATCTTATACTGCAGCCCTGAGTGCCAAACTTTGTCAAACGCCTTGCTGACGTCCCTCAGTACTATATTGCACTGCAGGCGGCCAGTCATGGCATTGGCGATCTGCTCGTAGGCCTGAGCTATGGCGGTGGATGTGCCTAGGTACTGGCGGAAGCCGAACTGGCGGAGATTATGCACATCTTCGTCCTCCAGATACATCCGCAATCGCTTGTTGACTATTTTTTCGAAGATTTTGGCAGGTACCTCTAGCAGCGATATTGGTCGAAAGTTTTCGACTTTATTTGGAGGCTTCCCTGCTTTTGGTATGAGGCGAATAACGGCGATTTTGAACATCTTAGGGAAGTATCCAGAGGCGAGGCAGGCGTTGCATATATGAGCAAGCCTCTCTATCATGTTGTCGGGGAGTTGAGCCAGGATCTTCTTGTTAATGTGACTTTGACCAGGTGATTTGTTTTTAAACCCTTTTATGACGGCTGACACATCTGCAGGAACTATGCGTTCCGTCAGGTAGCTTCCGTCCACCAGTCTAGTGAAGTCAGTCCGTGGGAGCGGCTGGAGCAGGTGCTGATGGTCCTGTAACTGACCTAAAATGCCCTCCTCAAACTCCCTGTCGAAGCCCTCGTTCTCCTGTTCACTAATGGTAAAGATCTTTCGTAAATATCGCCGATGTAGTTGTTCTTGGTTTTCTTCCTCGAATATTTTTACGTTGTTTTGGTCGAGCAGGTAAGGGACCGTGCTAGAGGTGGAACCCATCAGTCGCTTGATCCCTTTCCAGAATGCAGCAGAATCGCGGTAATTGTTGGCTGCCTCCCACACCAAGGCGGCCCTCTTTTGTTCATGTAGACGTTTGCTCTCGTGCTGGATGTCCGTCTGTAGCTCTCGGTACCGGTCTCTCAGCTGCTGCGTCCACCCGCGGATACTGGCTAGCTGGAACCTGCGGGTGTACTGTTGCAGCCAACATGGGTATGGGTAAGAGGAGTATCAGGGTCCTCCGTGCCATGTGTGGGGCGTATTCGTATCACTATGACCGTATGTGGAGTTGAAGTTGCAGATGTGGGGTTGCTGGTTTGTCCTGGGATTGAGACTCGAGGCAAGGGTCAGCCGCATGTTGGATTATGGGCATGAATGTGTTGTGAGGTCGTAAAGATCTGGCCGCACATGTACCGCTTATGCGGGAAGCCAGAAGCACAGCCAAGTGGGAAGATTGCATGAATTAGGTGAGGCGCTTACGGGAGGCAGAAGCCACCTGACTAGGTTGGTGTAGGACTAGGAGTGGGGAGAACCCAACCATCCCTCCCCAGAGTAGTCCGTTGTTATCAGTATGTGTTCCCTCATTATGCCAAGTAGCTAGCAAGGATATGGTGATCGAGCCCCTAACGATGGAAGATGAAGGTTGGATTCCTGAGGGCTTGGTAGTGTTGTCGACAGCTGTGAGAGTGTTGCGAGGCATGACTCAGGTGCTAGTGGTAAATCCGTCTGAGCGCCCAAGGAGATTGAGGAGAAATTGGTGGATTGGGAAGATGACTTCCGGGACGGAAGTCGAGGCAGCCACCAGTGAGGGTGTGTATGTGAGGACAGTCCAACAAGATGTCAGGGACGAGGTCAAAGTACAGACAGAATTGATGAATGTGGAACAACAGCAGGAGGTGAGGAATTCAATGACTTTTTTGAAGGAGAGGGCCAGCCCATAGAAAAGGCCATTGGGGCTCAGCATGAGATCCCAGAAACAACAGATAGGCTAGTTAGGGTGCCATACCTAAGGATCCCTCCAACCAGGTACCGGAGGTGAAGCAGCACATTAGCCAGTTGTTAGATCAGGGAGTAATCCAGCATAGTGAGAGTCCGTACTCTGCCGCCATTGTAGTAGTAAGAAAGAAGGATGAAACGCTGAGGTTATGCATTGATTACCGTAACCTCAATAAGGTCACAGTACGCGATGCATTTCCTTTGCCAAGGATAAATGAAACCCTAGAATCTCTGACGGGGGCCCGGTTTTTCTCAACTTTCGACCTAGCGGCTGGGTACCACCAGATCGAAGTAAAACCTTCAGACCGTCCGAAGACCGCCTTCAGCACAAGCTTCGGACACTTTGAGTACAGGCGACTGCTAATGGGGTTGTCAAATAGTCCAGGGATCTTTCAGAGATATATGGAACGGATCCTGGTGGATAAGATCTTCTCATCGTTGCTTGTATACCTTGACGACGTGGTGGTGTTTTTTAGTGCAATAGATCAGCGTGTAATCAGATTTTGACATAGTTGCTTTTCAGAATGAGGGAGAATAATCTAAGATTGAAACCTAAGAAGTGTAAAATTATGGCTTCCAAGGTAGGCTACTGAGGCTGTTACCGCAAACAGTAATGAGTAGGATGTCATGTTTATTGGGTGTGCCTGTCCGTATACAGTATATAGAGTATTGAGATGGTGGAGATGGAGAGACCCAGAGGAGGTTGGGGTGTTGGGTGGTGGTAAGGGGAGCTTGTTTGCGTATAAACGCCTGACGCAGTAAAGTCGGCCAGCCAGGGCTGGGCATGTAACGCTGGGCAGGGCACTGCCACTGTAGCTATCCCCACCAGAGAGTCATTACCTAACCTGTTCCTCTTGAGACTTTCAACACGTAAGTTTAACCTGTACTTAAGTTTACACAGGTAGACTGTGTCCATTGCATCAGTTATCATTCTGACAACATAGAAATATGGCAAACTAAGTACTCATTATAAGTGTTAAGATTAGACTAATTACATAGCTATGATTGTTTTGTGAATATATATTGCATTAAACATTTATGTATGATTGCCTATGTATGATTTATTTGAAATACTAAAATGAATTGTATTCAACAGGTTTAACTGAATTATAACGTTCGAGTTTAACATGAGGAGTCTGATTAACCTGTAAACGCTCAGAAGGCGTTTATAGAGGCTATCAGGTGTCCACCGAAGGTCTCACAGCTGATCCTGAGAAAGTTGGGGTAGTAGGGTGTGTCATACGGAGGCGAATTTTTTTTTTTGAGTTTGAAAAATCGGCCCATGGTATTAATGATGTAGTTGTATGTGCAGAATCATATGATATCTTCAGATTTGAAAAGTTTACATTTTTTTGCTAGGTAAATTTTAACTTGAAATCTTATGAAAATTCAGTATTCCCACCCTTTTACCAACACCACTAAATAGCTTATTTAAAGTAAAGTAAATGTATCAGGTTAATTTATTAGGATGAAATGATCCAGAATAGTGAAACGAATGATCTTGACACATTTATTAAATTTAATATTCCTTTAGAAAACAAAATCATCAAATACAAAAACCGGTTTTATTACTACGACCCGGTGTTGCTGCACACCATAGAGAACATGTCTTTCTTGCTTCTGTTTCTACTCATCACCTCCCTGCTGACCACCTGAGCTCGGATGTAGCCTTCCCTCCTCTCCTGGCTGTACACGTGACTGCTGACCTCGCTCACTTGCTGTACACAACGCTCTACGTATACTCTGGGTGTGCGAGGGCCAGGCAGGGACATGCATGGGGTTGTCCAGGAAAGCTCTGACTTGAACATTGGTGAGGCTGCAGGTAAGAGGGGGCTCACTGCCAGCCTGGATGTTATCCAGATCTATGAGATCAGTGAGGGTCTTGGCACCTAGATTGACTTCAGGAGTCTTCCTGACCCTGAAGGAATCGTCACCAACTGATTCGTCATGCCCAGATCCTCTCATAAGTCTCATATCCAAGATCTTTTTGACTGCCACTCTTCTCTCCTCCTCATCCTTACTGCAGAGCATTGTCTGCAGAACTGCCTCGGGATGAGCATACCAGGAAGATCTCCTAACAGTCTGCTCCACAATCTGAACAACCTTCCTTGGCTGACTCCTCAGGAGCTCAAGCTGGAAGAGAACATGCCTCGGACCTTCGGAGAACGATGACTTGACCTTGGTGTTGAACCAATTTGGCAAGTAGACACTCACGATGAATTGGACAATAAGTCTCAGGTTGTGAAGCTGGTTCCCTTTCAGTTTATGATAAGCGACCCAAATTCTGCAGAACCTGAGAGCCGTTGTGAGCCACCTAGAATGTGAGACTGGACCTATCTGCAGGTAAGCAAGTCTATCAGGTATGACCCCAGTTTTGATGGCACTGCAAATCAGGTAACCATAGTACTGGTCAGTACTCAGGTCGTCAATGACAGTATGTGCAAGCTCAACGAGTGGAGGGCCAACTGTGGTTTTTTCAAAGCTCGGATTTATTTCTAACTCAGTGGCAGAGTCCAGCATCTTGCCAAGAGGACCAGACCATCTGTTGTTTGAAAGAGTCTTGCCATCCAGCTCCTGGATCAGATGTCTGAGTGGCAACTCGTTGGTGTGGAGGTCACAAAGAATCCAGACCAGCTTCCTCCCAATCTTCCGCTCTATCGGCTGTATGACCCCCCCTTGCCACCCTGTGTTCGTGTTGGTGCTGTCCCCTCCAATGGCCTGCAGGGTCTGGTCTACGTTCCTCTGTCTGAGCCAGTTCACAATGTTATCTGCCACTATCTCAGCTGGTTTCCTGATGTCATCTTTCTCTGGAGTGAAATGCCACAAATACTTCCCTCCTTGTTCACTGCAGCAGGAGTAGTGTTCCTCCTTCACCATGGCAGGGAACAACTTGTCAGAATCTTCAACTTTCATGAACACTTTAGTGTCATCCCTTCTCCCATCAAAGAACAAACAATTGATTCCATTTTCTCTTATCCCCTTATCAAACTCCTCTTCTAGGTTACTGACAAGTTTCTCCTGAGCTCTCCTTACTTTGTTATGATCTATCACCAGGTGAACATCATCAGGTGTTATCAAACCACCGTCAACCCAGGCAGCTGTTGCTATCTCTGCAGTTTCTCTGAGACCAGTGTGGTGTCGCATGCTGGCCAGAGCTATGCTCGGGATATCTTTCCTATTTCGAATCTTATGCCTGGAAGGGTTGGGATCATCATTTTCTGGGTTAGGGACAAAGTCACCATTCTCCTGGTCAGCACTCGGATCAGCCATGGGGAAGTCATTAAACTCTGAATCAACTGGACTCCAATCATCGGCCTTTTTTACCTCACCCTGGGCCTTCTCAAGTCTCTTTTCCTCGGCAACTCTTCTCCTCTTCTGTCTCTCTGTGGCAGCCTCCTGTCTCTTGGACTCCGGAATATCTTGGCTAGAAATCATGAGAGCCCCTATACTGCCAGTCTTCTCTCTCTGTGCTTTGACAAATGCCAGTTCGATCACAGGAATCTTCAGTTCACTCTTGCAAATACAGGAGATGTGGGCCTCGGATTTACAGTCACGATCGCATCCAAACTCAGGACAGAGAACAATTGGGCACTTGCAAGTAATTATGTCAAATAACTGGTCCAGTTGCTTGGCAAAGCTGTCCTTAACTGCAAGTTTTCCTCTCCCAAGAGAGATATCTCTTGCCTTTTCCCAACTGGCTAGCACTCTCTCACTAATCTTCTTCTGACTTGTTATGACTGGAGGCTTGAACTGAGCGTTAGCCAGAGTGTACTGTGCCAAGACAGGTTTGGTCATATCACTGGCAATGTCTTTGTTTGTGTAAGTTCTTTGGTTCTTTTCACTGATTTGCCTGATTAAAACACCGTATCTCAAAGCATCTCTCAATGTAGGCAACTCCGACTTCAGGAGCTCTCTCCCAGACCCAAGATAGTGACTGAGATGGCTGGATTTTTGGTTCCTCGTCCTGACACAAGCAGCCATCGCAAATATTATCAACTTATAAATGCATCAGAAACTGAAACAGAAAAAATATTGTTAGTTGGGTTGTTAAAGAATGAAGTCAGAAAGCAATGTTCACTATTTAATTGTAATGCACTAATGCAGCTGTACGTTAGATTTTCGATAAATTTCACGCTAAAATTTACCTAGCAAAAGGTTGCAAAATATTGAAACTGAAATTATTTTCTGTTTATATACACTAAAATCTACCAAAAAAGTGATGGGCCATTAGTTTTAGCTGATCTTCCCTCCTATGACACACCCTACTAGAGGAGTGAAGCTGCCTTGATCAACGTTCTGAATTCTCTCCCCGTATGCCCTTATTTTGTTGTTCTCGTTTCTCCTGTGTGCAGCATCGAGAGCTAAGTTACGGTAACATGTGGCCATGGGATCAAAGATCCTGATGTCGAAGAAGGCTCGCTGTCCCTGCGTCCAGAATCCTCGAGCACTGACGTCAACTCGGGCTTTGTTGGATGTGTTTGACGTCCTATGTTGGAAAATCTCACCATCCAATGGAAGGAAGGTCGGTTCTACCCTGACATCACGGCAGATTTCCTTCAACATATTTGCTGTGAGAACCCTTACTTCGTCATGCCTGATGCATATGAAGCCTCCTTTCTTGCACACCATGGCGTGATCGACGTCATAGGAAGAGCCACACACGCATTGGGAGGGCAAACCTTCTACTGGCCTACCGTACCTTAGAGCATTGGCATCTGTAAATTCTTGTTTATTGAGACTGAAACCATTTGCCCTGATCGGTATCGTAGTTAACCAGTTCGAGGCGCCCACCTCCTTCGCTATAGCTACTTTTTTTCTTCAAATTCTCTGATACTTGCAGCAACAGTTGCTGCAACTTATCACTTTGGCCGTGCTGTCGTTCTGTCGTAATGGACCTTTGAATCTTGTTTGCTTCACTGGTATCCCCCTCCCCTGTTGCATTCTGAACTATTATGTGGTCTGTGAGGGCTGCCGTGAGCTTAACTTAGTTTTGATGTTCGGTGGCAGCAATCTCCAATGGATTGGTCAGTCCCATTCCGACCAGTCTCGGTGGTAGTGCAAGGAGTGATCTTTCTGCTGGGGTTAAGTGAGGGTATTTCACTAACTTGGGAATGAAATTGACGCTGATAGCTTCTTCCAGAGGATGGAGGAGGGGTCAGATATCAGGGATAGTACACATCAGGTAGTACGACACCAGGTGGCTCAGACACTTATCACTGTTATATACACACCAGGTGGCCCAGAACACTGTTTTCACTGTTATATACACACCAGGTGGCCCAGTCACTGTTATCACTTATATACACACCAGGTGGCCCAGACACTGTTATCACTGTTATATACATACCAAGTGGCCCAAACACGATTATCACTGTTATATACACACCAGGTGGCCTGGAGACTGTTATCACTGTTATATACACACCAGGTGGCCTGGACACTATTATCATTGTTATATACACACCAGGTGGCCCAGACACTGTTATCACTGTTATATACACACCAGGTGGCCCAGACACTTATCACTGTTATATACACACCAGGTGGCCCAGACACTTATCACTGTTATATACACACCAGGTGGCCCAGACATTGTTATCACTGTTATATACACACCAGGTGGCCCAGACACTGTTATGTCGTGATCCCAATATCCTTTATACCTGGAGAGTGAAACCTACCCCAACTTATCATCAAATACAAGAACAATGAGGGAACACGGCAATAATTATCCCCACAAAAACCGACTCAACTGAATGTACTTGAATAAATAAGAATAAGTTGGAGTAAGTGAGTCACAAATGGGAAGATAATTAAATAATTCAATTTATGTTCTTAAAGGAGTACTGTCTAGCAACCATGGAATTTAAGGGAATAAGTGATTGCCTATTAAAATAAGAGTGATGCGGAAAGGGTGAAAATATACCGTTAAGGAGTTAAATCAAATGAATACTACTTAACATTAACTATCCTGTATATTAAACACAGACATCCCAATATATACACAGCAATCGCAACCAACTGGTTAATTCCTACCAAATAGGAGATTCCTTCACACCAGGATTCCTTCCTAGGCCTAAGTTAACGTGCCACTAATTACCAGATACCACTAGGGTATTGTAGATGACTGAACAAAGCACGTCTGTACTGGGTCGGTGTGGACACGTCCTACCTATAGCCTATACCAACGGTTACTAGAGAGAGTGTCTCTGGCCAGCATAGGAGTGAGGAGCGTCTTAGATCACGCGACTCAGGACAGTTGCCAAATAGTCTATAACTAATTAATACTACTCTTGGTTTGACTTAACAGAGTAACACAAATGATGCATATTAATGACATACATAGATAAACAATTAACCTAAGTAACTGAGAACAACAATAGGATAATAGTAAAAATAACAAGTTATTAATAGCTTGTGTGGAGTGGAGGCATAAACAGATACCACACGACATGCTTGTTGCTATGGGGTCATGGGCACATGACACCTCCCCCCCAAAAAGTGAGCTTACAACTAACTGGAAGCGAAAATGGAAATACAGCTACACAGTGAAAGTAATAACTAACACAATCAGTTTAAATCAATATGAAGCAAAATAATTCATAATATAAACACAAGGTACTCAATGACAATAAAACAAAGAAATAATTTACACACAGACATAGTTTCTAGATCAGGGGTTCTCAACCAGGGGGGAATTTTCCCCCTCAGGTTTTCAGGGGGGGGAGGGGGGGGGGGGGGAACTGATACTAATACGGAAAAAATAAAGGATTTTCAGTATTATATGCATATTATTTGGAATGCACTTTTTGAGGCAGACAATCTTGGAAAGGAGGGGGGAATGACATTCTGACATATGGTGAAAGGGGTGCATGGGGCAAACAAGGTTGAGAACCACTGTTCTAGATAATCAGACTCGAGAAAGTGCATCAGCCAACACGTTCTCTTTTCCGCGGATATGGGAAATGTTCAAGTTATAGGGCTGAAGTGATGGAGCCCACCTCAAAAGTCTTTGGTTGGTATGTTTCATCCTGTCAACAAAAGTAAGTGGGTTATGATCAGTGAACACCTGAACGGGATAAGCAGTGCTGCCAACATATACTTTGAAGTTTTCTAGTGCCATGATCAGTGATAAAGCCTCCTTTTCAATGGTGGCATAGTTTCTTTGATATTTGTTAAATTTTCTACAAAAATAGCACAGAGGATGAAGCACTTGATCACTCTCACCCTCTTGCAGAAGCACAGCACCGGCGCCAATTTCACTGGCGTCGACATGGAGAGTGAACTGTTTCTGGAGGTCAGGGGCAAGTAGTACAGGAGCATTTGCCAGCAGGGATTTTATATTCTCAAAAGATTCCTGTCAAGTCGTAGTCCACTTGAAGGTTTTCTTGCCATTCAGCAGGTCAGTCATGGCAGAGACAATAGAGGAGAAGTTTGGGCAAAAACGGAGGTAGTACCCCGCCATACCCAGCAACCTCATCACACTCTTCTTATCGCCTGGCACTGGATACTGTTGAATTGCCTCAATTTTGGCTGCTATAGGCTGGACTTCACCTTGTACGACCACGTGCCCCAAGAAAGTGACGTGGGCATGGCCGAACTCACTTTTGACGAGGTTCACCGTCAGCTTGCTTGCAGCCAGTACGGAGAAGAGGGCTTGTAGACGACTCATGTGATCTTCCCAGGAACTGCTGAAGACGATGAGGTCGTCTAGGTAAGAGCGGACACCTTCCAGACCAGACGTGATGTAATTCATGAGGCGTTGAAAGGTTGCAGGGGCGTTCCGCATACCAAACGGAAGGACTGTGAAATGGTACAACCCCTCAGGAGTGACAAAAGCACAGATGGCCCTGGAGCGTTCAGTAAGTTTTATCTGGTAGTAGCCCTGGAGGAGATCCAACTTGGTCACGTACCTTGCCTGTCCAAGATCGTCGATCACGTCGTCGATGCGTGGCAAGGGATAACCGTCTGGTTCAGTGACAGCATTCACCTTGCGATAATACACACAGCCGCATCGACCCATTCGGCTTTGGAACTAGAACAACAGGGGATGCCCATGGACTGATGCTGGGCTCCACGAGGCCCAGCTCTTGAAGACGCTGCACCTCGGCTCGCACACACTTCCGCTTGAAGGCGTTAAGACGGTAGAGACACTGTCGGATTGGCTTGGCTCCCCTGGTCTCAACGTCATGCTCCAGCACCGAACAGGAGTGTGGGTGATCACCAACTATAATAAGATACTCCTGTAATAGAGACTATATTATTGGCTTGGTCACTAGCGAGATGGCACAACTTAGCACTGGGGTCCTCCAAGATAGTCGAGTTTTCCACTTTTACACTAGACCCATTCATTATTTCAGAAAAACACTGATCTTTATCATCCTTACACTCTGGCACAATGATACAATTTGGCAAGGATTGATCAACACAAACAACTGCTTTTCCCAGGGTTTCGTCACGAACATGATATGACTTTAAAAGATTGACATAGATAAGGCGGTTTTTCTTACGCCGTTCCGGAGTGCTAATTACATAATTCACGGCCCCCTGTTTTTCTAGAACTTCATATGGACCACTGTATTTAGATTTAAAAGGGTGATCATGTAAGGGCAGGAAGGCCAACACCTGCTCCCCCACTTGGAATTCTCTAGGTTTTGCCTGATGGGACTTATCAAAATGCAGTTTCATTCTCACCTTAAGTTGGACTGGGCAAGTTCTACAGCCAGACGCAACTTCTCCTTGAATTGGACCACATATGAAGCTAAGGGCGTCGCCCTCTGGTCACTCAACCAACACTCTTTTAACACCTTAAGAGGCCCTCGCGCCTCATGTCCATAGAGGAGCTGGAAGGGCGAGAATCCTATCGACTCTTGTTTACTGTCCCGAACAGCAAACAAAAGCAGGTCAACTCCCTTGTCCCAATCCTTCCCAGTCTCCAGACAGAAGGTGCGCCACATGAGTTTTAGTGTTTGGTGAAACCTCTCTACCACCCCCTGTGACTGAGGATTATAGGCCGAAGACTTCAACTGCCGGACTCCCAGGGTTTGCATTACCTGATTAAACAACCGGGAAGTAAAATTGGAACCCTGATCTGACTGCACCACTGTACTGTAGGAAAGCCTACTTGAGTGAAGAAGTGGGTTAAGGCTTTGATAACATTCTTCGCTGTGATGCGGCGCAAGGGAATGGTTTCAGGATAGCGGGTTGCACAATCAATAATGGTTAGCAAGAACTGATGACCACGAGGGGTCTTAGGTAAGGGACCGACACAATCTATGACCACCTTACTAAAGGGCACTTCAATGACTGGGATAGGCTGCAAAGGGAATGGTTTGACACTGGGGTTCGGTTTCCCCGCTACCTGACAATCATGGCAAGTGCGACAGTAAGAGCTGACGTCTCTTCATCCTAGGCCAAAAGAACTGGGATAAAATTTTTGCATAGGTCTTTCTAACTCCTAAATGACCACTCACCCCATCATGAGCTATACTAAGTATGTCCTGCCGCAAAGGTTTGGGAATAACAACTTGATGATGAACTAACCAAGGGTGATTGGCAGGAGAATTAGAGGGACGGAACTTCCGCATTAATACCCCAGACCCAGTGTAGTAGCAATTTGATTCTTGCTCAGCTTCTGACTCAGTAACTGGCCTATTGAGAAAACCTACTAGCTCAGGATCCCCTGCTTGTAGCTCAATAAATTTACTCCTAGTGATGGGAGAGGAACCAAAACTAGTGATATTTGGGTTCTTATCTCCATCAGAACTAATCTGGAGGTTATCTGGTTGTGGGGAGTCCTCAAAAAATTCACCGAGACCAAGATCAGTATGGTCCGGCTGGATAAGATTATCCTCGGGCTTCTGACAGTCCTCGAGGGAAACTCCATCAACTTCACTAGTCTCTTCTACCTCTGTACTGCGGCTCATGCTACGGGTCACAGCACACGCAGGGAACAACCCTGGAAAGTCTACTTCTAACTGCCTAGTATTATTCTCGGCAGTGGGACAAGATGAGACCATAACATTAGGGAACATTATGTCCCCAACGAGGTCATTTCCTATCAATAGAGAGACCTCTTCTACAGGTAAGCTATCTACTACTCCTAACGTGACATAGCCTGACTTTATGGATGACCGCAGGTACACTTGGCAAAGGGGAATACGCGACCCACCGGTCAAACCGTTCACAAGCACCCAGCTACCAGTATAGCATGAATCCAGGAATGGAGCAGCTTCTTTAGTAACAAGAGATAAGGCTGAGCCTGTGTCTCTCAAGAGCTTAACAGAAGTGGGTTGACTGAATTGATCCAGAGCTAAGGAACCAGAACAAAATGGTTCAAAGGTTGATATCACAGAAGAGGGGGAAACATCCAGGGCAACAGTCTGACTGAGGGCAGTGACACAGGGCTCCAATAATTTCTCCGATTGCTTAGCCACCCTAACCAAAAGAGAGGGGGATCCTTGATGAGAAGAATTTCTTTTCTTTAACTTGAGACAGTCGCTGATGACATGTCCTGGCTTCTTACAGTACCTACAACCAAAGTTTCTCTCACCAGTAAGGGTAGATCCACCTGTCCCATGGACCATGGGCTCACCTGGGGTAGATGGTGCAGAACCTGAGGGTCGAGTCGGTATGACAAGAGGCAGGGACCCCGGTGTAGATGTTGGTGTAGGCCGCTTGGAGGAAGTGAAGGACTGGGACATGGGAGCATAAGACCTGGAATTTACATTTCTATTAGTTAAGGAATAATGGTCAGCCACTGGACCAGCATCAGCCAGGGTACAGATACCTCTCTGATCCAAGTGTGCTCGAATGTCGCCTGGGATACATTTTCTAACCTCCTCTAGCAGGATTAGTTCAACCAGCTTGCCATGTTCTACATGGGCAGACTCACTTTCAATCCACCTCCGACAAAGGACCTGTTTCTGCCTGAAGAACTCCACAAATGTTTGTTTGTCAGTCTTCCGGCAGTTTCGGAACTGTTGCCGGTAGGCTTCAGGAACAAGTTTATAACTATTCAAAACCGCGGACTTAACAAGGGCATAGTCTCGACATTGATCCTCAGAGAGGGCAGAAAACACATCTAATGCCTTACCAGCGAAATGTCTATAAATAAGTCGAGACCATTGAGAAGCGGGCCACTTGTCAAGTCGGGCAATTTTCTCAAAAAGAGAGAAGAACTTGTCTGGTTCTTCCACATTAAATTTAGGAACACTGTTGAGACATTTGTCTACACTAAATGTTGGAATATCACTACCTTGAGCCAAACCTCGTTGTTTGAGAGTTTCCAGCTCCACCTCGAGCCTCTTGAGTTCAACTTGTAAGGCCAAATTACTTGGTGTAACAATTTCCCCTGAATTTCCCGACGGTTGGGCTATGATTTCACTGTCAACAAGGTGGTTGAGGACAGCCTCTTCTAACCTAGCCTTATTGATGGAAGAGCGGCCTTCTAAATCATAATGATGAGCGAGGGATTGCCACTCAGCCTCAGTAAGCCCCTTCAGTTTTTCGGCTGAAGGTGAAGCCAAAAAGCTTTCCAGGTCAAACATGTTGAACTCAAAATCATAGCAAAAAAAAAAAAGTAACCGTGGCAGCTAAGCTAACTAGCTAGCTAATCAATAATATTAAAATGCAATCAACTGTGAAACACAGCAAGGGATTAACCAAACACCTGGTACACAAAGATAAGGGTTAACTCACCAGTAGCTTAAGCAATAAAACAGGAGCAATATAATTAAATGAACACTGTGAACACAGCCACTTGCATCCAAAAATACTTAGCTATAAAACAACACCTGGCGAGTAATCAACACTTGATATGGCACAACAATGGTTAACTCCCGGACCAAAGCCCCCACTTGTTGTGATCCCAATATCCTTTATACATGGGGAGTGAAACCTACAAGTTATCATCAAATAAAGGAACAAACAGGGAACACGGCAATAATTATCCCCATAAAAACCGACTCAACTGAATGTACTTGAATAAATAAGAATAAGTTGGAGTAAGTGAGTCACAAATGGGAAGATAATTAAATAATTCAATTTATGTTCTTAAAGGAGTACTGTCTAGCAACCATGGAATTTAAGGGAATAAGTGATTGTATATTAAAATAAGAGTGATGCCGGAAGGGTGAAAATATACCGTTAAGGAGTTAAATCAAATGAATACTACTTAACATTAACTATATTAAACACAGACATCCCAATATATACACAGAAATCGCAACTGGTTAATTCCTACCAAATAGGAGATTCCTTAACACCAGGATTCCTTCCTAGGCCTAAGTTAACATGCCACTAATTACCAGATACCACTAGGGTATTGTAGATGACTGAACAAAGCATGTCTGTACTGGGTCTGTGTGGACACGTCCTACCTATAGCCTATACCAACGGTTACTAGAGAGAGTGTCTCTGGCCAGCATAGGAGCGAGGAGCGTCTTAGATCACGTGACTCAGGACAGTTGCCAAATAGTCTTTAACTAATTAATACTAATTCTTGGTTTGACTTAACAGAGTAACACAAATGATGCATATTAATGACATACATAGATAAACAATTAACCTAAGTAACTAAGAACAACAATAAGATAATAGTAAAAATAACAAGTTATTAATAGCTTGTGTGGAGTGGAGGCATAAACAGATACCACACGACATGCTTGTTGCTATGGGGTTATGGGCACATGACATGTTATCACTGTTATATACACACCAGGTGGCCCAGACACTGTTATCACTGTAATATACACACCAGGTGGCCCAGACACTGTTGTCACTGTTATTTACACACCAGGTGGCCTGGACACTGTTATCACTGTTATATACACACCAGGTGGCCTGGACACTGTTATCACTGTAATATACACACCAGGTGGCCTGGACACTGTTATCACTGTTATATACACACCAGGTGGCCTGGACACTATTTTCACTGTCATATGCACACCAGGTGGCCTGGACACTGTTTTCACTGTTATATACACACCAGGTGGCCTGGACACTGTTTTCACTGTTATATACATACCAGGTGGCCCAGACACTGTTATCACTGTTATATGCACACCAAGTGACTAAGACACTTATTTACACACACCATCTGCATAATTGGTAAGAAGCTTCTACACCATCCCCGACACCGGCTCCTACTACCACCTGAGATCCCTTGTCCAAGAATTGCTGTGCGACACCACAACCGCATCCAGCCCATACGTGCACGAACTGATCGCTATAAGAACAGCCCAGTCCCAACCATTGTAAAAATTATCAATAACTTGTAATACTGTAACACTGTCACTATGTTGAAATGAACTGTAGTTTGAGCTTTTCCCCATCTAAGTTATTATATGTCTTATTTGTGTCACTTATGTTACTTGTATATTATTTGTAATTCGTAACCCATTCCCCAAATATGTAACTGTATATTTTCAGCCTTCTGGCTGCCAAGCTCCTTCAATAAACCGTTAATTATTATTATTATTATTATTATTATTACACTGTTATATATAGACACCAAGTGGCCCAAACACTGTATATACATCAGGTGAACCTGACACTTGTATACACATTATATATAAACCACGTGTCCCTCGCATATTAATATACACACTCGGTGGCTTTTACTCTCGTTTCCACACGAGTTGGCTTTAAGAGACATGATTAAGTCTTGGTTCCTGGAGGTCACTTTATTGTTTGCCTTTCATCAGAGTGAGGCACTAAGTCAATGTCCGAGTGTTTGTCTTCTCTGCTTTTGTGTATGTATGTGGTATTTTGTGTGAGTGTGTGTGCGTGTGTGAATGTGTGTGTGTTCAGCCACCCACAGGGTGGTGAAATGCGTCTAGAGTTGCAGCACTATATTAGTGTTAAGGTGCAAGCACTGCTTGCTTCCTCCCGCTTTCAGCTGCTGCCGCTGGCTAGCCCTAGTGGCGAACAGGGAAGCAACTTGCATAAGTCTGCCCCTTCCAGTACATGCCTCCTCACCATCAAGACTCCTGCTGTGCCTCCTCGTGGCAACACACGGTAACTGGGTGCCCCGTGGGCCCAGGCTAGATCAGCAGGGAATCTCGGAGTAGCAGTGGGCCCCAGAGGGACGGAGCATGGGCCCACTAGCATGTGGATACGTCCTGGCGCCTACCAACCATTACCCCGCTGCCTTGCGGATTAACCTTCGCACGTATAAGGCTACAGGAGTGAATCCCGAACGAAAAATCTGTGGTGTAGCCCCGCATCAGGCAGACATACTTACAGAGCTCCAACAACACCCCAACGGCGGTGTAGGCGAAAGAGATGACCACCATGGAAACCCAACAACTACACCGGCGGACGAAGGCAATGCCTGATGGATAGGCTACTAAGGCGAAACCCAAAAAACTGAACTATCGGCAGTCCATTGCGACTTTCCCTCTCTCTCCCAAGTCGTTGCAACACTTGCACCACTGGATCAGGAAAGGGGAGACCCAAGATGTGTGGTTGCAGCCTGCACTCCTTCCTTACCACATAAATCAACTCACGCCATCATCCGGTTCATCATACCTCTCATCGTCATCAAAACCTCTATACCCCCAAACAGACGAGTGACGACGGGGACAGGCAGAGATGATTGCTGGGAGTCTCTAGTCACAACTCTGCACATGGGTGGCACAGACCAGATGATCGTTTATGCACTGGGATCTAGGCAGCAGTACAGTACAATCCGGTCCTGTCTGTGCGACTCAGTACCCCTTTTGGGGAGCCAGTAAGGTCAACCTTATGCGGTCGAAACCACAACCAAAATCACAGATCCATTCAAAAACAAACCATACAGCCTCTTATTGTCGCTGCATGGAATGTCAGGACCCTTCTGCATACCGGCACAAATGCGCTTCCTGAAAGAAAAACTGTCCTTATGACAAAAGAGTTGGCGAGGTATAACCTCGACATAGCAGCCATCAGTAAGTCCCAGCTCCCATATGAGGGCCAACTCACAAAACGGGGGTCTGACTACACCTTCTTCTGGACGGGTAAGCCTGCTGCTGAGAGAAACAGCATTTATGGAGTTGGCTTTGCCGTCCGCCAACACATCCTATACAGGCCAACTGAGATGTCTATTGGGATCAACGAACTCCTCATGACGCTTCGAGTCCCACTGAATCACTCACGTTATGCCTTCTTCATCAGTGAATTCGCCCCAATACTGGATGCAGAGGATGACATCAAGGAGGCCTTTTACGCCGACCTCGACAGAGTGCTAACCTCTATCCCCAGAGAAGAAAAGGTTGTGCTCCTTGGCGACCTTAATGCCAGAGTTGGCAGAGATGCTAATATTTGGCAGGGAACCATCGGGAGAAATGGACTAGGCAAGTGTCATCCCAACTGCCTACTCCTCCACAGCAAGTGTGCTGCACACAACCTCGCTATCATCAATACCTTGTTTAGGCAGGCCGGCAAGTTCAAGGGTTCTTGACAACACCCACGATCCAAACACTGGCATCTTGTTGACTATATCATTGTCAGAGAAAGAGATCGCCGAGATGTCCTCATCACCCGTGCCATGCTTGGCTCAGACACTGTCCATCCACTTGTCACATCCAAGCTCTCACTTCACGTCGCCCCAAAACGTCAAAGGCAGCAAGTCTCCAGAAGAAGTGTTAATACTAAGCTTCTGGAGGAACCAGCGGTACCACAAGTTTTCAGAGAGCACCTCGAACAAGAGCTTATAAACAACCAAACAGCAAACAAATTTGAATCCCAGTTCCGAATGGGATACTCTCAATACTGTTATGACAAAAACCTACAGATAGACCCTCGGCTAGATCAAAAGAATACACCAGGATTGGTTTGAAGAAAATGACCCGGCAATCAAAGTACTCATCGATGATAAACGTGCTGCTTTTACTGATTAGCAGAACAACCCTCAGCGCAGTGGGAACTTCGGAATCTAAAGAACGACTGGATTAAAAATAAAGCATGTAAAGCACAAAAACTTGCAGATCAGCACAAAATGGGCGAATTTTTCATTTCCACTAAAACATTTTATGGACCAATAACTTGTGGCGCACCGCCCCTTCTGCTCATTTGACGGCAACCTTATAATTAAAGACGATGAAGGCTTCCTTCAGAGCTGGAAATAAGCATTGCCAAACATTATTCAACCGAAACACTGATGTTGTTGTTCTAACTACCCAGCAGGTCCCTCAGCATCCAGAGCTGACCCACGTCAACTTTCCTACATCCCTAGATGAAGTAGCTTCTGCCATCAAACAGATGAAAAATAATAGAGCCTCAGGGCCTGTTGGAATCCCAGCCTAGGTGTATAAAGCAGGAGGACCTCTGCTTACCAGCCGTCTCCACTCTCTCCTGGAGAATATATAGGAAAAGGAGGAAATCCCCTGAGCTCTTAAAGGCGCCTCCATTGTAAATATTTATAAAAACAAGGGAGAACAGTCACACTGTGGCAACTACCGTGGGATCTCACTGCTCTCCGTAGCTAGCCAGATACAAGAAAAGTACAGAGAACTAACAGCGTCGTGATCTGTACATGGCTTTCTTCGACCTAACCAAGGCCTTCGGTTCGGTCAACAGGGAAGCCCTCTGGTGGACCCTTAGTCGTTTTGGCAGCCCACCAAAATTCATTGCCATTGTGAGGCAACTCCACGATGGCATGAACGGCAGTGTCCTGCACAACGGCACCCAGTCAGAGTTCTTCCCCATCCAAACAGGGGTTAAGCAAGGGTGTGTACTGGCACCAACTCTCTTTTCCATCTTCTTGGCTGTCTTCCTTACTCGTGCCAGTGCCAATTTAGATAGCTGGATGAACATCAAGTACCGGGTGAAAGGGGGTCTTTTCAACATAAGACGACTCCAGGCAAGAACAAAGGTGTCGGCAGCTTCCATTACTGAACTTCATTATGGAGATGACCTCCCCCTTGTTGCTCACACTGAACACGACCTACAGGAGATCCTGAACACCTACACAGACGCGTATGAACACTTCGGCCTTGAGGTGAATGTACGTAAGACTCAGCTTCTCTTTCAACCTGCCCCTGGTTCAGACACACCTCCACCTTCCATCCAGCTTAACGGTACTAACCTCTCTAATGTTGCCCACTTTTGGTTTCGCGGCTCCCACCTGTCCACCACCGCAGACATCGATGAAGAGATTCAGCATTGGATCAGATGTGCATCTCAAGCCTTTGGCAGACTCCAAAATCGTGTCTTCAGCTGTAGGGAGCTGAAATTATCTACAAAGCTGCACGTACTGTATATCGAGCAGTGGTCCTCCCCACTCTGCTATATGGCAGTAAGGCATGGGTAATATACAGGAAGCACCTCACGGCACTTGATAACTTTCACCAACGTAGTCTACACTCCATCCCCCGAGTTCGCTAGGATGACAAGAGAGCAAATGCCAGCATTCTTGCTGACACCAACTGTAGGAGCATCGAGGCTGCCATTCCAAAAACAACTACTTATGACTGGTCAGGGACGACAGTAGACTGCCAAAGCAGCTACAGTTCTTTTCAGGCACCTAACGAATAGTAAACGTAATCCTGGCGGGCAATTGAAAAGGTATAAGGATAGATTTAAGACAAACCTGAAAATGTGCCAAATCGACCCCTTCAACTGGGAGTCGATTACTCCACATCGTTACGCTTGGAGGAGCACCACACGAGAAGGTATCAATACTTTCGAGTTAGCCCGACTGCAAGCCGAGGCAGACAAGCGCCAACGCCGGAAAGACGCTGCAACCAACCCCCCCGTAGCAGATGGAGCCCTCCTCATGTGCAACGAATGTGAACGATGCTGTGGGTCCCGTATTGGTCTCTTTAGTCACCTCAAAACTCACTCACCTAGGTGACATCCCTCATACCTCATATCATTGTATCATAGCTGGATGATCGTCGTACTCGATTCCGAGTGACAACAAAGTAGGAGTAGTAGTGTTTGTGTATTAATAATAATGAACGGTTTATTGAAAGAGCATGGCAACCGGAAGGCTATACTACAGGGCATTTCAAATAGTGACAGTGCAAAAAAGTAAGATTGACTGGGAGTGAATACATTGATTAATTACGAGTTGTCGATAATTTTTACAATGGTTGAGACTGGATTGTTCTCATAGCGATCAGTACGTGCTCGTATGGGCTGGATGCGGTTGTGGTGTCGAACAGTAATTCGTGGACAAGGGATCTCGGGTGGAAGTAGGAGCCTGTGTTCGAGGATGGTGCAGAAGCTTCTCACCAAATTTGCAGATGAGGTCGTGGTGATGGTCAGAGAGAGCCGAGAGGGTCAATATGATGATTGATCTTGACTTTTTCTAGATGTTTATATTGTGTGGTATTTAGGGAGGAAGACCAGGCAAGGGGGGGGGGGGCATAGGTCAGCTTGGGAAGTATGAATGTTAATTGAGTTAACACTGAGGAACTCGGGTGCAGGAACTCCGAGGGACTAGTCGGCGGAGAACGTGGAGACGAAAACTGGAAGATTTGACGATTGAACTGACTTGTGTTTTCCAATTTAGTTTGTTATCTATAGTACCGCCGATGAGCTTAGTGGACTCCACAACCTGGAGTGTGTTGGGACCAAAAGTAATAGAGGGAGGTGGGACAAGGTCGGAGAAGAGGTTGATGTGCATAACCGTGGTCTTGGTATGGCTGATGGTGACGTGGTTGTTGGTGGCCGAATTTTGGAGACTGTTCAGTCAATCCTGGAGGCCCGTGTAGTCGGGTGCCGAGTTGTTGACGCTGAAGCTAATGATGGAGTCGTCGATATATTTCCAACGAGCAGAGGCTTCTCTTAGGGTATCATTGGTAAGCATAAGGAAGCAGAGCGGTCCCATCTTGGTGCCTTTGGGGATGCCACAGGTGAGTGACTGAAAAGTGGAGACAGCACCTCGGAAGCGTAAGGCTTGGAGTCGGTCACTAAGGAAGTCTGTAAGTCCTCGGAAAGACTCCTTTGAAACCTGAGGCCGATAGCTTTGTTGATGATTAAATTGTGGCCGACTAGGTCAAATGCTTTGCTGAAGTCAATGAAGGCGACAGACACAGACGTCTTTCGTTTTTACAGATAGCGGTATAAGCAGTCGAGAAAGCTGACAAGACAGTGAGTGGTGGAGGAAGTTTTCATATTTCCAAATTGCTGAGGATCTATGGCGCCTGCAATATCAGCATAAGCCCAGTCAAACATGAAACTTTTGCAGATTAAGCTGGGTATAGGGGTGATAACACTGGGTCGCAATTCATTTAAGGATTGTAGGTTCGTTGACTTGCGTACTGGTGATACATATGAGGTCTTCCAATATGCAAGGCATCTTGTGGAGTTTCATTGGTAAGTCAAAGGGGGTGGTGGAGCACTTTAACTCCAGTTTGCCAGACGTTTTGCTACTTCAAACTCTTCTACTAAGTCAGTGGGAAAGGGGGGTGGTAGGTAAGCAGGGAGACTGGTTGTGTCAAGCCGGGGAAGCATCTGGCAAATAGTTGCGACATGGTTGTTTGATTGCTCAGCTGCAATTAGATGGCTCAGGAAGGGGAGTGGGTGTGTCATATTGTTTAGTCCAGAGAGTCCTTTAAGCTTGCTATACCACTGACTAATGTTGGTCTGCTTCAGGTGTTGCAACTTGGTTGGGTAGTGGGATTTCTTTGCAGTGCGTATTTCACGGATGACTTGGTTGCGAAGGGACCTGTAGCGGTTGTGGTCATTGAGATAAAAGGCTTTGTCTTTCTGTTGCATAAGTCTTTTGATGCGGGATATGATCCAGGGCAAGTCAGGTGGGTGTGATGTGACGGACTTCTCGGGGAAGAAGTGGTGGTGGTGAGCTTTCATGGCGGTGTTGGTATAATTTATCTATTTGGTGTCCACGCCATCCGTCATCCACACTAAGTACTTCAGTTCAGGGAAGGTGAGCTCTCCACTGCCTGAAGAGACGCACTGCAGAGTCAGTTATCGGCCTGTAGGTCTTCATGTAGGGTCTCTGCACTTAACTGGTAGTGGGAGCTGGAGACCAGAACACTGATAGGTGTGTGCTACACCCGATAGGAGGCATTGGTTCAGGTGGTTGGTACTGGTCTGCTAAGTCAGTTAAGATAAGATCAAGGGTATTTTAACCGTGTGTGGTGAAGCTCACAGCTTGTGATAGTGACAGCTGGTCATGGACATCAGTTGTGTTAATTTAGTTATAATCCCCGCAAAGTACTAGTTTGGCACATGGTTACCTAACTCTGAGGTGGTATGAGGTGGTAATGAAGTGATTGATAAGGAGTGTCTCTGGTGGGTGAGCGAGGTGGGTGGTATGCCACACAGTATATGATAGAGGTAGTGTGGCGCGGGTGGGCACATGACACAACACGCACCCATAATGCCTCCTTATCAGCTGGGACTAAAACATCCAGGCGTGACGGGCGTAGTTACTCTTGACAGAAGAGGGCAATGCCCCCTCAGTGTCCATGAGAATGAAGCACGCTTCAGGAACAATGTGCCAAGCTTCGCATATGGCAACGACGTTGGCAGTTACTGATCAGACCATGGTTGCCAATTCTTCAAATTTATTAGCTAAGGAAGTGACGTTGGAGAGCAGTAAGGAGGGGAGACCGTACCATATTCGGGGAACTTCAGTAATGGTACGGTCTGTCAGGAGTAGGTTTCTCTGGTTTTCTAGTGGAGGTGATGGCCCGAATGGGCTTCTGTTTATGACGTCTTTGTCTACGGCTGAGTGCACGGAATATGTTCAGTGATTTTACTGGCGCGATGACACTGCCATCAGGATAACCATTGTCATGTTTTAGATTGTGCAGGACACGTCGGGAGTAAGTCATTGGTGGACATTTGTTGATATCTGTTGTTGTGGACGGACGAAAGTGTTTGCACGCGGTGGCCATAAACACAGTGGCGGCTGTTTGAGGGCCACTGACACTGGTAGATATCTGTTAATATTTGTTTAGTTGTAAACATCACGAGTCCTTATATCCGGTATATATAAACTATATCTAAACACCGCGGTGGTCCTTGTCGCTGGCACTTTGAAGGTGACCGACAAAGTGCCCACGGTATGGTATTACACTGCTGTGAATCATGCTTGTTTTTGTACTTTTCCTTGGATTACACTATTGAATCACTGCTTGGTAACCAATCTTTGCACTGATCATTTAAATATTTTGCTGATAAATCACGGTGTAGTGAGGTTGAAAGGGAGGTGGGATATAGGAAGGGAGGGCAGGGCCAAACAGACTTGGCCTGGCTGCCAATCACAAGCGCCTACAGAACACGTCTTGTCTCACTGAGGGCTGGCTGATGTGTGTGTGTTTGTGTGTTGATCATGGATAATTGTAGCCTCTGCAATAGCCCCTGTCTTATAGGCAGAAATATTTATATAAATGGGTTAATTACATTAGATTTGTATACTCTATCATCCCCTGTAAATTTCCACTCGCTATGAGGTAGCATGTTCAGAGCACGTGATAAGGTATGCCCACGGGAAGTCGCGTCACTTAGTGCTGAGCTAAGGCATTGAGTAGCCGGCTCTCTGGTCGCCTGATGCGGGCAGTACTTTGATATCCTTAACTAGAGGAAGACGTTATTGAGAGCCATCGTGGATGGTTCCGTCTTCCCTCGAGAGAGGACGTCGGTTATATTACCGTTCTCCCTCGATGGGTATTACAGGCACTCTTACTCAACCCCTCACACCAACAGGACGTATTTAAAAAGAACTTTTTAACAAAGCCCTCCGTCCTCTTTTAACACTCATAGCTACAGTGATTAATGTTACTGTGATATACACTTGGAACTGTATGTAATATATTTTCTTAATAAATAGAAGGAAGACAGTTGGGTTTCGCTACTAAAACCCTACATACTTTTACATGTTCCAGCCCCATTAACTCATCAAGAATCAATGATTAAAGGGCCAGTTCACCTCAATGCTCCTACAGTTGGTGTCAGCGAGAATCCTGGCCTTTGCCCTCTTGTCCCCCCAGCGAACTCGGAGGATGGAATGTAGACTACATGGGTGAAAGTTTTCAAATGCCTTGGGGTACCTCCTGTATGTGACCCATATATCGTTGCCGTATAGCAGGGTGGGGAGGACCAGTGCTCGATATACGTGTAGCTTTATAGATAATTTCAGCTCCCTACAGTTGAAAACACTGGTACGGGGTCGGCCAAAAGGTTGATATGCCTATATGATCCGATGTTGAATCTCTATTCATTGATGTCCGCGGTGGTGGACAGGTGGGAGTCAAGATACTGAAAGTGGGTTACATTAGAGAGGGTAGTACCGTTAACTTTGATGGATGGTCGGGTAGTGGCCAAATCGTGCATACACATTTGCATAGGTATTCAGGATCTCCTGTAGGTCGCCTTCAGTATGAACGACGTGAGTGAGGTCGTCTTCATGCAGAAGTTCTGTGATGGAAGCGACCAACACCTTTCTTCCTGCCTGGAGTCGTCTTATGTTGGAAAGTCTCTTAATCTTGTACTGGATGTCCACTCCGCCGGCTAAATTGGCGCTGGCACGAGTAAGGAAGGCAGCAAGGAAAATGGAAATGAGAGTTGGTGCCAGTACTCATGCTTGCTTTACCCCCGTTTGGATGGCGAATAATTCAGACTGGGTGCGCTATTGCGCAGGACACAGCCATTCAGGCCATCGTGGAGTTGCCTTACAATGGTGATGAATTTTGATGGTCAACCAAACGACTGAGGGTACGCTCGAGAGCTTCCCTGTTGACCGAGCCTAAGGCCTTATTAAGGTTAATGAAGGCCATGTACAAATTACGGCGCTGTTCTTTGCTCTTTTCCTTTTCTGGCGGGTAGCAAAGATCATGTCAGAGGTGCCGCATGATGGTCTAAAAACGCCTTGAGATTCTGGGAGGATGTTTCCCGCCTCAGGAAGATGTCTGTTTAGGAGGATTCGGTCAGTAATCTTGCTAGCTACTGACAGCAGCGAGATCCCGCTGTAGTTGTCATAGTATGGCCGGTTTCCCCTGCTCCTATAAATATTAGCAATGGAGGCGTCCTTAAGATCATGGGGGATTTCCTTCTTTTCCCATATATTTTCCAGGAGAGAGTGGAAATGGCTGGTAAGTAGAGGTCGTTCTACTTTATACATCTCGACTGGGATTCCATCAGTCCCTGTGTCTTTATTATTAATGGTAGTAATTACCTCATCTCAGGATGGAGCATAGCTGAGGTGGGTTGAGCAGGAAATGGTAGTGCTCTTTCTAACACTGACGGATAAACGGACGGGGGACACGCCATGAGTAATTGGGCCATACAATGATTCAGTGGAATTGAAAACTTGGCGCATCTTGTATTGATCTGCAAGTAAGTTGATTTCCGGGTCATTTTCATCAAACTAGTCCTGGTGTATTCTTTCGTTTTAGCCTAGGGTCTCTCTGCAGGTTTTTGTTATAACAGTGTCGAAGACAACCCATTCCGTACTGGGATTCAGGTTGTTTGTTGTTGGGTTATTTATCGACACATTGTCAAGCTTCTCTCTGAAAGCACCTGCTATCTCTTGATCCTCTAGCTGCTTGGTGTTAAAACCTCTTCTAGAGGCTTGTTGCCTTTGCCATTTTTGGGCGACATGAAGGGAGAGTTTGGCTATGATGAGCCGATGATATGTCACAGTGGTTTGAGTCATGCATGGCTCGGGTGATAAGGACATCTCGGCGACCTCTTTTGTTGACAACGATATAGTCAATGAGATGCTAATGTTTGGATCTTGGATGTTGCCAAGTACCCTTGAACTTGTCTGCCTGCCTAAACAAGCTGTTGGTGATATTGAGGTTGTGCTCAGCACACTTGCTGAGGAGGAGTAGCCCGTTGGGATTGCAGTTGCCTACTCCATTTTTCCTATAGTTCCCTGCCATATGTCAGCATCTTTGCCAACTCTGGCATTGAAGTCACTTAGGAGCATAACCTTCACAACCATATCTTCTCTGGGGATAGAGGTTAGTGCTCTGTCAAGATCGCAAGGTCCTGGTAAAAGGCCTACTTGATGTCATCATCTGTATCCAGTATTGGGGTGTATGCACTAATAAAGAAGGCATGACATGAGTGATTCAGTGGGACTCGGAGCGTCTTAATGGAACTCTGTAGACATGTTTGCCTGATGTGGGGCTCCACCCCTGATTTTTCTTCCGGGTTTACTCCCTAAGCCTTTTATACCTACCAAGGTTAATCAGCAAGGCAGTGGTTGGTAGGCGCCAGGGCGTGTCCACAGGATGGTGCAATTCTATATACTTCAAATGAGACCTTCCCAGGGATTTAAAAAATTATAAATATTTGTATTATTATCTAAAAAGCCAGAAGACTTACTGTAGAGTGCACCCAGTTTAGAACAATTAGCTTTATAAGTCATGCCTGCTAAATTTTATTAAAAATAATTTTTAATTTTGCGTAAAATTAAATTTAAAGTAGACAGTGAATTAATGAAGATTAAAATGGATTTAGAAAGGGAAAAGGAACTAAACTCTAAATTTAATTTGAGAATTTTGAGTGAAAGGGCATATGAGGTCCAAAGATGTTTGTGTATCTACTTCATTAATTTTGAAGAAAAAAACTTTTGATGGGGTGAAACATAGACATTAATGAAGGCTATATTAGAATTAAAAAAAAATAAATAAAAAATAAATAATAAAAAAAAAATAAAAAAAATAAAAAGCTTTCCTGGCAACAGGAGGCTGCAGTGTTAGTAAATAATAAGTTACTAATTGTTTCAAATTAGACACGGAGTAAGACAAGGCTATGTTCTGTCTCCAACATTGTACAATATACAGTATATTCAGAATTATTAATGAGAGAAGGTCTAAGTAACAGTGGGGTAACAAAAATTAATGGTAAAGTAATATCAGATATACGCTATACAAATGATACTGCTCTTATCATGGATAGTGAAGAAGAGTTACAAAAACTGGTTAATAGATTAGTGGGAAAAAGTGAAGAATATGGGTTTAGAGTTAATGCTGTAAATATGAGAGTAAGGTTTGTTTTTGTTTTGTTTTCAAACTGGAACTAAATCCTAACTTACAAATTATCGTAACAAGGAACTTGAACAATTGGATTTGTTTTTGTATTTGGGTAGTAACATTAGCTAAAGAAATCATAACAAGAATAGGTCAATCAGAAACAGCATTTAATAATATAAACAGCCTAATAATAAGGGAATTATCTTCAATTTGGGAAAAGGGCTGAGATTAGCAAAAACTTCAAGAGAAATACTTGAAATTTATAGAAAAGGGAAAATTAAATCATTTGGTTTTATACACTCCTCGCCTTTGCATTATGCACGAGGTGGCCGACGGGAAGTGATCTTTGCTGAAGTGTCTCACACCCCTCCACGCCAGCCAGCTGGGGCTGAGGCAGGCATTGTACCTCTGGCAGCGAAGGGAGACTGGAGGACAAGTCCGCTAGAAATTAAAACGTTCAACAGTTGCCCGCATAAATTTTGTGTATGAAGATTTATGAGTTTTACCCCCCCCCCCCCCGAAATTGTCCCTATTTATTGCCACAACGCCCGTTGTTTCTTTGCTTTTTTTCCACAGTGGGCAAGAGGAAACATTTAACAAAACAGCAAATAGCGTCAATTATTAGTCTGCATAAGGGCAAGAAACCTGTTAAGGAAATATCAAGAATTGTTGGTGTGATTGAACGATCAGCTCAGATTTGGATTAAACGATTTCGAGATAACGGCAGGTTGGTGTAGGGGTATCGAGATATTAATGTTGTCTAGCACTCAGGATGGAAGGAAACTCTAATGTGGTTTTCTTGTATAATATAAGTTATATGATAGATAGTCTGGTGCTGGAGGTGCCGTGTGGTGAGGGGCTGCTTGGTAGAGACGTTCTGTGAGTAGCTTGTTGAAGGAGGTAGATGCGCAGGAGCTTCGTTAGAGAAGATGTTGCCTGTTGCTGGCCTCCTGGTTGAATGAATGCTGGTCAGCTAGGAGCTTGCTGGGAGGAGGTGTTGCGTGTTCAGGAAGATGGGCCAGAATGAGAGTTGGTTGGTGAGGAAGCTCAGAGAAGGACAGCTGGTGGGTCGCCATGCTCGCTGGCGGAAGCGAGGACCGCCAGGCAGGCGAGGAGTTGCTAGGGCTGCCAGGCAGCGGCGGAGGAGGAGGTGTTGCTTGTTGTAGAAGAATGGTCAGAATGAATCTCAATGGAGAGACAGAGCGTATATACCCAGCAGCAGCCGCCAGTCCTCTATGAATCATGTTGGGAAAACCCAGAAAGTCGCCGGTGAATAGTTTCGTTGCTAAGCAACCGTACCATCTGGCGTCAGCTCTCCCTTGGTTGCTAGGAGACGGCACGTCGGAATGCGAGTTGTAGGGGAGACGTCCACTACATTGGCAATACCTGTGCACAACGGACTGCCAGGGAAGGCTCGAAAAATTTCATAACGCATGTTAACTGTTCTTAAGATGCAACTCGATGCTAATCCACGTCTGTCAGCACGGGAATTGAAAGAAAAAAATTACTTCTAGGTGATGTTTCTGTAAGGACCGTTCACCGCCGCATCCATGACAAGCCTGCAGTTTCGAAGCCACCGCGCACGCAAGAAGCCACCCCTCACACTTGTCCAGAGGCAGCATAGGATCGCTTTTGCCAAGGCTAACACTCAGTGGGATACGACTAAGTGGCAGCACGTGCTGTGGAGTGACGCGGCAACGTTTTCTTTTCCTGTAAGTCGTACTTTTAATGCGTACAGGCGCCACGAGAGTGATTCGCTTGACCCCAAGTTCGCTTTTAACACATTTAAGCATCCTGAGTCAATCTAAAAAATCTAATCTGAGTCTCTAATGGTGTAGGGTTACTTCTCGTACTTTGGAACTGGTGATCTTGTTGTGCTACCCAGGAATGTGATGATGAACCAATTTAAGTACTTGGAGCTGCTTTGTAATTATTTGCCCGGGTCTTTTACAAAATGCCGCGCTGAAGTGTTTAATGCAGGATGGTACCCCCCATGTCACACAACATAATATGTAATACAATGGATTGTTGACTGTCAGGTAGACTTCATAAGTGATTGGCCAAGCAATTTGCCCGATAGAAAATAAGTGGAACATCAGCAAGCTTCTTCTACAAGGCAAGGGCACAAATACCGTCCCCTAGCTGGAGGCAGCCATTCGTGAGGAGTGGAATAATTAAGACCCACAAGTAATCCACAACTTGGCAGAGTCAGTTCCTTCACGCCTGCAGGAGTGTATGAAGAGAAAAGGGAGGCCCATAGACTACCGGAAGTTTGTTAACTTCTCAAATTAATTTTGTATTAATGTTTCATCTTGTTGTTTATGTTTCGTCACGACCCCGCGCATAATGCAATGGCGATGAGTGCAATTAGCGATGACGGAATAATCACAGAAATATTAATGGGCAAAGTTGAGGGTAGAAGGGCCAAGGGAAGTAGATACTGAAATGGCTGAATGATATAAAAAATTGGTTCCCAGTCAGATGCAAAATCTCGGAAGAATGGTAGAAGCAGCCTGAAAACATTTTGTGTGGAGGACTGTGGTCACCAGCCCTCAGATATGAGGATGGTATTTTGATTGATTGATCCATTACTCAGTACCTCCGTATGTACGTGTGACCTTCAGTGCATCATTTCCTGAATGCATTAACTAGAAAACGAGTTGAACTACAATGTCTATGTTGAACACAATGCTGCGTATATGTGCTACTTGGGCGAGATGGATAATCAATATTGTTTTCTATATTTTGGGGAGTTATGGTTTTCTTGCACGAGGCCATAATTCAGCATGGGTCAGTCTCCTTGGCGGTGTGCTGAATAAAGTGAAGTTGGAAAGAACAATGTGCAGGTCACAGAACATTTTACAAACAAATGTAAATAGTGATATTGTGATATATATATACGGCGCTCACAGGAGACACATGCATTGTTCCTTGTCACACTCCAGCCACGAGAGGTTATTCAGTCAGAGTCTTCAGAGTGTGCCACGCTCCCCTCATAAACCAGAATCCACTGTCCTCTGAGAGTGGATGCGAGGTAAAGTCTTGATATGACCGGCAACCAAGTATTCATATGCTACCAGCAACTTTAAAGCTTTATTTCTTTCCTTCGTATAGTGTGGGCGTCTTAACAAGTCCGTGGCACTACTCTTGACATTCCTGCTGTATTTTAAACTCTTATCGCATAATTGTTTTTCAGTTTTTTTCACCACATCATTTAATCTCACAATATAATCATAACAACTTAAAAGGAATTTTCAAGTATCATATAAAGCGGGAAACGTCATTCTTTGTTTTGATTCTACCAACCAGTTTTCTACACCAGTGTCCTGTTGTATAATTTTAAGATATATTGTAATGTTAGAATTTTCCTTTCTATGTTTGCGACATTAGACCAGTTTGTGAGCCTAAATAGTTTTCAGATATCTCAAGCATAACCTCCTGGTCCCAGCCCCCTTCCTTGGTAAGCTGGAAGACTGAACAGCTGACACGTCAATAATTTATATATAGCCTACAGTTTCTTAAAGTACTCACACGTCCAAATGATGAAATGTTAACATCTATCATTCCCGTTAGTCGCAGAATGTTCCTCGGTGGTTTATCTTTAAGAACATGTCAATTAATGAAATAAAACTTCTTGCTGCCCTTGCATTTGTCCTCTTCCTTAAAAAAAAAAATATAGTCATATAATTAAGAAACCGAAAATTGCTAAAAACAGACACACACATTTTACAAAGTAATTCAGCATTGGATCCTTATGCCATAAAATGAAAAATAATACGTACTAACAATATGAAATAATACTAATACATGATTTACAGTCAGAGGCGGATTAAGGTCTTGGGAGGGCCCTTGAGGTCCTGTCTGTTAATGTTATCTCACAGTGTTCAAAAGAAATAATATGAACTTTGCTTTCTTGTTCTCCACCAGAGGGCCCCTTTGAGTAGGTTGCCCCGGGGCAAGAGCCCCCCCGCCCCCCCCCCCCCTTTCAATCCAGCGCTGTTTGCAGTCCAGTTTAATTTTTAAGATATTAAAAATTTACAAAAATACATAGAAAAGAATGCATGCGTAACTAAAAGGACATATAACATATCGTCATTTGGCTAATCTTTAAAAATCATTATAGATCCTGAATATATAAAGAAAAATAGGTGATGTATTTGAAGACACCAGCCATGAACTTAAGTTTCCATTAAACAGTATTGTTAATGTGAAAATAGTCCATTTCATCAAGAAGTCGTTCTTCCGCAGTGTTCATGCATATATCACCACACCCGCACATATCTGTACATGATAAATGATTTTTGAGGCATCCACACGACTTTTTGTTACATGCTGTTTTGAAGTTACACTGATAAAATTCCAGCAGTGCTTCAGGAGCGAGGTGGATTGAAGCAACTGAGTGGCATCAGTTGGTCGTCTTGAGGACTTCCAAACTAAGGCCATGTAGTGTGCCCTCTGGGTGTGGGGTTAATAAGTGTTCCTAAATTTGGCGGCAGTTGTTGGTCTTCCTTCCCTTTTTGGGAGAATAGCTGCCATCTGATGTCCTCAATCCTGTAAAGTGAGCACACATACCTTTCCATATGGTGAAAGACCCAATTGAGCAGATCATTTGTCTGTCCAAACTAGGTGAAAGCTTCTAGAATATCTTCATCGGCTTGCAAAAAGGCTTTCATTTGACTTGCTACACCTTTGTCTGCAAATGATCGTGTGTTATCAGTTCCCTTAAAGGTGTATCACCGAATCAATGCATCAGCTCTTTTCTTTCCCAACCCCAGGTTTCTTATATCTTAATTTTCGCGCTGTTCCTTCTTAACAGTGTGGTTGGTCTTGGCAGTAAAGGGTACAGGCCAGCAAGATGATTTTTGTGCTTTACGTCAAGTGCGTTAAGAATAACTAACTGGTCTCCCTCTTCTAGGTCGTGCTGGCCACTAGTCATCTCCGCCATGCTTACAACTTCAGATAGGAGACAGTTATTCTATGGTGCATGACAAGAAGTCTGTGGAACTTTCCCTGATAGTGCTTAACCAACTTCTCTTAAAGATATTGGGTGAGTTCAGCTTCGGTGCTGATGTGTGCCAATAATATTTTTATGATCTTGATCTTGGTATGATCATTCACATGGTAATGTATAGGAATTTTCTTCAGAGTTTTCTTATCTCGAGTTACTTCTTTAGATTAGGTTTGAATGTATTGGTCAAACACCACCCTGACTTCATCATAACAGTTGCTCAAGCTGTCCGCCATGCCTATAAACGTATGGGAAAACTGTTAAGCATTAGACATGTCTGTGATTTTCTTAACCAAGTTCATTTTGTACCATAATATTGAGTAATTTGACAGCTCTAAAATGTAACCTAAAAGCTAAATAGATTGTTAGCAACAAGTTTTATTTGATCTCTCGTCATGTTAACAACTAGAAAATAATAAAATACAAATGTTGACACGCAGTTTAAAGTACGTACCGTTTTTTTTTTTTTTTTTTTTAGGTTAAGGTGGGGAAAGGATGGAAGGCATGCTGGGGCTCAAGGCACAGCCAGACATGAGGGATGGAGAAGTCACAACATATAGTCGTGGGGGGAAAGGTTGGAAAAGAAGTTTAATGAGATAAACAGAGGGGGACGACACCCCTTGTTTTACATATTACAGAGTTTGTTGGCTAACTAAGCTAACCTAGGATTTAGAATGAGGTTGCACAATGGTTATTTTAGTAGACAATGACTAGATTGATTTTACAATTACAAGTTTATTAACATCTTATACTGTATTACGTTATGGACTCACCTGATTGTGACTTGTTAAATGTGAATTTATATCATCTAAGTTTTAATCTAAGGTGGATCACTGTGGCGGACATAGATGGATCGCGGGTTGGGTTGTTGTAGTGCGGGCAGACTCCGGGGCCACCAGGCGTGGGGTCTCCCTCCGTTAATGTCTTCCCCGCGTAGGTGGTCTGGGCTGTGAGGGTCGTCCAGGAGCTTGTCCCAAACCTTCTTCCCTAGGCGATGGAACCTGAAGTTGAGGGCCTCTGTTTTATTTCTCAGGTGGATGGTTTCCACTGTCTCCTGGTAGGGTGGCGCTTGGCCACTGGCTGACCTCAAACACTTGTTTTGGAAGCTCTGTAGTTGTTGTAGTCTAGTCTTCCCGAGTGTGACGAGTGGTATAGATGGGTAATCCAACACAGGCCTCACCAGCGCCGTGTACAGGTGAACTTGTATCTTCTCAGGCATCAATTTAAAACGTTTTAATTTGGCTGCGGCGACTTTGGCTATATTTAGTCTGTCCTTCACGTGGGGAATGATGCCCGTCCGAGAAATGATGAGGCCGAGCAACCTGCCTTGTTTAGAGTACTCAATCTCTTCGTCGTCGATCATCAATGGCGCCGGCTTGAATTTGGCTATGGGTATGACCTCAAATTTCGTTTTGTTTGTTTTTATTTTCCATTTATTTTCATACTCCGAGGTATCCTCTATTGCCCGAGCAGTGAGTCACGCCATCCTTGCTGTGGACCTTCCTGGGCAGGTGACGATCTGTGTTACATCGCCGGCATACATGACGTACTCGCTGCCGACGATTGGGGGTGGCAGGTCAGCCGTGTAGAGTGTGTAAAGGGTTGGTGAGAGACAAGAGTCCTGAGGCACGCCGCTCGATAGTGAGAATCCTTCTCCAAAATGTTCTTGCATCTTGATTTTGGCTCTGCGGTCCATAATGAAGTTGCACAGCAGGCGAGTCAGATTTTCGGGTAGCCCCAGTTGTATGATCTTATACTGCAGCCCTGCGTGCCAAACTTTGTCAAACGCCTTGCTGACGTCCCTCAGTACTATATTGCACGGCAGGCGGCCATTCATGGCATTGGCGATCTGCTCGTAGGCCTGAGCTATGGCGGTGGATGTGCCTCGGTATTGGCGGAAGCCGAACTGGCGGGGATTATGCACGTCTTCGTCCTCTAGATACATCCGCAATCGCTTGTTGACTATTTTTTCGAAGATTTTGGCAGGTACCTCTAGCAGCGATATTGGTCGAAAGTTTTCGACTTTGTTTGGAGGCTTTCCTGCTTTTGGTATGAGGCGAATAACGGCGATTTTGAACATCTTAGGGAAGTATCCAGAGGCGAGGCAGGCGTTACATACATGAGCAAGCCTCTCTATCATGTTGTCGGGGAGTTGAGCCAGGATCTTCTTGTTAATGTTACTTTGACCAGGTGATTTGTTTTTAAACCCTTTTATGACGGTTGACACATCTGCAGGAACTATGCGTTCCGTCAGGTAGCTTCCGTCCACCAGTTTGGTGAAGTCAGTCCGTGGGAGCGGCTGGAGCAGGTGCTGATGGTCCTGCAACTGACCTAAAATGTCCTCCTCAAACTCCCTGTCGAAGCCCTCGTTCTCCTGTTCACTAATGGAAAAGATCTTTCGTAAATATCGCCGATGTAGTTGTTCTTGGTTTTCTTCCTCGAATATTTTCACGTTGTTTTGGTCGAGCAGGTAAGGGACCGTGCTAGAGGTGGAACCCATCAGTCGCTTGATCCCTTTCCAGAATGCAGCAGAATCGCGGTAATTGTTGGCTGCCTCCCACACCAAGGCGGCCCACTTTTGTTCATGTAGACGTTTGCTCTCGTGCTGGATGTCCGTCTGTAGCTCTCGGTACCGGTCTCTCAGCTCCTGCGTCCACCCGCGGATACTGGCTAGCTGTCTCACGTGATCGTTCTGGACACTGAGCTGCCTCAGCTGGTGACTAGTGTGAGGAAGGGGAATGGTCCTGTAACTGGTGGTCGGGATGTTGTTGTCCATCTCCGTCTTCACATCCTTATACCATTGTTCGACCGCGTCGTCGATGTCATTGGGGCTGGCTTCTTCCAGGTTTCTCCCCTGCTTGAGACTGAGAGACTCCTTGAAGGAGTCCCAGTCTGCCCGTTGGAGGTTTGACCTGATGTTGGCGGGGATCATAATGGGATTGGATGAGAGCGTCACGACGACTGGCAGGTGATCGCTGGTACTGATGGGTCCGGCGGTAACGTGCCTGTTCAGTGAGAGACTGCTAGCCAGTTGGGAAAAGGCAAGAGATATCTCTCTTGAGAGAGGAAAACTTGCAGTTAAGGACAGCTTTGCCAAGCAACTGGACCAGTTATTTGACATAATTACTTGCAAGTGCCCAATTGTTCTCTGTCCTGAGTTTGGATGCGATCGTGACTGTAAATCCGAGGCCCACATCTCCTGTATTTGCAAGCGTGAACTGAAGATTCCTGTGATCGAACTGGCATTTGTCAAAGCACAGAGAGAGAAGACTGGCAGTATAGGGGCTCTCATGATTTCTAGCCAAGATATTCCGGAGTCCAAGAGAGAGGAGGCTGCCACAGAGAGACAGAAGAGGAGAAGAGTTGCCGAGGAAAAGAGACTTGAGAAGGCCCAGGGTGAGGTAAAAAAGGCCGATGATTGGAGTCAAGCTGATTCAGAGTTTAATGACTTCCCCATGGCTGATCCGAGTGCTGACCAGGAGAATGGTGACTTTGTCCCTAACCCAGAAAATAATGATCCCAAACCTTCCAGGCATAACATTCGAAATAGGAAAGATATCCCGAGCATAGCTCTGGCCAGCATGCGACACCACACTGGTCTCAGAGAAACTTCAGAGATAGCAACAGCTGCCTGAATTGACGGTGGTTTGATAACACCTGATGATGTTCACCTGGTGATAGATCATAACAAAGTAAGGAGAGCTCAGGAGAAACTTGTCAGTAACCTAGAAGAGGAGTTTGATAAGGGGATAAGAGAAAATGGAATCAATTGTTTGTTCTTTGATGGGAGAAGGGATGACACTAAAGTGTTCATGAAAGTTGGAGATTCTGACAAGTTGTTCCCTGCCATGGTGAAGGAGGAACACTACTCCTGCTGCAGTGAACCAGGAGGGAAGTATTTGTGGCATTTCACTCCAGAGAAAGATGACATCAGGAAACCAGCTGAGATAGTGGCAGATAACATTGTGAACTGGCTCAGAGAGAGGAACGTAGACCAGACCCTGCAGGCAATTGGAGGGGACAGCACCAACACGAACACAGGGTGGCAAGGGGGGGTCATACAGTGGATAGAGCGGAAGATTGGGAGGAAGCTGGTCTGGATTGTTTGTCACCTCCACACCAACGAGTTGCCACTCAGACATCTGATCCAGGAGCTGGATGGCAAGACTCTTTCAAGCAACAGATCGTCTGGTCCTCTTGGCAAGATGCTGGACTCTGCCACGGAGTTAGAAATAAATCCGAGCTTTGAAAAAATCACAGTTGGCCCTCCACTCGTTGAGCTTGCACATACTGTCATTGACGACCTGAGTACTGACCAGTACTATGGTTACATGATTTGCAGTGCCATCAAAACTGGGGTCATGCCTGATAGACTTGCTTACCTGCAGATAGGTCCAGTCTCACATTCTAGGTGGCTCACAACGGCTCTCAGGTTCTGCAGAATTTGGGTCGCTCATCATAAACTGAAAGGGAACCAGCTTCACAACCTGAGACTTATTGTCCAATTCATCGTGAGTGTCTACTTGCCAAATTGGTTCAACACCAAGGTCAAGTCATCGTTCTCCGAAGGTCCGAGGCATGTTCTCTTCCAGCTTGGGCTCCTGAGGAGTCAGCCAAGGAAGGTTGTTCAGATTGTGGAGCAGACTGTGAGGAGATCTTCCTGGTATGCTCATCCCGAGGCAGTTCTGCAGACAATGCTCTGCAGTAAGGATGAGGAGGAGAGAAGAGTGGCAGTCAAAAAGATCTTGGATATGAGACTTATGAGAGGATCTGGGCATGACGAATCAGTTGGTGACGATTCCTTCAGGGTCAGGAAGACTCCTGAAGTCAATCTAGGTGCCAAGACCCTCACTGATCTCATAGATCTGGATAACATCCAGGCTGGCAGTGAGCCCCCTCTTACCTGCAGCCTCACCAATGTTCAAGTCAGAGCTTTCCTGGACAACCCCATGCATGTCCCTGCCTGGCCCTCGCACACCCAGAGTATAGAGCGTTGTGTACAGCAAGTGAGAGAGGCCAGCAGTCACGTGTACAGCCAGGAGAGGAGGGAAGGCTACATCCGAGCTCAGGTGGTCAGCAGGGAGGTGAGAAACAGAAGCAAGAAAGACATGTTCTCTATGGTGTGCAGCAACACCGGGTCGTAGTAGTAAAACCGGTTTTTGTATTTGATGATTTTGTTTTCTAAAGGAATATTAAATTTAATAAATGTGTCAAGATCATTCGTTTCACTATTCTGGATCATTTTCATCCTAATAAATTAACCTGATACATTTACTTTACTTTAAATAAGCTATTTAGTGGTGTTGGTAAAAGGGTGGGAATACTGAATTTTCATAAGATTTCAAGTTAAAATTTACCTTGCAAAAAATGAAAACTTTTCAAATCTGAAGATATCACATGATTCTGCACATAGAACTACATCATTAATACCATGGGCCGATTTTTCAAACTCAAAAAAAAAAATTCGCCTCCGTATGACACACCCTAGTGGGTTACTGCCTTCAGGATTTCTTTTGAAGGGACTTTGTCGCTTATTTCAACAGGTGCAATGTTGTTCCTGGTTAGTGTCTCGTTGAGGTGTTTCGAGAATGAACCTGGATGAACCATGTTCATGTGATGGGCATGCAGGTAAGACAAGTATATGGTGGTTGCTTTGGACTCGTCCAGCTGTGGAGAGGAGACGCTCCTGATGCTCTCGGCCACTGCGTCCCTCATGGCGCCCAGTGACTCAGTAACTCCCTGTTTTATTACATAAGAACATAAGAAAATAAGGAGTCTGCAATTGGCCGGTTGGCCTGTGCATGGCAGCTCCTGTCGAGAGTTACTACCACTCCTTGATGGTTCTTATCTCTGATTGCAGGTCTTCCATGGTCTCGCTGACATTGTTGAGCTTTTGGGAGTCTGCTTGAGTTTCTTTTAGAGCGTCTTTTAGGGTTTGGCTGTAAGCCATGATCGTCGACTGAGTGGTCCTTTCTATGGTGTTAGAAATTTCCCTGGTTTCTTTTTGTTTGGTTATTTCGGTCAGTTTCTTCTCTGTTTCTTGAAGTACCTGTTTCCTGACCAGGCAGGTGGCAGAGAAGGTCCTGTGGTCACCCTCGCAGACGACACACTTTTTTATGGTGCTACGGCAGTCTTTGTAGAAGCATATGACCCCTTGCATGGGGCAGTTCTTGGTCATGTGGTCATTGTATTTATAGCACTTCACACATTGTTGGATGGGCGTATACTTTTCATATTCTATTTGGTGGGATGAGATGGAAGTACCATATGCATAGAGCCCTTTCTCCTTCATTCTTTTTGCATCAGTTGTGTCTGCAAAGTGAACCTTGATTATATTATGGGCATACATAGGATACACCTCCACAACCTTGACATTGTTTTGCTTTTGTATTTCATCTCTTATTTCTTCTGCGTTATTTTCCACTACATCTTTGTCTAACTTCTTACATACAAGGGTGAGCTTGGCGCCGTATTCCCGTGGGACAATGACCTCGTAACCGTTGGTTTTCATTTTTTCCATGGCACTAGACTTAAGTAGTTTATCAGCATCTTCATCTGTTTCTGTGAAGATGATGTAACCATCTCTCAGATCCACAAGTCTATTTATCCTCACCCTTAGGTCGCTCAATAGCCTTTTTAGCCCTATCCGAGACCCCTGGGTCGGGGTTCCGGAGATCTTCACTCTCACTTTGGCCATGGTCAGTAACATACATGAATGAATGAATGAAAATTATACCTAATCTGTCCACCTCAACTATACCCCATGGATGCCGCTCCTTCTGTCCGCTTGCTGGGCGAGTAAAGACGGGTCTAGGGGTAGGGTGAACAGACAATCCCCTGGCGGGGGCCTAGCCAAGCCCTATCACCTAGCAGTGACAGGTTATGAAGCACTGTCGAATCCCTGACAGAAAATGTTGCCACCCTCAGCAGCCCTCTGAGGGCCCCCCTTGAGGCTCTGCCCGCAGGGTTCGCGTCGTTACCAAACAGCAGGGACTCTAGGCGAAATGATAGGATAGGGAAGAAGCGCAGTGTACAAGAATAATGATATCCATGTACAACTACATGATAAAGCAGTCAGAACGGACCCAACGTGAAAAACAAGGCAGACAGTCGTAACGGTCAGCGCTTTGAACTGAGCAGGGAGCAACGCGTAGCACGACAGCTCGCTATGAAGGTTGGGTGCGCTCTGAGTATGTACCGTATGCGACTGGACTATTGCCCAGCAAGAGTGACAGTTGGAAAAACGGGAACTTCATCAAGGTCAGTAATAACTGTTGTCAATGTTAATGCATACTGTACCATAAACCAAAAATACGTTAAAAAGTATATACAGAATATATCACAAAATCATGCATCATGTAAACTGAAATTCATTGTTGTTGTTTTTTAATTTACCAGATGGAGGTTACTATTATATGTGTCACGTGTTCAATTGTCACCAATGCTGCCTGTGCTATACCTGCAGTGCGTTACACTATATTTGTTGGTAAACTATGTGTACCTAGTACTGTATGTTAAGGTATTTTGACTTGCCCAGTAACTATACTGTACCCGTTATGTTAAGGTATATTAGAATGGGTGGAGTTTCCTATGACCAAAATAATTCCCATAATTGTTGACATGTCATTTTTTTCATTAGTAAATCTGTAGGTTAAAGTGACATTGTGAAGGTAATGCAGAACAACAGTTTCAACTCGTGTCCTGTTCTGGACTTTGTTTGCTTGGACAGGTAAAAAATTTAAGGCTCTGGCTTTTAAGACTGTAACATAATATTAAAAAAAAAAAGTTTGTTTACATCGGCAAACTAATCGTACACTACTGTACATTATTCCCGTTTCTCCACAAATTAAAAATTATTGATGTCCAAAGATGATGACATATTTTCAAATTTCTTCATCTATTACAAATAAGTTTGAAGCGTTCGTACAAAACTATTGTTTCTATGAATTCAAAAGGCTAAAGAATACGAGTGAAATCATGGGAAGAAATTAGATATTCAGGAACAATAACGACTTTTAAGAAACAATGAAATGGCTGAAACAATCTTATTTCTGTTGTCTCCTGGGTAGCATTACAAAGGTACTCAAACTATCCAACCAGGAGCGAACTCGTAACAATGATTTTAAATTAGACAAATTTAGATTTAGGCGCGAAATAGGTAAACACTGGTTTGGAAACAGAGTAGTGGATGAATGGAACAAGTTACCAACTATCATCATTAACTCGAATACGCTGAATAGCTTCAAACATAGGTTGGATGCATATATGAGCAATAAGGGTTGGGTTTAAACGGGACTGCCCAGTATGGGCCAATAGGCCCGCTGCAGTTTCCTCCTTTCTTATGTTCTTATGTTCTTATCGAGGGGAAAGTTTTAAATTCGATAAAATCATGGCTCACCGATAGAACGCAGAGGGTCAGCGTAGATGGTGTTAAATCTGAGTGGGGCCGTGTAACCAGTGGGGTTTCCCAGGGGTCAGTACTAGGCCCACTCTTGTTCATAATCTACATAAACGATCTAGATACTGGGATCAGTAGTGACATAAGCAAGTTTGCGGATGACACCAAAATAGGGCGGCAGATTAATTCAGGGCAGGACGCAAATGCATTACAGGAGGATCTAAATAAACTGCAGGGGTGGTCTGAAAAATGGCAAATGAAATTCAACACTAGCAAGTGCAGCGTACTTAATATTGGAAGAACAAATTCTGTCAATGTATACAGCCTTAACAACATCAACCTAGAGAAGTCGACTTGCGAAAGAAACCTAGGGGTACTTGTAAGCCCGGCCCTACGGCCTAGAAAACAGTGCGTTAATGTTCGAAATAAGGAGAACAGAGTATTGGGTTTTATATCTAGAAGTGTAAGTAATAAGAGTGCAGAGATCTTATTGCAACTATATCTTGCGCTAGTCAGGCCGCACCTCGATTATGCGGTCAGTTCTGGTGCCCTTATTATAGAATGGATATCAATTCACTAGAGTCGGTGCGGCGAAGAATGACGAAAATGATTCCGGAACTTAGAAACCTTCCATATCAGGATATGTTAAAGAAACTAAACTTGCATTCCCTAGAAAGACGAAGAGTGCGGGGAGATATGATAGAAGTATTTAAGTGGGTGAAAGGAATCAATAAAGGGGATATACATAAAATTCTTATAATATCCGAGCAGGATAGGACTCGGAGCAACGGATCTAAGTTGGATAAGTTTAGGTTTAGGAGGGAGATAGGAAGGAACTGGTTCACAAATAGGGTGGTGGACGAGTGGAACAAGCTTAGCAACTTTGTAGTAAGTGCTGGAACGCTGGAAAGTTTTAAAAGGAGGCTAGATAGATTCATGGATGATAGAGAGTGGTAGTAACTCTCGACAGGAGCTGCTATGCATAGGCCAACCGGCCTATTGCAGACTCCTTATTTTCTTATGTTCTTATCTTCACCCAACGTGTCATCATCCTGCAACTGCCTCCGGTGGGGCTACATTGTAGAAGCTCTTGGACTATGCATTCCAGATGTTATCAGCATGATTTTTGCTCAATAATCCCTACTCGTACTTACGCCAAAAGGCATTTTCTTATCTAAGTGTTCCCTACCGTGACTTGCAATTGCCTTGGCTTGATATACTGTACGATGTCCAGTGGTCTGGGGAACGAGGCTCATTGACGATCATATGATGAACAAGCAGATCCCGAGGTGGAGAACATATGCTTACTCCTATCCGAACTTTTCAAGAGAACAGGGACACCTTTTTTTCGGTTACTGCTGAAATTGGGGGCCCGCTGTAGTAAACACAAAAAGGGTCCATCACACGTCCCTCTCTGTTGGCTTCCCAGGTCAGAGGAACGAGATGATGATCAAGACAAGGGAAGACAGCAATTATGAGTGCGCATCATCTCTTGCATAACCGGTCATTGAAAGCAAGCCCTACAAAACTGATTTTCACAGCAGGACTGCATTCAACAACATTGTGAAGACTGTTTACATCTGCAGAACATGTCAGGTAGCGTCATCAGGGGTGAACAAGGTAGCTGCCCTGCCCTGCGGACCGACAACAAGTGGCGTTCAGGCAGGTGAATGGATGGACTCGTGGCATCAGACAAGGTGGTGGGGTCTTGGCATCAGGCTAGGAGGTGGGGTCGTGGTATCAGACTAGGTGGTGGGGTCGGGGCACCAGGCTAGGTGGTGGGGTCGGGGCACCAGGCTAGGTGGTGGGGTCGTGGTATCAGACTAGGTGGTGGGGTCGGGGCACCAGGCTAGGTGGTGGGGTCGTGGTATCCGACTAGGTGGTGGGGTCGGGGCACCAAGCTAGGAGGTGGGGTCGTGGTATCCGACTAGGTGGTGGGGTCTTAGCACTAGGATAGGTGGTAGGGTCGTGGCATTAGGATAGGTGGTGGGGTCGTGATATCAGACTAGGTGGTGGGGTCGGGGCACCAGGGTAGGTGGTGGGGTCGTGGTATCCGACTAGGTGGTGGGGTCTTGGCAGTAGGATAGGTGGTAGGGTCGTGGCATTAGGAATTTAGAATAGGTGGTGGGGTCGTGGCATTAGGATGGGTGGTGGGGTCGTGGCATTAGGATGGGTGGTGGGGTCGTGGCATTAGGATGCGTGGTGGGGTCGTAGCATTAATATAGGTGATAGGGTCGTGACTCATCACAAATTCTGTATAACAATTTTCAAAACAGCAAAATATGCCTGCACTAGTTGGCAACATGATATAAATATTTCAACCACAATATCATGTCCTTCGCTGCGTGAGCTTGGACAAGTTTAAATTATACATCTTAGGCTGTTGGGACAGAATACAATATTTACCATATGTCTATATTCTATTTGACCGACCGCTTGTGTGTTCAGAGGAAAGACAGTTTATGTGTTGTTTGTGTACGGTTGGTTCCTTGTGTGATATGGACAGAAGAATTTGTGTGTGTGACCGCTTATGTTAGAAACAAAAGAAAGTTTGTATATTGCTTGTTTTTTGCTGTTTGTGTGAGAAGAGCAGACAATCTGTTGTTTGTGTGTGGCCGTTTGTGAGGGAAGGACATAAATTTCGTGTGTTGTTTGCCTATGGCCTCTTATGTTGAATGGATTGACTGAATACTATTAAGAGAGGGTGTTGATGAGAAGAAAGAAAAGGCAAAGGAAATATTAGGATAGCGAAGTTGTCAGTGGAAGAGGAATAAATTCAGAAGAAACGGAAAGGGGAGACTACAGAGGGAACAGAGTAAGCAGTGAGGAATTAGAGCTAGGTGAGAGGAATAAGAGTAATATAAGAAGGGTAAGAGTAAAGAGAAAGGAATGAGATCTAGATAGTAAACCAATAAGGAACCTTACTTAATATGCGCTTGATAAGGATATGGCGTTTGTGTTGTCAGTCTCTCTATGGTGAAGAACTTACAGGACGATTACTCTTACTTCGTCCCACCCTGAGTATTAATTTCTTCTGAACTATGTGGACGAATTTTATCAAACACGAAATAACTTTTTCTAATTACAATTAATAGTAAAGTTATTGTGCGTGTGACCTCACAACTGTTTCGTCCTGTGTATGATCAGGCATAAAGGTTTTATTTGTATATTTTAGAAGCGTCGAAATGATTTATAGCAAAATTAGTTTAATTTACATATTCTGTATATTATAAAGGGTCTATCATCCTCCATCATGTTACCAACGACGGACTGAGGGTACTGTACCCTCCATCATGTTACTTCATCTATATCTCCTTTATTGATTTCTTTCACCCACTTAAATACTTCTATCATATCTCCCCGCACTCTTTGTCTTTCTAGGGAATGCAAGTTTAGTTTCTTTAATCTATCTTGATAGGGAAGGTTTCTAAGTCCTGGAATCATTTTCGTCATTCTTCGCTGCAACGACTGCAGTGAATTAATATCCATTCTATAATAAGGGCACCAGAACTTATCAGCATAATCGAGGTGTGACCTGACCAGCGCAAGATATAATTGCAATATGACCTCCACACTCTTATTACTCTCACAGCCTACACTGGGCGTGGTGAGTGGCCCGGTGGGAAACTTGTCTCTAAACTGAATATTCTTACAATTTTACGCTGAAAACAGTCTTCTACTACCTCAGACCCTCTTTAATAATAGGATAGAGGGGTCCACTACCCTCAGTTGCTGGTTGGTAAATGCTCAGGGGTCCACTACTCTCAGTTGCTGGTTGGTAACATGATCAAGGGTCCACTACCCTCAGTTGCTGGTTGGTAACATGATCAGGGGTCCACTACCCTCAGTTGCTGGTTGGTAACATGATCAAGGGTCCACTACTCTCAGTTGCTGGTTGGTAACATGATCAGGGGTCCACTACCCTCAGTTGCTGGTTAGTAACATGATCAGGGGTCCACTACTCTCAGTTGCTGGTTGGTAACATGATCAAGGGTCCACTACCCTCAGTTGCTGGTTGGTAACATGATCAGGGGTCCACTACTCTCAGTTGCTTGTTGGTAACATGATCAGGGGTCCACTACCCTCAGTTGCTGGTTGGCAACATGATCAAGGGTCCACTACCCTCAGTTGCTGGTTGGTAACATGATCAGGGGTCCACTACTCTCAGTTGCTTGTTGGTAACATGATCAGGGGTCCTCTACCCTCAGTTGCTGGTTGGTAAATGTTCAGTGGTCCACTACCCTCAGTCTCTACTAACATTAAGAGGGTCTTCTATTCTCAATCTGGAGTCCTGAATAAGTATCATGTATCATGACATAGGAACCTTTTCTTTGGTAACATGATGGAGAAACCATTATCCACAGCCCGTCTTTAGTAACAGGATGGAGAGTCCTCTACCCTCAGTTTCTTGTTAGTAACATAATGGAGTCAAGAGTTATCAACAGGATGGAAGGGGATGAGTCAGGGTCTAGTGTGCCCAGCCAGCCCTCCCTCTCTTGCTCTCTATTTCGTCAACTTTTGCTTCTCTCTTTTTGTTTTCTCGTTCACTCCTCCCTGGGTTTTTCATCCTCCTGTTGTTAATAAGGTTAACTAAATTTTTTTTGTCACCTCTCCTGCTTGTCTCTTATGTGTATGACGATCAGTTCTCATCTCTTCTCTCCGTCACCTCCGCCATTAGTAAACAAGTGTAAAATGCGACACATGTCTCCATCAGTTTAGTTAATGTGATGATAATGATAATGGTTGAGAGTAGATGTAAGGCACAAGTTTGGTGAATGTATAGATTCTATAGAACATAACAAGTGATCATGGGCCCTTCGTGCCCGGTGGCGAGTCCGGTGGTACAGTTTACCGAGGTTGTTATAATCATGGTCGTGGTTGTTATGATCTTGGTCATGGTTGTTATAATCATGGTCGTGGTTGTTATAATCTTGGTCGTGGTTGCTATAATCATGGTCGTGGTTGTTATAAACATATTCGTGGTTGTTATAATCATGGTCGTGGTTGTTATAATCATGGTCGTGGTTATGATCATAGTCTCGGTTGTTATAATCATAGTCGTAGTTGTTATAATCATGGTCGTGGTTATTATAATCATGGTCATAGTTGTTATAATCATGGTCGTTGTTGTTATAAACATATTCGTGGTTGTTATAATCATGGTCGTGGTTGTTATAATCATGGTCGTGGTTGTTATAAACATATTCGTGGTTGTTATAATCATGGTCGTGGTTGTTATAATCATGGTCGTGGTTGTTATAATCATGGTCGTGGTTGTTATAATCATGGTCGTGGTTATGATCATAGTCTCGGTTGTTATAATCATGGTCGTAGTTGTTATAATCATGGTCGTGGTTATTATAATCATGGTCATAGTTGTTATAATCATGGTCGTTGTTGTTATAAACATATTCGTGGTTGTTATAATCATGGTCGTGGTTGTTATAATCATGGTCGTGGTTATTTTAATCATGGTCGTGGTTGTTATAATCATGGTCGTGGTTATGATCATAGTCTCGGTTGTTATAATCATAGTCGTAGTTGTTATAATCATGGTCGTGGTTCTTATAATCATGGTCTTGGTTGTTATAATCATTGTCGTTGTTGTTATAATCATAGTCATGGTTGTTATAATCATAGTCATGGTTGTTATAATCATAGTCGTGTTTATGATCATAGTCGTAGTTGTTATAATCATAGTCGTGGTTGTTATAATCATGCTCGTGCTTGTTTTAATCATGGTCGTGGTTGTTATAATCATGGTCGTGGTTGTTATAATCATGGTCGTGGTTGTTATAATCATGGTCGTGGTTGTTATAATCATGGTCGTGATTGTTATAATCATGGTCGTGGTTGTTATAATCATGGTCGTGCTTGTTATAATCATGGTCGTGGTTGTTATAATCATGGTCGTGGTTGTTATAATCATAGTCGTGTTTATGATCATAGTCGTGGTTGTTATAATCATAGTCGTGGTTGTTATACTCATGGTCGTGAGTATTATAATCATGGTTGTGGTTGATATAATCATATTCGTGGTGGTTATAATTATGGTCTTGGTTGTTATAATCATGGTCGTTGTTGTTATAATCATAGTCGTGTTTATGATCATAGTCGTGGTTGTTATAATCATAGTCGTGGTTGTTATACTCATGGTCGTGAGTATTATAATCATGGTCGTGGTTGTTATAATCATGGTCGTGGTTGTTATAATCATAGTCGTGGTTGTTATAATCATGGTCGTGGTTGTTATAATCATGGTCGTGGTTGTTATAATCATGGTCGTGCTTGTTATAATCATAGTCGTGGTTGTTATAATCATGGTCGTGGTTGTTATAATCATGGTCGTGAGTGTTATAATCATGGTCGTGGTTGTTATAATCATAGTCGTGGTTATGATCATAGTCGTGGTTATTATAATCATGGTCGTGATTGTTATAATCATATTCGTGGTTGTTATAATCATGGTCGTGGTTGTTATAATCATGGTAGTGGTTATGATCATAGTCGTGGTTATTATAATCATGGTCGTGATTGTTATAATCATATTCGTGGTTGTTATAATCATGGTCGTGGTTGTCATAATCATGGTCGTGGTTGTTATAATCATGGTCGTGGTTATTATAATCATGGTCGTGATTGTTATAATCATATTCGTGGTTGTTATAATCATGGTCATGGTTGTTATAATCATGGTCGTAGTTGTTATAATCATGGTCGTGGTTGTTATAATCATGGTCGTGGTTGTTATAATCATAGTCGTGGTTGTTATAATCATGGTCGTGGTTGTTATATTTATGGTCGTGCTTGTTAAAATCATAATCGTGGTTGTTATAATCATGGTCGTGGTTATTATGATCATAGTCTTGGTTGTTATAATCATGGTCGTGGTTGTTATCATCATATTCGTGGTTATTATAATCATGGTCGTTGTCGTGATACTTACAGTATCTAATATACTATTAGAAGGAAGAGAATAAAGGTTAGAATAATTAGTTAAAGAAATATTCGCCATAAGGAGAGGTTAAAATCATAAAAAAAAATTACTATGAATCACCGATGATCATTCCGAGATAAATTATATTATGAAGAGAAGTGACCTTGATTCTGGTTAGATTAGTCACCATCTGCTTAAGTCATCACCTGTGTTAAGTCATCATATTCATCATGTGAACCAGTCAGTCAGCTGTTAGTTGCCATATCGTCTATTTGTGCATGTATGAATCTGTCTATATTTGTCAACCTCCTGTCTGTTTCACTGTCTATATTCACCTTGTGTCTATTGTAGTCATCGTTTTCCAGCGTAAATAAAATGGTTATGTGATGGCTTCCTAAAGAAACCATCGATATGGGACCAGGTTTGTTCCACTGTACGAATTTTTTGCGATTTTTCCACCAAGTTTGATGAAAAACGATTGTGCCGTTTCGGCTGCCCAGAGCAGACACACACACACACACACACACACACACACACACACGCCTAGTCCAATAGTATATTAAATTGTTTACTTCATACATTGGAAATGGGTCGTGTTTATACGAGAATATTTATTATTCCACTGGTTAGAAATAATATGAATATTATTTTACATGAGAATGAGTATGGTACAGTAATTGAAAGTTAATGTGATAAATGGTCCTGGTAGAATTTTGCCTTCTTGCCCTATGGAAGAAATAACGTAACTCCACATTTGTTATACGCTGCCGACAAAAGTGGCGTATACTATAATATATATATATATATATATATATATATATATATATATATATATATATATATATATATATGCTGATAACCACAAGGAAAGAAGAAAACACGAAGTTCCCAAGCACTTTCGTTTAATTCACATCTTCAGGGGTGAGTACAGATTAAAGAGAAGTACAAAACAAGGTGTATATATACAGAGGAGGGTGAGTCCAGGTCCACAATGGTCAGGCATTAGGTAATGACCCTACTAATCTTTAAATAGCACCGCAACTGTCGGTAGTCCGGTCAGAGGGTAAGGACCCAACCTTCTCATCTGGTTACAAATTTTCTTAATTACAAAATTGTCCAGTTTGTACATGCCATTACTCAAATTCATGTTGAATGCTTCGGTATGTTTAATGAGACTAGATTCTATGATGTTCCTACTATCAATTGAATTACAAGGTAATGTTGAGGAGGCATTATCCCAGTCAATGCAATGCTTGTTATCCCTCAAATGAACAAACAGAGCATTGGATTCCTGGCCTGTCCTAACACTATATTTATGTTGTTTAAGTCTAGTTACAAGATCTTTTCCTGTATGACCTAAGTAAAACATATTACATTCCTTGCAAGGAACTTTATAAATGCAACTAATTGTGTTGTTGGGGGAGTTCTTGATTAACATTTGTTTAGCAGTGCATGAGTTTTTAAATGCCACATTGACGTTCCAGGTTTTTAGTTGTAAAGGAATGTGTGAGAAATTTTTGTGAAATGGTAATATTAAGATATTCTTATGGTCATGGGTGGGCTTGGGATCGGTTCTATAAAAAGTTTTCTTAGTAATGTTTAGGCATTTGTCTATGAAAGATCTAGGGTATTTAAGGTGTGAGCCAATATTATAGATATATTTATATTCCTCATCGATGAATTCCGGACTGCAAATTCTCAAAGCACGTAAAAACATTGTTGAAAATACTGACTGTTTGACTATTATGGTGGGCAGAATAATAATGAATGTATGAACACACATTAGTAGGTTTTCTATAAATACTGAACTTAAAAGTGTTACCTATTCTGTGTATCAGACAGTCTAGGAATGGCAATTTACAGTCTTGCTCTAATTCCACAGTGAATTTGATCGAGGGGGCTAAGTTGTTAAGTTGTGGCAGGAAAGCTTTTAGGTCCTCATTACATGGCCAGAGACATAATACATCATCAACATATTTAAACCAGACTGCTGAAGGTGGTAAAATGTTACTTAATAGTTTCTTATCAAAGAATTCCATATATAGGTTGCTTAATACAGGTGAGAGTGGATTACCCATTGCCATACCAAATTTTTGAGCATAATATTCTCCATTGAATAATATTTCATTGCCCGTCTCGAAAGACGACTTCATCGAACTCATCAAACTATGTATTAAGGATTGTAAATTTGAATTCAATGGAGAATATTAGCAGAAAAAACTGACATTTTGGTAGACTCCAGGTGATTCGATAAAAAGTGTATGAAACTGTCTACCTGTGTGGGCTTTCCGTATGCTTTAAATTTGTAGTTTTGGCCATTTCTCATGATAAGCATATCAAGGAATGGAAGGGGTCCATTTATTTCTCTTTCAATTTTGAATGTGATTCTTGGGACAATATCATTAAACTTGTCTAAAAATTCCAATGGGTCACTGTTTCTAGGCCAAAGACAAAGAACATCATCTACATATCTATACCATGGAGGAATAAGGTCCACTATATTGAGTAGTAATCTAGACTCAAAAAACTCCATATAAATACAGGCTAGAGGAGCAGAAAGACAATTACCCATGCTCATGCCAAATATTTGCTTGTAAAACTTCCCATTTGCTCTAAACACATGCGTAACTGACATCATTATGACCTGACCTCATGTTTAATAAGGTCACCCTGTATATTTAAGCCTCTCTCTGTCCATGTAATCCAGTTGCCTCTGAAGATGTCTTGAATAAAGACGAAAGCTAAGGTGCTCCGTTGTTTCCCTTTTCCCGTGTGATTTTATCAAGATTTATCTTATCCACGTTTTCATTGTGGATCCACATGAAAAAAAAAAAGAAAAAAAGAAAAAGATATATATATATATATATATATGCAAGTAAATCACTGTAGGTGCGCGTGATCTAGGTATATGCTGATAACCACCAGGAAAGAAGAAAACACGAAGTTCCCAAGCGCTTTCGTGTAATTCACATCTTCAGGGGTGAGTACAGACTAGATAGAGTAACGCAAAACAAGATGAATATATACAGAGGAGGGTGAGACCAGGTCCACAATGGTCAGGTAATGACCCTACTAATCTTTAAATGGCACACAACGGTTGGTGGTTGGGTCAGATGGGACAGTGACCCGCCCTCTCACCTGATCACAAATCTTCTTAATTACAAAGTTGTCCAGCTTGTACATGCCGTTACTCAAATTCATGTTGAATGCTTCGGTATGTTTAATAAGACTAGATTCTATGATGTTCCTACTATCAATTGAATTACATGGTAATATTGAGGAGGCATTATCCCAGTCAATGCAATGCTTCTTATCCCTCAAATGAACAAACAGAGCATTGGATTCCTGGCCTGTCCTAACACTGTATTTGTGTTGTTTAATTCTAGTTACAAGATCTTTACCTGTCTGGCCTAAGTAAAACATATTACATTCCTTGCAAGGAACTTTATAAATGCAACCAATTGTGTTGTTGGGGGAGTTCTTGATTAACATTTGTTTAACAGTGCATGAGTTTTTAAATGCCACATTGACGTTCCAAGATTTTAGCTGTGCCGGAATGTGTGAGAAATTTTTGTGAAATGGTAATATTAAGATATTCTTATGGTCATGGGTGGGCTTTGGATCAGTTCTATAAAAAGTTTTCTTAGTAATGTTTAAGCATTTGTCTATGAAAGATCTAGGGTATTTAAGGTTTGAGCCAATATTATATATATATTTGTATTCCTCATCGATGAATTCCGGACTGCAAATTCTCAAGGCACGTAAAAACATTGTTGTAAATACTGACTGTTTGACTTTATTATGGTGGGCAGAATAATAATGAATGTATGAACACACATTGGTTGGTTTTCTATAAATACTGAACTTAAAAGTGTTACCTATTCTGTGTATCAGACAGTCTAGGAATGGCAATTTACAGTCTTGCTCTAATTCCACAGTGAATTTGATCGAGGGGGCTAAGTTGTTAAGTTGTGGTAGGAAAACTTTTAGGTCCTCATTACATGGCCAGAGACATAATACATCATCAACATATCTAAACCAGACTGCTGAGGGTGGTAAAATATTACTTAATAGTTTCTTTTCAAAGAATTCCATATATAGGTTGCTTAATACAGGTGAGAGTGGATTACCCATTTCCATACCAAATTTTTGAGCATAATATTCCCCATTGAATTCGAATTTGCAATCCTTAATACATAGTTTGATGAGTTCGATGAAGTCGTCTTTCGAGACGGGCAGTGAAATGTTATCCAGGGAATCTATGAGGAACTCTAGTAAATCATCAACTGGGACCTTTGTAAAGAGTGACGTTACATCAAAGCTGACCAGTTTAAAATCATGATTAATGTGCAAGTTATTGAGTTTATCAACCAGATCCATATTATTCTTGATATTGGAGTTAGAAATGTTGCCAACTAGGGGGTTTAGTAAAGAAACTAACCATTTAGATAGTTTATAAGAGATTGACCCAACAGAGCTAATGATGGGTCTTGCTGGGTTATTGGGCTTGTGGGTCTTGATTAAACCGTACATGTATGGCAGTGGAGGGGACGTTGAAGTAAGATGTTTAATGAGAGTAGCGCTTGGGAACTTCGTGTTTTCTTCTTTCCTGGTGGTTATCAGCATATATATATATATATATATATATATATATATATATATATATATATATATATATATATATATATATATATATATATATATATATATATATATACAGTATATATATATATATATATATATATATATATATATATATATATATATATATACAGTATATATATATATATATATATATATATATATATATATATATATATATATATATATATATATATATACATAAATATATATATATATATATATTTATATATATATATATATATGTATATATATATATATATATATATATATATATATATATATATATATATATATATATATATATTTCATTGTGGATCCACATGAAATATATATATATATATATATATATATATATATATATATATATATATATATATATATATATATATGTGTGTGTGTGTGTGTGTGTGTGTGTGTGTGTGTGCAGAGCTTCTGAATGTGTGTACAGAGGAAGCAGTGTTTGTGCAAAAGTGAAGTGTATTATGACTGAGTGAGTGAGTTAGTGCTTAACATAACTGAGGTCCACCTGTGTTCTTCATGTCATCGCGGCTGCTCATTATGGGTAAGGCAGTAGTAGGCCTATGCAATACAGATGTAAAAGTGTACTGTATGCATATCACAACACAGTATTAATAACACCGTGTATCTTACTGGAGATACTGTGCGTCACATTTGTTATCCTTTGTATGACATTTCTTCACCCGCTCCCTCACAGCTCTTCTTCACCCTTCCTGTCTACTCCACTCCTTCACTCTTCCTGCCCTTCCTCCGTTAAGCCCTTCCTGCCCCTCCTCCTCTCCCCCATCACCGTTCGCCCGCTCTTCCCCCGGCAGGATATTACCAGTTATTGAACGTGATAACTGAAAGTTGGTGTGAGTGAGGTTGACCCGTAGGATGGTGAAGATGGTGAAGAGTAGAGAGGGAGAGTGGTGGAGAGAAGGAGAAGGAACAAGGGTGGGAAGATGAGGATAGTGAAGAGTAGTGAGGGAGAGTGATGGAGGGAAGGGGGAGGAACAAGGGTGGGAAGATGAGGATAGTGAAGAGTAGTGAGGGAGAGTGATGGAGTGAAGGAGGAGGAACAAGGGTGGGAAGATGAGGATAGTGAAGAGTAGTGAGGGAGAGTGATGGAGGGAAGGGGGAGGAATAAGGGTGGGAAGGAGATGATAATGAAGGGTAGTGAGGGAGAGTGATGGAGGGAAGGGGGAACGGGGAGGGAAGATGAAGATGGTGAAGAGTAGTGAGGGAGAGTGATGGAGGGAAGGAGAAGGAACAAGGGTGGGAAGGAGATGATAATGAAGGGTACTGAGGGAGAGTGATGGAGGGAAGGAGGAGGAACAAGGAACGGAAAGTGAAGGATAGTGAGGGAGAGTGAAAGAGGGAAGGAGAAACAAGGAAGGGAAGTCGTAGATGAAAAATATTACAACGACAAAACCTCAAACTTTATCTCCTTGGATACCTCAGTTATACGCTTTACAGGTAAACTCAAACCTAATTTTGTCGTAAGATCTTTTTGCCCGTCTCGTAAACTATAACTTAGTGATGCCATAAAGTCAAGTGTTATTTACTCGAGGACTTGATATATTTTCTCTAGACCTTAGTATGGCTTACCTGTGATTGATAAGTAATTCTTGTTAACATATTTGAGCATCTTACCAAAACACACATCATTTTTTTTCTAACAACTCTCTCTCTCTCTCTCTCAGGAAATTTATTAATATTTATACTGTTAGCTGAAACATACACACAAACAAACAAAAACTAGCAACAGGCATAAACAGAGACGGAGAGAACAAGGAAAAATAGAATTGGTCCTTAATTAGAGCCCTCGGTGATCCACCATCATTAAAGGGCTAAGAGAAAAATTAGTGTTTGCTCGACGAGGTAATTAAACTTTCTCTGTTTGGTGTTTGTGTTCCAGAGCCACAGTTAATACTAGGGAGCTAAACAAAACCACAAGTAACAACAGGAAGGTTACAATATCCACAAATAACACTAGGGAGATGACCGGAACCACAAATAACACTAGGGAGATGACCAGAACCGCAAATAACACTAGGGAGATGACCAGAACCACAAATAACACAAGGGAGATGACCAGAACCACAAATAACAATAGAAGGATGACCAGAACCGCAAATAACACTAGGAAGATGACCAGAACCGCAAATAACACTAGGGAGATGACCAAAACCGCAAATATCACTAGGAAGATGACCAGAACCGCAAATAACACTAGGGAGATGACCAGAACCGCAAATAACACTAGGGAGATGACCAGAACCACAAATAACAATAGAAGGATGACCAGAACCGCAAATAACACTAGGGAGATGACCAGAACCACAAATAACAATAGAAGGATGACCAGAACCGCAAATAACACTAGGGAGATGACCAAAACCACAAATAACAATAGAAGGATGACCAGAACCGCAAATAACACTAGGGAGATGACCAAAACCACAAATAATACTAGGGAGATGACCAAAACCACAAATAACAATAGAAGGATGACCAGAACCGCAAACAACACTAGGGAGATGACCAGAACCACAAATAACACTAGGGAGATGACCAGAACCACAAATAACACTAGGGAGATGACCAGAACCGCAAATAACACTGGGGAGATGACCAGAACCACAAATAACACTAGAAGGATGACTAGAACTACAGATAACACTAGAAGGATGACTAGAACTACAGATAACACTAGAAGGATGACTAGAACCACAAATAACACTAGGAAGATGACCAGAACCACAAATAACACTAGGAAGATGACCAGAACCGCAAATAACACTAGGGAGATGACCAGAACCACAAATAACAATAGAAGGATGACCAGAACCGCAAATAACACTAGGGAGATGACCAGAACCACAAATAACAATAGAAGGATGACCAGAACCGCAAATAACACTAGGGAGATGACCAAAACCACAAATAACAATAGAAGGATGACCAGAACCGCAAATAACACTAGGGAGATGACCAAAACCACAAATAACAATAGAAGGATGACCAGAACCGCAAACAACACTAGGGAGATGACCAGAACCACAAATAACACTAGGGAGATGACCAGAACCACAAATAACACTAGGGAGATGACCAGAACCGCAAATAACACTGGGGAGATGACCAGAACCACAAATAACACTAGAAGGATGACTAGAACTACAGATAACACTAGAAGGATGACTAGAACCACAAATAACACTAGGAAGATGACCAGAACCGCAAATAACACTAGGAAGATGACCAGAACCGCAAATAACACTAGGAAGATGACCAGAACCACAAATAACAATAGAAGGATGACCAGAATCACAAATAACACTAGGGAGATGACCAAAACCGCAAATAACACTAGGGAGATGACCAGAACCGCAAATAACACTGGGGAGATGACCAGAACCACAAATAACACTAGAAGGATGACTAGAACTACAGATAACACTAGAAGGATGACTAGAACTACAGATAACACTAGAAGGATGACTAGAACCACAAGAAACAGTGGAAAGGTGACCAGAAACATAAGTAACACAAGGAAAAGGACAAAGCTTTAAATAGGAAGAGGCCCACAGCCATAGGGAACATTAGGGAGAGGATTGAAGCCGTAAGTATCGCTAGAAAGAAGATTAATGTCTCAAGTATTACAAGGAAGATGATCAGAACCATCAATAACTTAGGAAGACACAGTAGAGGTGTTTTCTCCTGGTGGTGGAGGAACACAATACACATGAAGACGCAGCAGTATATCAGTATAAGATTTGGTCGTGCTCTGGGTCAACACGATGTAGTGGTGTGTTAATGTTCAAGAAATGCAAGAGAAGATTGGAGGGAGGGGGAGAGCAACTGATAAATATTTATTATATATATTTAATGAAAATCGCTGACAAATTTGAAATCAATGAATATCAATTAAATATCGGAATTTATTATGACAGTTTGATGGCAACACATCAAACCATTAAAATGATCATTGACCCTCACGACCTTGACTGTTGGCTGAATTTAATCAAGAACAGTTTGACCAAGAAATAAAAAGGAAAACAATTATGACTTACATCAACTTACTTGGAGGTTTGTAAGAGTTTTCGTTAATAATGTCATGTTTGGGGTTGATAGCAGTGCCGGCAACGCTGTCTCCTTGTGTACCGAAAGCTTAATATATAGTGTGCTGTATCTATACTGTCCTAAGTGGGCAATCATTGCTATGAGACTCACTTATACTTTCAATGACAGATTAGAATATTTTTTGAAGCTGTAAATTACCAAATAAAAATATAAATCTTGGCATTAGGTATTTTTTTCAACTTAACTTTCACCATAATATATTTCTCTCGAGATATTAACAGCAGAAGTCTTATGCTCCGTCGGTTCAATAAACGTTTGTCAATATTGTGATAACTTTATTACTTCTATCGATGTTTGTTTAGGAACGTAATACACAGGAACCTTATACAGACAGGAGAGGTGGAATGGTGAAAGAAGGGATAAAGAAAAACAACGAGTGACATGAAGCAGAGAAGATGTAGGAGGAAGATGAGGAGGAGATAAAAGAATTCCAATTAGGGAAAAAGGAAAAACGACAAGAATAGAAAAAAAACGTAAATAAAGAAGATAAGGGTAGCAGAAATGGCTCAGGGGAAAAAAAGATGATGCATAAGCAAACACATGCAAAAAAAAGTTGGGAGGAAGGGCCTGCGAAAATAATATGTTTGCAATCGTTAAGAAAAGTTTCCCAGTCTTTCAAGAAATATATTATTCTCTTCGTGTGGCATATTCTTCCCAGACGTCTACACAAGTTTTTCCCCTCACCCTGCCCTCAGGGCCCGGCTCTCCACCTCATCACTCCACCAGACGTCCACACAAGTTGTTCCCCTCACCCTGCCCTCAGGGCCCGGCTCTCCGCCTCATCACTCCACCAGACGTCCACACAAGTTGTTCCCCTCACCCTACCCTCAAACGACGGCTCTCCACCTACCATAATGGACCAGATCCTCACCAACAATAACATCAACGAGGATTCCGGGAGTCTGTTGTGGCTGATGGTGGACTAACACGCATCTCACGCCACCCAGACACACTGGGGTTATGACCACCTCCTGAACACTCTTACACTAAGCTACGACTTCTTAATTGATGACGGAGGAGGAACTGTATCTCTCTGATCTTTGGACGGTGAGTTATGTTTATAAGATGACTAACGGATGAGTTGCTAAGAATTTTGATGGATGAATGTGTGTGTGTGTGTGTGTGTGTGTGTGTGTGTGTGTGTGTGTGTGTGTGTGTGTAATAATAATAATAATAATAATAATTAACGGTTTATTGAAAGAGCATGGCAGCCGGAAAGCTGAAAATATACAGTTACATAATTGGGGAATGGGTCTCCTGATTTACAAATATTATACAAGTAACATAAGTGATACAAATATGATATATAATAACTAGGTGGGGTGAAGCTCAAACTACAGGGCATTTCAACATAGTGACAGTGCAAAAAGTAAGATTGACTGAGAGTGAACACACTGGTTGATTACAAGTTATTGATAATTTTTATAATGGTTGGGACTGGGCTGTTCTTATAGAGATCAGTTCGTGGTCGTACGGGCTGGATGCGGTTGTGGTGTCGAACAGCAATTCTCGGGCGAGGGATTTCGGGTGGTAGTAGCACCCGGTGTAGAGGATGGTGGAGAAGCTTCTCACCAAATTTGCAGATAAGGTCGTGGTGATGGTCAGAGAGAGCCGAGAGGGTCAGTGTGTTGAGCGCTTCTTGATATGTGTGTGTGTCTGTGTGTATGTGTGTGTGTGTGTGTGTGTGTGTGTGTGTGTGTGTTTGTGCGCGCGCGCGTGCAAAGGGTGGTGTAATGCAGCTAGTGTGGCAGCATTATGTTAGTGTTAATGAGTCGGCACTGCTTGCTTCCTTGCGCTTTCAGCTACCGCCGCTGGCTTGCCCTCGTGGTGAACAAGGAAGCAACCTTGCATAAGTCTTCCCCTGCCAGTACACAGACTCTTTATCATCAAGACTCCTTCTGTGCCTCCACGTGGCAACACACGGAAAGTAAGTGCCTCGAGGCCCCAGGCTAAACCATCAGGGGATCTCAGAACAGCAGTGGGCCCCAGAGGAACGTCGCATAGGCCCACCGGCATGCGGTCACGCCCTGGCGTCTACTAACCACTAGTTGTTATAAAGGTACTGGAGTAAATCCCAAATGAAAAATTTACAGTGAAGCCCCGCATCATGTAGACATGCTTACAGAGCTCCAGTAAGACCCCAACGGCGGAATAGGCTACTAGAGAGAAACCCAATAAACTGGACAATCGGCAGTCCATTTCAACTCTCCCTCTCCCCAGCCATTGCAACTACCTGCACCACTGGTTCAGGAAAAGGGAGAACCAAGATGTGTGGTTGCAGCCTGCGCTCCTGCCTCACCATATAAATCAACTCACGTACAGCCATCATCCAACTCATCTTACTTCTTATCATTAAAACTCCTACACTCCCAAAAGTCCTATGGTGATAGACGAGTGGCAACAGGAATAGGCAGAGATGACTACCGGGAATCTCTAGTCACAGCTCTGCACATGGGCGATATAGATAAGATGGTCGCTTATGCACTAGGATCTAGGCAGCAGTGCAATCCGGTCTTGTCTGTGCGACTGAGCAGACCTTTCCAGAAGTCACTCTACTCACCCAACATGTTGAAGGGGGCTAGAAAAGGTGCCCTAAACATAGCCTGCTTAAAAGAACAACCTGACTGGGCAACCGCACCCAGTAAGGTCATCCTAATGCGGTCTAAAACATAATCATAATCACAGATCAAAGCAAAAACAAATTATACAACCTCTTATGGTCACTGCGCGGATTTTCAGGATCCTTCTGCAAACTGGCACAAATGAGCATCCTGAAAGAAGAACTGCCCTTGTGGCAAAAGAGCTGTCTAGGTATTACATCGACATAGCAGCCATTAGTGAGTCCCGACTCCCAGACGAGGGTCGACTCACAGAACGGGGGCCGGCTATACCTTCTTTTGGAAGGGTAAGCCTGCTACACCCAGAGTTAAGACACCTCAGCTATCCTCCATCCATGGATGAGGTAACTACTGTCATCAAGCAGATGAAAAATAAGAAAGCCACAGGGCATAATGGAAATTCAGCCGAGGTGTATAAAGCAGGAGGACCTCTGCTTGCCAACCGCCTCCACCCTAGTCTGGAGAATATATGGGAGAAGGAGGAAATCCCCAAGATTTAAAGGAACAAGGAAGACCGGCCAGACTGTGGCAACTACCGAGGGATCTCACTGCTGTCGGTAGCTGGCAAGATTATCGCCCGAGTCCTCCTAAACAGACATCTTTATGAGGCGGAAAACTTCCTCCGACAATCTCAATGTGACTATAGACCATCACGTGACACCACTGACATGATAATTTCTTCTCGCCATATACAGGAAAAACTCCTTGCACTCAGTCAACAGAGAAGCCCTCTGGCGGACCCTCATTCATTTTGGCTGCCCACCAAAATTCATCGCCATTGTGAAGCAACTCCACGATGGCATGAACATTTCTCCCCCATCCAAACAAGGTAAAACAAGGATGTGTACTGGCACCAACACTCTTTTCCATTTTCTTGGCTGAGTTCCTCACTCGTGCCAGTGCCAATTTAGCCGGCGGGGAGAACATCCAGTACCGAATAAAGTGACTTTTCAACATAAGACGACTCCAGGCAGGAACAAAGGTGTCGGCCGCTTCCATCACTGAACTTCAGTATGCAGACGACCTCACCCTTGTTACTCACACTGAACGCAACCTACAGAAAATCCTGAAAACCTATGCAGATGCGCATGCATACTTGGACCTTGAGGTGAATGCATGTAAGCTCAGACTCTATCTCAGCCTGCCCCTGGTTCAGCCACACCTCCACCATCAACCCACCTGTCCACCATCGCGGACATGAAGAGATTCAGCATCGGATGAGATATGCATCTGAAGGTTTTGGCAGACTCCATACCCGTGTCTTCAGCTATAGACAGCTGAAATCATCTACAAAGTTGCATTTGTATCGAGCAGTGGTTCTTCCCACCTTGTTATATGGCAGTGAGACATGGGACACATACAGGTGCACCACAATGCACTTGAAAACTTTCACCAACGTCTACGTTCCATCCTCCGAATTCGCTGGGAAGACAAAAGATCAAATGCCAGTATTCTCGCTGACATTAACTTCAGGATCATCGAGGCTACCATTATCCATGAACAACTACGTTGAACTGGTAATGCTACCCGCATGGGCGACAGTAGACTGCCAAATCAGCTACTTTACCGTCACCTGACAAATGGTAAACGTAACGCTGGTGGAGAATGGATAAAGGTATGAGGATAGTCTTAAGACAGACCTGAAAAAGTGCCAAATCGACTCCCTTATCCTGGAGACAATCACTCCACACCAAAACGCTTAGAGGAGCACCACACGAAAAAGTGTCAATACTTTCAAGTTAGCCCGAATGCATACCGAGGAAAACAAGTGCCAGTGCCAGAAAAACGCTGATGCCGCACCCCCCCCCCCCCCCGACTAGATGTATCCCTCCTCACGTGCAATATCTGTCGAATGCCGTGCCGATCCCGTATCGACCTCTCGAGTCACGTCATAGCTCACCAATGCAGGTGACATCCTTAATAACTCATATCATTGTATCATAGCAAAGTAGTGTGTGTACATGTTCTGGGTACTCAGTTGTAACTACAGGAGCGAACATAAACACCTGTAGAGTTTTTTGTAGGTTCTATTTGCTGACTCTACAGAGGTACACAAGAGCCGGTACGTCCCTTACTCTCTCTATGGGTCAACTGACCCCTCTCTATGGGCCAACTGACCTCTCAGGCGACATGTGGCAAGTGATACATTAAGCAGCTTCCAGGTGTCGCCAGGCACATTATCTAAGCGTGTGGTACCTGATACAGGCATTGCCACACGCTGCTGGCTAGGCTCAATAAGTAGTATATATACAAATGGAATACATACATAATATACATACAACATACATAATATACATACAACATACACAATATACATACAGTGTGTGTGTGTGTGTGTGTGTGTGTGTGTGTGTGTTTGTTTGTATGTGTGTGTGTGTGTGCACACACGACACAGGGTGATGAAATGCGTCTAGTGTGGCAGCATTATTTCGTGTTCAGGTGCAAGCACTGCTTGCTCCCTCTCGCTTTCAGCTGCCGCCGCTGGCTAGCTCTCATGGTGAACAGGGAAGCAACTTACATAAGTATTCACCCTGCCAGTACACAGCCTCCTCACCATCAAGACTCCTTCTGTGCCTCCTCGTGGCAACACATGGTAACTGGGTGCCTCATGGGCCCAGACTAGATCAGCAGGGAATGTCGGAGTAGCAGTGGACACCAGAGGGACGTCGCCCAGGCTCACTGGCATGTGGACACGTCCCGGCTCCTACTAACCACCTCCCCGCTGAGTTGCGGATTAACCTTGGCAGGTATAAGGCTACGGGAGTAAACCCCGAACGAAAAATCTGCGGTGGAGCCCCTCATGAGGCAGACATGCTTAGAGAGCTCCAACAAGACCCCAACGGCTGTGTAGGCGGTGACCACCATAGAAACTCAACGACTACATCAGCAGACGAAAGCAATGCCTGTTGGACAGGCTACTAAGGCGAAACCCAACAAACTTGGTTATTGGCAGTCCATTGCAACTCTCCCTCTCCCCAGTCGTTGCAACACTTACCTCACTAGATCAGGAAAAGTGAGAGCCAAGATGTGTGGTTGCAGCAAACCCCTTATACCCCTCAAAAGTCCGATGGCGAAAGAAGGATGGCGATGGGGACAGACAAAGATGACTGCCGGGAGTCTCTAGTCACAACTCTGCACATGAGTGGCACAGATAAGATGGTCGTTTATGCACTGGGATCTAGGCAGCAGTGCAATCCGGTCCTATCTGTGCGACTGAGCAGCCCTTACGAGTAGCCAATCTGCTCACCCCACACGGGGAGGGGGCTTGAAAAGGTGCCCTAAACATGGCCTGCCTAAAAACCCAACCTGACTAGGCAGCCGCACCCAGTAAGGTCATCCCTATGAAGTCGAAAACACAAACAAAATCACAGATCCAACCAAAAACAAACCATATACCCTCTTATGGTCCCTGCATTGAATGTCAGGACCCTTCTGGATACTGGCACAAATGCGTGTCTTGAAAGAAGAACTGCCTTTGTGGCAAAAGAGCTGGCTAGGTATAACATCGACGTAGCAGCCATCAGTGAGTCCCGGCTCCCAGATGAGGGCCAACTCACAAAACGGGGGTCTAGCTACACTTTCTTCTGGAAGGGTAAGCCTGCTGTGGAGAGAAACTGCATTTATGGAGTTGGCTTTGCCATCCACCAAAGCATTCCTAAACAGGCTAACTGAAATGTCTATCGGGATCAACGAGCGCCTCATGACACTTCGTGTCCCACTGAATCACTCCTGTTATGCCTTCTTCATCAGTGCATATGCCCCAACACTAGATGCAGAGGATGACATCAAGGATGCCTTTTATGCCGACCTCGACGGAGTGCTAACCTTTATCCCCAAAGAAGACAAGAATGTGCTCCTTGGTGACTTCAATGCCAGAGTTGGCAGAGATGCTAACATTTGGCAGGGAGCCATAGCGAGAAATGGACTAGGCGAACGTAATCCCAATGGCCTACTCCTTCTCAGCAAGGGTGCTGCTCACAACCTGACTATCACCAATATCTTGTTTAAGCAGGCCTACAAGTTCAAGGGATCGTGGCAACACCCACAATCCAAACACTGGCATCTCATTGACCACATCGTTGTCAGAGAAAGAGATCGCCGAGATGTCCTCATCACCCGTGCCATGCGTGGCTCAGACCACTGCGACACTGATCATCGACTTGTCAGATCCAAGCTCTCACTTCACGTTGCCCCAAAACGGCGAAGGCAGCAAGCCTCCAGAAGAGGTTTTAATACTAAGCATCTGGAGGATCCAGTGGTAGTACATGCTTTCAGAGAGCAGCTCGAACATGGGCTTATAAACAACCCAACAGTAAACAACGTGAATCACAGTGCCGAATGGGTTTCTCTTAATACTGCTATGACAAAGACCTGCAGAGAGACCCTCGGCCAGTTCAAACAAATACATCAGGACTGGTTTGATGAAAATGACGAGGCAATCAAAGTACACATCGATGATAAACGTGCTACTTTTACTGACTGGCGGAACAACCCTCAGTCTCGGGCCAAAGCTAATGTCTTCCGCAAGAAGAAAGCGGCAGCCCAGTGGGAACTTCGCAATCTAAAGAACGACTGGCTTAAAAATAAAGCATGTGAAGCACAAAACCTTGCAGATCAGCACAAGATGCGCGAATTTTTCATTTCAACTAAAACATTTTATGCGCCAGTCACTCGTGGCACAGCCCCACTTCGCTCACCTGACGGTAACCACATAATTAAAGCCGACGAAGGCCTCCTTCAGCGCTGGATAGAGCACTACCATTCAGTGCTCAACCGAAACACTGATGTGGATGTCCTGACTACCCAGCAGGTCCCTCAGAATCCAGAGCTGACCCACCTCAGCTATTCTCCATCGCTGGATGAGGTAGCTACTGCAATTAAGCAGATGAAAAATAACAAGGCCTCAGGGTTTGATGGAATCCCAGCCGAGGTGTATAAGGCAGGAGGACCTCTACTTACCAGCCGTCTCCACTCTCAATATTTATAAGAACAGGGGGGACCTGTCAGATTGTGGCTACTACCATAGGATCTCGCTGCTCTCCATAGCTGGCAAAACTATAGCCCGAGTACTCCTAAACAGACTTCTTCCTGAGGCAGAAAACTTCCTCCCAGAATCTTAATGTGGGCTAAGACCATCACGTGGCACCACTGACATGATCTTTGCTGCTCGCCAGATAAAGGAAAAGTGCAGAGAACAGCATCGTGACCTGCACATGGCTTTCATCGACCTAACCAAGGCCTTCGACTCGGTCAACAGGGAAGCTCTCTGGTGGACCCTCAGCCGCTTTGCCTGCCCTCCAAAATTCATCGCCATTGTGAGGCAACTCCACCATGGAATGGACAGCAGTGTCCTGCACAACGGTACCCAGTCAGAGTTCTTCCCCATCCAAACAGGGGTTAAACAAGGGTGTGTACTGGCACCAACTCTCTTTTCCATCTTCTTGGCTGCCTTCCTTACTCGTGCCAGTGTCAATTTAGCCAACGGGGTGAACATTGACTACCGGGTAAAGGGGGGTCTTTTCAACATAAGACGACTCAAGGCAAGAACAAAGATGTCGGCAGCTTCCATTACTGAACTTCAGTATGCAGACACCTCACCCTTGTTGCTCACACTGAACATGACCTACAGGAGATCCTGAACACCTATGCATATGCGTATGCACACTTCGGCCTTGAGGTGAATGTATGTAAGACTCAGATTCTCGTTCAACCTGCCCCTGGTTCAGACACACCTCCACCATCCATCCAGCTTAATGATACTACACTCTCTAATGTTACCCACTTTCGGTATCTCGGTTTCCACCTGTCCACCACCGCAGACATCGATGAAGAAATTCAGCATCGGATCAGATGTGCATCTCACGCCTTGCGCGGACTCCGAAATCGTGTTTTCAGCTGTAGGAAGCTGATATTATCCACAAAGTTTTACGTATACCGAGCACTGGTCCTGCCCACCCTACTATATGGCAGTGAGACATAGTTCACATACAGGAGGCACCTCAAGGCACTTGCAAACTTTCACCAACGTAGTCTACGTTCCATCCTCCGAGTTCGCTGGGAAGACAAGAGAACAAACGCCAGCATTCTTGCTGATACCAACTGTAGGAGCATCGAGGCTACCATTATCCATGAACAACTACGTTGGACTTTCCATGTTACCCGTATGGACGACAGTAGACTGCCAAAGCAGCTACTTTACAGTCACCTGTAAAGTCTTAAGACAAACCTAAAAAGGTGCCAAATCGACCCCCTCATCTGGGAGTCTATTACTCTACATCGTAACGCTTGGAGGAGCACCACACGGGAAGGAGTCAATACTTTCGAGTTAGCCCGACTGCAAACCAAGGCAGATAAGCGCCAACGTCGGAAAGACTCTGCCACCGCCCCTCCCATAGTAGATGGAGCCCTCTACATGTGCAACGAATGTGGACGACGCTGCCGGTCCCGTATCGGGATCTTTAGTCACCTTAAAACTCACTAACCTAGGTGACATCCCTAATAACCCATATCATTTTACCATAGCTGGATGATCGTCATACTCGATTCCAAGTGACAGCAAAGTATTAGTAGTATGGTGTGTTTGAACGGAGGTGAGGGCGCAAGAGAGGAGAACAGGGAATTAACTTTGAGCTGAGGAGTAAAAAGAAAGGAAAAAATACATTGGCAGGTTACGGTAGATTAGAAAGAGGTAAGGAGAAAAAAATATATAAAGTAGAGAGAGTCAGAAGGTAGGAAAAAGAAATTAGAAAATGAGAGAAATTATTGAGTACAGAGAGAAGAGAGACAGGAGATAATGTAGATTACCGGTGAGGTGGAAATAGTATAGTTTGTGTCAACCTTCTGTGTAGTGGGAGGAGTGGAGGTGAGAGTGACGGGGGGAGTGGAGGTGAGAGTGACGGGAGGAGTGGAGGTGAGAGTGACGGGGGGAGTGGAGGTGAGAGTGACGGGAGGAGTGGAGGTGAGAGTGACGGGAGGAGTGGAGGTGAGAGTGATGGGAGGAGTGGAGGTGAGAGTGACTGAAGGAGTGAAGGTGAGAATGACGGGAGGAGTGGAGATGAGAGTGACGGGAGGAGTGGAGGTGAGAGTGACGGGAGGAGTGGAGGTGAGAGTGACGGGAGGAGTGGAGGTGAGAGTGACGGGAGGAGTGGAGGTGAGAATGATGAGTGCAGGTGAGAACGACGGGAGGAGTGGAGGTGAGAGTGACGGGGGGAGTGGAGGTGAGAGTGACGGGAGGAGTGGAGGTGAGAGTGACGGGAGGAGTGGAGGTGAGAGTGACGGGGGGAGTGGAGGTGAGAGTGACGGGAGGAGTGGAGGTGAGAGTGACGGGAGGAGTGAAAGTACGAGTGACGGGAGGAGTGGAGGTGAGAGTGACGGGAGGAGTTTTGGTGAGAGTGACGGGAGGAGTGGAGGTGAGAGTGACGGGAGGAGTGGGGGTGAGAGTGACGGGAGGAGTGGAGGTGAGAGTGATGGGAGGAGTGGAGGTGAGAGTGACGGGAGGAGTGGAGGTGAGAGTGATGGGAGGAGTGGAGGTGAGAGTGACGGGAGGAGTGGAGGTGAAAGTGATGGGAGGAGTGGAGATGAGAGTGACGGGAGGAGTGGAGGTGAGAGTGATGGGAGGAGTGGAGATGAGAGTGACGGGAGGAGTGGAGGTGAGAGTGACGGGAGGAGTGGAGGTGAGAGTGACGGAAGGAGTGGAGGTGAGAGTGACGGGAGGAGTGGAGGTGAGAGTGACGGAGGAGTGGAGGTGAGAGTGACGGGAGGAGTGGAGGTGAGAGTGACGGGAGGAGTGGAGGTGAGAGTGACGGGAGGAGTGGAGGTGAGAGTGACGGGAGGAGTGGAGGTGAGAGTGACGGGAGGAGTGGAGGTGAGAGTGATGGGAGGAGTGGAGGTGAAAGTGACGGGAGGAGTGGAGGTGAAAGTGATGGGAGGAGTGGAGGTGAGAGTGACTGAAGGAGTGGAGATGAGAATGACGGGAGGAGTGGAGATGAGAGTGACGGGAGGAGTGGAGGTGAGAGTGACGGGAGGAGTGGAGGTGAGAGTGACGGAAGGAGTGGAGGTGAGAGTGACGGGAGGAGTGGAGGTGAGAGTGACGGGAGGAGTGGAAGTGAGAGTGACGGGAGGAGTGGTGAGAGTGACGGGAGGAATGGAGGTGAGAGTGACGGGAGGAGTGGAGGTGAGAGTGACGGGAGGAGTGGAGGTGAGAGTGACGGGAGGAGTGGAGGTAAGAGTGACGGGAGGAGTGGAGGTGAGAGTGACGGAAGGAGTGGAGGTGAGAGTGACGGGAGGAGTGGAGGTGAGAGTGACGGGAGGAGTGGAGGTGAGAGTTTCGCGAGGAGTGGAGGTGAGAGCGACGGGAGGAGTGGAGGTGAGAGTGACGGGAGGAGTGGAGGTGAGAGTGACGGGAGGAGTGAAAGTAAGAGTGACGGGAGGAGTGGAGGTGAGAGTGACGGGAGGAGTGGAGGTGAGAGTGACGGGAGGAGTGAAAGTAAGAGTGACGGGAGGAGTGGAGGTGAGAGTGACGGGAGGAGTGGAGGTGAGAGTAAAGGGGGGAGTGAAACTAAGAGTGACGGGAGGAGGGGAGGTGATAGTGACGGGAGGAGTGGAGGTGAGAGTGACGGGAGGAGTCGGGGTGAGAGTGACGAGAAGAGTGAAGATAAGAGTGACCGAAGGAGGACGTAGAGAAGACAGTTTATAGTAGTTGGAAATTGGAGGATGGGGAGAAGGTGAAAGAAGGAGATCAATAAAACCAATATCCATTATGAATGACGTTATCGAGTGTCACCTGTTTATTACCATGACCATAAACCTGTGAAAAATGTCCCCATTATTGACGCTCCAGCATAACAGTTGATTCCAATACAACATCATCGACCTGAAACAGTAGTTCATTCGTATATAAGATTATCGCCGTCAACATAGCAGTCATTCAATAATGACTAAAGTGCCAATTCCAATATTTGTCTAGAATAAGGTTGGTAGTTCTCTGGAGTCAATAGCCAGCTTCCAGGGTCGCAGAGGAGCTGGAATCAGACTTAAGAGAGCACACCCCAGCCTAGAGTAGGAATTGTTTCCTGGCTGCTGTTCCAGGGCAATGTCAACCAAAGCCTCTGCTTCTCAGCAAAACTTCAGTAAAACGGCGATTACTACATTGAAGCATCATAAACACTAGAGAATGGAAGTTTTTTTTTTTGTAACAATAACTTACCAGCGACTTGTGGTGACCTCACAAATCAAATAACTGTCCTGGACGGTAAATTGCTTTTCATTTTGTTAATGTAAAGACCATGTCCATTATGTACCAGCCTTTAATTAAATGAACATTATATACCCCCTGTAGCTGTTGGAAGTCTGTCTGTAATATTTTCATTTAATAATTTTTATCCGTTGTGTTTGTCGGTCTAATTTTTGTAAGTAAAATTCTAAATGATTTCTGTTGGACTTCGACAGTTATTACCATTATTATATTTATTATAATATTATTATTATTATTATTATTATTATCATTATTATTAATATACACGAGTTAGCTTTATACACAACAACAAAGATACATCAGTTGTGGCACAGTATTTATCTCCTGGAACTAGGTTTGGGAACATGAACATAAGATCTATAACGTCTTAAACAATAAAGATAGAACATCAATAGTTGTTAATGAGCTAATATAGTATTGTGGGTTAAAAAATGTTTTAGTTGACACAAATAAGTGTCAGCAAGGGTCGAGCACATGTTTTGTCCCCCAAGACCTGTTACAATAAGTACATCTCTCCCTCAACACCTGTTACAATAAGTACATCTCTCCCTCAACACCTGTTACAATAAGTACATCTCTCCCTCAACACCTGTTACAATAAGTACATCTCTCCCTCAACACCTGTTACAATAAGTACATCTCTCCCTCAACACCTGTTACAATAAGTACATCTCTCCCTCAACACCTGTTACAATAAGTACATCTCTCCCTCAACACCTGTTACAATAAGTACATCTCTCCCTCAACACCTGTTACAATAAGTACATCTCTCCCTCAACACCTGTTACAATAAGTACATCTCTCCCTCAACACCTGTTACAATAAGTACATCTCTCCCTCAACACCTCTTACAATAAGTACATCTCTCCCTCAACACCTGTTACAATAAGTACATCTCTCCCTCAACACCTGTTACAATAAGTACATCTCTCCCTCAACACCTGTTACAATAAGTACATCTCTCCCTCAACACCTGTTACAATAAGTACATCTCTCCCTCAACACCTGTTACAATAAGTACATCTCTCCCTCAACACCTGTTACAATAAGTACATCTCTCCCTCAACACCTGTTACAATAAGTACATCTCTCCCTCAACACCTGTTACAATAAGTACATCTCTCCCTCAACACCTTTTACAATAAGTACATCTCTCCCTCAACACCTGCTACAGTAAGTACATCTCTCCCTCAACACCTGTTACAATAAGTACATCTCTCCCTCAACAACCTGTTACAATAAGTACATCTCTCCCTCAACACCTGTTACAATAAGTACATCTCTCCCTCAACACCTGTTACAATAAGTACATCTCTCCCTCAACACCTGTTACAATAAGTGCCTCTCTCCCTCAACACCTGCTACAATAAGTACATCTCTCCCTCAACACCTGTTACAATAAGTACATCTCTCCCTCAACACCTGTCACAATAAGTACATCTCTCCCTCAAAAACTGTTACAATAAGTACATCTCTCCCTCAACACATGTTACAATAAGTACATCTCTCCCTCAACACCTGTTACAATAAGTACATCTCTCCCTCAACACCTGTTACAATAAGTACATCTCTCCCTCAACACCTGTTACAATAAGTACATCTCTCCCTCAACACATGTTACAATAAGTACATCTCTCCCTCAACACCTGTTACAATAACTACATCTCTCCCTCAACACCTGTTAAAATAAGTACATCTCTCCCTCAACACCTGCTACAATAGGTACATCTCTCCCTCACCACCTGTTACAATAAGTACAGTCAGAAACCATAATCTCTGACCCACTAGGTTGAGCGGGAGATGTGGCGAGGGTGGTGTTTCTGGTCTGCTGCTCACTGCGATGGCCCCGTGGCCAGACACAGGTTGAACAAGCAAGGCGATAGCTCAACAAAAGTATGCAGGAGAGTTCCAGCTGGGTACCGTGGCCAGAGCCAGGGTAGCCAGTAAATCTCCATAAGATTATTTGATGTTAATGATATTGGTATTAAAAATGATATTTATCATGTTAACGATGTAGGTGTAAGAAAATCCTCTTTTTAATCTGATGTTCATTACCATTTCAGCATTAACATTAATGTCTTAATAAAATGATAAACCAACGTTTCACAAACTGAAACAACAATAATTTTTATTTCAACAAGTAATATTGACAACTAATATGTCCTTTAAAACTGATGTTAGGAGTAATATCACAATCAGTGTGGTGATTAATGCGATTTTGTTTGTGATGATGGTGCTTCTCAGTGTGGTGAGTGTGATGATGGTGCTTCTCTGTGTAGTGAGTGTGATGATGGTGCTTCTGTGTGTGGCGAGTGTGATGATGGTGCTTCTCTGTGTGGCGAGTGTGATGATGGTGCTTCTGTATGGTGAGTGAGATGATGGTGCTTTTCTGTGTGGCGAGTGTGATGATGGTGCTTCTCTGTGTGGTGAGTGTGATGATGGTGCTTCTCTGTGTGGTGAGTGTGATGATGGTGCTTCTTGTGGCGGTGATGATGGTGCTTCTCTGTGTGGTGAGTGTGATGATGGTGCTTCTCTGTGTGGTGAGTGTGATGATGGTGCTTCACTGTGCGGTTAGTGTGATGATGGTGCTTCTCTTTGATATATCTCATCTCTTATGGAGCCTACATATCACATAGACTCTTATATAGTGACATTATTGAGAACTTATTACAATAATTTATTAACTTTATTAAACAATACTTTTAAAACAGTTTGAAAAATGTTCATGTGTTTCTGTGTGAGTCACTTCATGAATCTCTAATTATTTCCTGCTGGCCATAGAATAATGATGAACCACTGCTGTGTATCACATCATTACCTTGTCCCCTTGGCAAGTTATAGTCACGTGTTGTCAAAAAATTTAAACACGTCATTACAGGATATTTCTACCACACACCACCTCCTCTCCTATTCCCTTACCCTTGGTCTTGTTTTTCAACCACCTGTGTGTGTGTGTGTGTGTGTGTGTGTGTGTGTGTGTGTGTCCGCTTAATAGGGATAAAGGGATAATCATAATATATTCAAATTATATATACCTAAAGCAGGTTACGTTATATTTCGTTACATTTCGTTACATTTCATTACGTTACGTTACGTTTTGTATGAGGCTATTCATTTATATGTATTATTACAAGGAAAAATAATAAATATTATTTTGTAATGTCGGCCATTAACTTGGTAAAACGTTTGTATTGACCAATACATGATGCCTTAATGAGCCTAAGACATTGGTGCTGATTATAGAACATTCCGTTCTTACTGTAAGGCTGCTTTAATTCTCTGAAGCTGTTGTACTCAACCGACTTGGATGTTCCCACGGGTGTAGAGGTGAACCAATAGCCTCCAGGCTGCTGGCACGCCGAACAACATTGATGGTCATTAAAATTTTGATTACATAGGCTGAAAGAGATAATTACGAAATACTACTAGCATGTATTGGCAAGGGCAGCCCAGAACCTTCAGGAACTTCGCCGAGTGGGTCCCATAGGCCACCCTTCTTAGCCAATCTCCTTAGGTGTGGAGGCAGCTGAGGGTCTTCAGGACTCCGCCGAGAGGGCCAGAACAGCCGCCCTCACGCCCCCAAGGAGTGATGCTAACGAAGGTCCCGCTGGACCCCCGTGTAAGGTTGAGACTTTTCCTCTATTTCTCTCTAAGACAGAGAGGCAACACTGGCTAGTGACGCTAAGAGTATCTACTGTCATTTCTTGATATATTTATTACTTATTCTAACGTAGCGTCCACAACACACCGAGACTGGTGTTTGTTTCTGCGAGTGAAGGAAATATAGTGAGTCAACCTGAGACGTTAGCCAGCTGGTGCACAAGATTGGACTTACGACCACAAGTACCCACAACTTACATGAAGTATACAGTCCTCAGTAACTTTTTGCCAGATTCTTCACATTCTGGTATAAATAATATTAACAGTATTACCACTGCTTAGAGGTGTGATATTTGATGTTTCATAGTTTAATATTTATAGACAGGCAGCCTAATGAGGTGCTGACCTTCACGGCCAGCAGGAGTTGTACTGGCAGCCCAACGGTGTGTTCAGTGTATCAGAGAACTGTCTGTTAACACAAAGCATGAGACTTGGTCTGCTTCTGTACTATGGCTATGATAACATTATGTCGTGTGGGACATCACCAGAGTACTCTTGTGTTGGCCTAAGCAGACATATTCTAAAACTGCTGCTATGTCCTTTTAGCAGCGGCCAGTGGACATGTTACTAGTCCATTAGACATAACTTATAACTGATTTACTTCACGTTTGTGGGAGCAGTAAAAGTAACATTATATTCAAAGTAAAGGGGAGGTATGACCTGAACGACTGGTGACGAGTATTCAAGGGTATGTGATGCTCTGTGTGTTCATGTGTGTGTTGACACTCTGTGAGCTGCCGTCCGGTAAGGACCTCTAGTCTCACCTACAGCTCGACCTGAGTGGGCCAGTAATTATGGTTTCTAACTGTACATCTCCCCCTCAACACCTGTTTTAATAAACTACCAAAATAAGAACTCCTTAGTAACAATGTTCTTCAGTTAAAAATATTCTTCAGCACGACACAGACATGTTAACAATGTAACCCAGCACCACACAGACATGTTAACACTGTAACCCAGCACAACACAGACATGTTAACAATGTAACCCAGCACCACACAGACATGTTAACAATGTAACCCAGCGCAACACAGACATGTTAAGAATGTAACCCAGCACGACACAGACATGTTAACAATGTAACCCAGCACCACACAGACATGTTAAGAATGTAACCCAGCGCAACACAGACATGTTAAGAATGTAACCCAGCACAACACAGACATGTTAACAATGTAACCCAGCACAACACAGACATGTTAACACTGCTGCGATTTACCACACATTGATCGTAAAGTGATAGCAAATTCAATAAAAGCCAGTGAGAAAAGTTAGGCCAAATGTATTAAACAAGTTGATGGTACTTTGAAACCCATATAAACATTACACGACTTATTCATTTAATCACATTACCTGGGTCATAAGAACACACACACACACACACACACACACACACACACACAAACACACACTACTACTATGCTGTCACCCGGAATCGAGTATGGCGATCATCTAGCTATGATACAATGATATGAGTTAGTAAGGATGTCACCTAGGTCAATGTGTTCTGTGGTGACTAAAGAGGCCCATACGGGACCGGCAGGATCGATCACAGATGTTGCACATGTGGGAGGATTCATCTGGTGTGGGAGGGGCGGCGGCAGTGTCATTCGGTGGTGGCGCTTGTCTGCCTCCTTATGCAGTCGAGCTAACTCGAAAGTATTGACACCTTCTTGTGTGGTGATTCTCCAAGCGTTACTGTGTAGAGTAATCGTCTCCCAGGTGAGGGGGGGTCGATTTGGCAATTTTTCAAGTTTGTCTCAAGACTATCCTTATACATTTTCAGTTACCCGCCACCATTACGATTACTTTTCCTTAGGTGACTGTAAAGTAGCTGCTTTGGCTGTCTACTGTCGTCCATGCGGGTAACATGGCCAGTCCAACGTAGTTGTTCCTGGATAATGGTAGCCTCGATGTTTCTGAAGTTGGTGTCAGCAAGAATACTGGCATTTGTTCTCTTGTCTTCCCAGCGAACTCGGAGGATGGAACGTAGACTACGTTGGTGAAAGTTTTTAAGTGCCAAGTTCCTTGAGGTGCTCCTGTATGTGACCCATGTCTCGCTGCCATATAACAGGGTGTGGAGGACAACTGATCGATATACGTCTAACTTTGTAGATAATTTCAGCTCCCTACAGCTGAAGACACGGGTACTGAGTCTGCCAAAGGCATGAGATGCACATCTGATCCGATGCTGAATCTCTTCATCGATGTCGCTGTGGTGAACAGGTGGGAGCCGAGATACCAAAAGTGGTTAACATTAGAGGGGGTACTACCATTAAGCTGGGTGGGTGGTGGAGGTGCTGCTAAACCAATGGCAGTGAACCGGCTGGTTAATTCAAAGTTAACCAGGTTGGTACATTTATATTATATAGGGCTTTAGTAACGAAACCCAATTGAAGTTTCTGCTTTTATTAAAAAGTATTGTTTGTATAATTCCTGAGTGTAGATCGACCGTAACTACCACTATTTTTGAGCGTGAAGAGAGAGGACGGCGGCTATGTAAATAGACAGTATAATCAACATCCGTTCGATGTAAGAGTATGAGTGTGACTAGCGTGAATGCTGGCTTATACCGAGCTGACCTATGTGCTGACATACAGTCAATGGGCCTCACCCTAGGAGGCCACCAATCACGTGATATGAACATGGCAACTCATAGCCAGTGGAAAGTTTCAGGGGGTAAATTTGAATATAAATCAAATGTAAAGAACCCATTTATATAATACTTCTGTTGATGAGACAGGGGCCGTTACATCGCTCCGTCACCTACCAGCCGAGCTCTGTGAGGACTGAATAAACTCACAGACTACAGTACATCCTACACAACCCTAACCATGTTATAAACATATATGTAGACACTAAGCTGGGAACTCTACAACCGTAGGGTTATTATCAACTACAGGGGTCCTATACTTAAGTGTGTTACCTGTTAAAATGTTGTGGACCTTTGTCAATTTGAATGATACTGACCTATAATAACTGTAAGGGCGGAAACGATCCTCCGGCTGGTTACCGCTGCTAACTCGCTTGTTTGCTGGTGCAGACGACACTTGGGCGGTTGGACAGAGGTGAGAACGGCAGCGACTATCTGGTTCACGGGCAGATTCATCCCAGCCGCCATACAGTCAGTATCTAGCTTCCCTGCTGTCCGTCAAATTCTGGCTGTGATCTCATCATAGGTCCTGGACTCGTGGGCTGTGTTCCCAGACCTTCACCTATCAACTGTCAATTCTCTGGTTATCTACCACTACCGCATACCACGACCGTCAATACATCTCATTCCGTCTGTGTCCCGGTGTTCTGCCATTTCAAGACGTCGCTCGAGTGTGGGACGCTTCCCTACCCTGAGTGTGCATCATCGTGTTCCAGAACCTTCCCCCAGGGCCACTGCCGTAGGAAATATTTGTTCATTGTTTGATTCTATGATTGTTTGATTCCATTAATTGCTGACTCCCCTTTATTGTTCGATTCTATCAATTGTTGACTCCATTTAATTGTTTGAATCCATTAATTGCTGACTCCCATTATTTGTTTGATTCCTTTAATTGTTTGCTTCCATTAATTGTTTGACTCCATTAACTGTTGACTGCCTTAATTGTTTGACTCCCGTAATTATTTGTTTTTGTTGAGTGGTTTCAGAGTTTTGTGTTATATTTTTATAGTAAAGAGATGCCAATCTCAAACGGTTGTTTGTTATTCCTCGGAAAACCATGGTCCTTGACTTTCCTTTATTAAGATCCTGATTAGTCTGGTAAGGGATTTCTATCCCTAAGTCCCAGGCATTTACAATAACAAAAGAGAAACATTACTACCAAAATTAACATAATTGTGGGACTTGTGAGACCTGGTATTGCAAATTCCCGTGAGAAGTAAAATGGCAAATTTGTATTTAAATCAGCAAATTTGGTCTCTTTCAAGTATGAAATTACCTTCAATTCCTCTGAAACAATCTGAATATCTTTTACAGTAAATTTCATAACAGGAAACATTGGAATTAAATCAGGCTTGAGATTCAAATTTTAAGCAAAATGCTGATGAGTAGGTAAGGTCCGTAATGAACTACAAGTGACTTCACAGTAATCCGGAGCCTTGTAATGGCCTTTCACAACTAGCCGTTTACCACCCTCGTGGCATTTTAAAATAACAGTAGTAACATTAAAAAAGAATAAGTACTGCACATTATGTGCTGTGCGTACATTAGTTTGTATGACTGCCAATTCACATATCCCTTCTGCAGCAGGAATAAACGCGAACATATAGGCTGGACATACGTGTAAGTATAGATATGACGACCTACACTGCAACAGTACCTCAGGATCATCTAATGCCAATAAAGAATATTCCTCATCTACAAGTAAAAGTTCTTTAGGCCTATCCAGAGTATACAGTGTGTCGTTAACAAACCAGGGGAAAGGTTCTAAATGTCATGCATTAAACTGATGTTGCCCTCGCATAGGGATGTGGATAAGAATAGCATTGTGCGTGAGAGTCGACTCCAACAGAGGGTAATAATATTTTACCTCATTATCATTAAAAATAGGAGTTAAGTTATACTTCAAATTGGCAATCTGTAATGCATCAAGAAGCGTCTGCACAGGCACAAGCTTTGCGTCCACACGCCCTATCCCTGCATCTACTATGCTGTCAATTAGGTCATTTTTATTAGTAACAAGATTCTGAACTGACTTTTCCGCAGCATGCAAATATTCCGAGAAATAAAGGAGTCACTCTAACGTAGAGAGCGATTTCCGCAACTTATAAACGACCCTCGATATACGGTTAGACTCCGATATTATCGCATTAACTTTTGACTCTAAATCAGTAATCGCATGGTATGTTTAAGATATAACACGATTCTGCTGAGATACAGCTTGATCGACAATGTTCATGCGGTTCCCTCAATTTAGCTACATCGTCGGCCGTTGCCGTGCCAAACAGAGTGCTTTGGATAAGTCCCACAAAATAAAATAAACCTCTTTTTCGTCGTACTTGAGAACGCACTTCTTTTGCAAGATCAACCTCAGACGCTGGTATTCTTTTTCCAACAACGACGAGAAGCTTGTGAAGGTTCATGAGACGAAAGTGTTGAAGGTCTATAGTTTGTGTAACCATCGTCGATACATTAGGAGCTGAACTGAGATCATGTAGGATGTCCAATGCTGATTGTAGTTGAGCGTCGACGGTTTTCATCTGACGGGAAAGCTGGAGCAGTTCATGCAACTCATACTTGATGTTCACCACGTCCTCCACTATGAGATCGCATCCAAGGGGTGCAACAAGCGCACCCGGCTTCAGGACGGTTGTGGACATATCTGTCAACACAACGGTCCCACAACACAGTAGGAGCAACACAATGATGTTCCAAGCCATTCTGTAAGAGATTACATTCGTTTTAATATCTGCTTCCTGAACGAAGCTTCATACAATAATCATTAGGCACACTCTGCTCCTGTACAGTCTGTAAGGAGGTGTCTATTACATCATTATCAACTGTAGGCAATAAATTTTCGTGGGTCTTCTTAAGACGGTCCGCATGCACGACATCTGCGATCTGTGCGTTAGGCTTCCAAATTTTAAATTTGTTGCCCGCTTCTTTGGCGATAATGCGGAATGGACCCCAAAACTTAGCCAAAAGTTTGGAGTTCCTTTCAGGTTCTCTTACCATAACAGCATCTCCTACGTCTAACACGACAGGTTTAGCATGTTTATGTTGCTTGACCATCATTTCAGCGCGTGACGCTGCTAAATGTGATCGTACTTGGCTATGAATATCCGTAAAAACACGGATTTGTTTTGCCGCGAAATCATCCATATTATAAACAGGTTTCGGCGCGTCCGTAAGTACATCATAAGGTAGACGTTTGTCTGTACCATAGACAATGTAGTAGGGTGATTTGCCCGTAGAGCTATTAATCGACCCATTAATAGACGCTGCGACCTGCGGTAACCAATCTTCTCATGTGTATTGCTAATCACACGCTATCGGGCGAAGTATCTCCAGGATCTTGCGATTGGTACTCTCAACAAGGCCATTAGCCTGTGGATGATAAGCTGTCACAAATTTTGCCTTATTCCATATTGCACACATATTTGTGCTACCAGCTGATTCTTGAACTCTGTCCCATTGTCTGAGGAAGAACCTTCGGCGTAGTATATGTCTTATCCTTCAGTGGGACCAAAACCACGAATCTGGAAAAATGATCCACACACACTAAGACGTACGAGGATCCCTGATGACTCCTCGGAAGTTGTAACAAGTCATTAGCGACTGTGTCAAACGGACGATCTGGTGTAGGATATTGTAGAATCGGTGCCGGAGATCTTGTAGTACCCTTATGTTGAGCACATGCCAAACATTTAGCAATGTGTAATTCTATATCTTTCTTCATTGTGTTCCAGAAATACATCTCTCTTAATTCCGCCAAGCATTTGTCACGTCCTTGGTGACCTGCCTGTGGAACATCATGGAACAACGTTATAACAGTTTCACACAACGTGTCAGGTACGACTATTTGAGAAACAATACCCTCTGGCGTCTTTTTCGACCTATGGAGTATGTTATGTCGAAATTCAAACTGACTTAAGGAAAGAATTAATTTGGGGAGTTTAACATCCTCTCCCGATTCTAGAGCAAAAATGACTGCTGACCATAATGGGTCGCGTCGTTGCTCATCCTCCAATTGTGAAAGAGTGAACGTCGATACAGGCATCACTGGTGCTATATTTCTTGACAAAGCGTCGGCGACAACATTCGCCCTTCCCGGTAAATACCTAAACTCGGGGTCAAATTCCTGAATTGTCAGATACCAGCGAGCCAATCTGCCTGATAAGTTTCTGCCATGGAACAGTTCAGTCACTGCCGCATGATCCCTAAATACAGTTATCTTATATACAAAGATAATGTCCTTAAACTTCTTTAGTGCTCACACAACAGCTAACGTTTCCAAATGCGTTACTGAATAACGTGTTTCCGCATCAATAAGTTTATGACTTGCAAAGGCTATCACTCGAAACCTTCCACGCGAATCCTCTTGCATGAGTACGGCTCCGATTCCTTGTCCAGAAGTGTCAGTACAGAGGATGAAAGCTTGAGTGTAGTCAGGGAATGCCAGAACAGGGGCATTGATAAGCGCTATCTTCAATGCCGCAAAACTATTTTCGTGTTCAGCATCCCATACAAACATTGCATCTTTCTTAAGCAACCTTGTTAGGGGTGATGCCAATGTTGCATAGTTCTTAATAAAAGAATGGTAATACCCAGATAAACCAAGAAAACTACGCACTTGATCAACCGATGTAGGACGAAGGAACTGAGAGACAGCATTCACTTTATCATCCACTGTATGAATGCCCTCACCATCAACTACTTGATCAAGGAAATGGATTCTGGATTTTAAAATCTCACACTTTGAAAGTTTAATCTTAAGACCTGCTGTGGAAAGTTTTTCCAACACTTCACGCAGTTTAATCAGATGGGTATCGACGTCCTTACTGGCAACTATTAGATCATCCAAATAAGTGCAGACTGTAGTACCAATCAATCCGGCAAACAGGATATTGATCATTCTTTGAAATTTCTGTGGGGCATTCCTGAGACCAAAAGGCATCCGTAGGAACTCAAAGTGGCCCATGGGCGTACTAAATGCCGTGACCTCTCGTGATTTCTCATCGAGTGGTATCTGCCAATACCCACTAAGCAAGTCTAAGTTGCTAAATACAGCATTAGCCTTATCTAAGGACTGCACTATGTCACTCAAGACAGGCATAGGGTACCTATCTGGGATCGTACATTCATTAACGCCCCTGAAATCAATAACAGGTCGCCAATCACCATCCTTCTTTGGACGAGGAATAAAGGGCTGTTAAAAGGGGACTTAGAATGTGTAATAACATTCTCATCCAACATATCCTGCACCATATCCTGAACTACAGCGCGCTGGCTATGGGGTAGTCTGTAAGCTGGTACATAGATAGGATTTGTTCCCTCCTTTAACGATATATGATGGGATGTTAAATCTGTCTGACCTAGCTTTTCCCCTGGCAAGGTTACAATATTCCTGTAGTCAGCAAGCAGCTCCATAAGGCGTGTCTTGCCCTGAGGATGATCCATCACCTTAACATGTGGCGCTAGTTGATCTATCCTCTCTTGCCTAGTCTACTGGGATTGAGAGACAATACTACCAATTGGGAATTGCATAGGCTGTAATTTGACATTGTTGTGATATAGCAGAAAATCACGCAAATAACATCCTTTCTTCAATATTCTTTGAACGTCTGTTCTATTCAGAACTAGTACGTCTATCAAACCACCAGGTCGTATCGTGCTTAACGTCGACTCGCACGACAAACCCTTTACCTTGCACGTTTCCGGGAGACATACAACATCGGTCCCCGTATACACGTCAGATAATTCGACAGTGGTCTTGGTGAATTCCTCATTCTGATAATGGAGAGTACTCTTCAAAATTGCAGGTACAATCTTCCAACTCTTGCTGCTATAATCACGCTGGGAAAGTGAGGGTATGAGGTCTTGGGTTAGCTCTGACACATTATCCGCCTTCCTCCGAGCAGGAATAGTGGACAACACTTTCGACCTTGCGGTGAGCAAAGGTGCAAAATGACGCATAGCGTTGTAGGAAACACCTCTAAACGTAATAGTATTATTACGTGGACGAACATCTATCTTATTCGTCCTAAGGGTTGGGAGACCAATTAACCCGTCAGCTGGCAAGATAAATTGCTGAACCACATAAAAGTCCACGTAGAAGGGCGTACCACGTCTTGAAAATCTGAGTGGTAACGTCACCATTCCGCCAATGCTCAGCTGCGTGCCAGATACTCCTTCGAGATCGGCGTCAGTAGGTCTCCATAGGAAATCACGGTGAGGGAATCTACGTTGTAACTCGATGATAGGATGTCAAGGCTAAAACATATGCGCATGCACCCGTATCAATATCAAGAGCCAATCTTATAATATCCCGTCTCACCGGCACTGACAACACTTCCACTTTACTTAGCGCCGCTACTAATGAGGCTGCTACAGAAGTGTTGCGGGAAGCAGGCACCAATGTGTTGTAACAGGCGCTGGTCTTCCCCCGACTTCTTGTCCTGGTAATGATGCTCTTTACGCTTCTGCGTTACCTGGGGTACACCAGAGTCCAAATTCTTAACCTTCAACACTAAGTTACACTCATCTGTGTTGTGAGATGCCGACCGGCGGAGTGCACACCACGATCGTGATTTCTGGCTAGGTGGAGGCGTAGTCTTAACCGCCTCCGTGTATGACCTTGGCGTCTGCTTAGCACCTGTGGTCTCTGGTATTTTAACACCACCAACCTGGAGCTGAAAACAATCATCGATCAAATGGCCCCGTTTATTACAAAGGGTACATCTGAGAGATCGACGTTACTTGTAAGTCCGGTGTTGAGGTGCAATCGGAGCCAACGGTGTCATTTGCGCTATCTGGGGAGGCGCCGTAGTCTGGGAAGGATGCACCATCAGAGGTCCCTTCACCTTTGGAGAAAGTTTGTTTGCGTAATCCACCATATCAGTAGGCAGGACAAACTCCACTTCCTGTGCCCGACCTTTAGATAAGACGACGAACCACTAACAAGAAACTAATGAACTCGATCAACGTGTCCTCATTTGTCGATGACATTTTCCCATCATTGTCGTACCATCTCGAATTCCGGAAGGTCGCCTCCGTGTCTTGACGCATTTCCCAGGCAATGTCAACAGCCACCATACGTGATTCCGCGTGATCCTCCGGAGCACAACGATCCACCCATCTGAATACCCACTGCAGATGGCCCAAGTGGGACCGGCACTCAAAAATTCCAATAAGGGTGTGCTTAAACTTCTCATAGTCAGGGGCCGTTAGACCATATGCATTCACGTGGGTGATCGCAAACGATCCTTGCGGAATGTGGGAACGCACAAACGCCTTTTTATCGTGATCATCTGTAATTTTTACATTGCG
>CAUDMG010000910.1:0-2500 GCA_958450375.1 Homarus gammarus
AGTATATGTGAAAAATACAATACTTGTTCGTAAATAAAGTATCCTCACCCATACTGTATTTATATAATTAAACTCTCTCTCTCTCTCTCTCTCTCTCTCTCTCTCTCTCTCTCTCTCTCTCTCTCTCTCTCTCTCTCTCTCTCTCTCTCTCTCTCTCTCTCGGTGGGGAGTTGTTTATAAAGGCACGGTAGATGGGGAGGTGAAACTCACTTTTATGGCGCCCTTTGACGAGTTTCATGGCCCGGGCTGCAGTATAGGGGAGAGAAGAGAGAGAGAGAGAGAGAGAGAGAGAGAAAGAGAGAGAGAGCAAAGATTAGAAGTATATACCACTTTCCTTGCCCCTTATCAGACCTTCCTCTCTTCTCGCCCTCCACCCCCTACCCATCTCCCACTCCACCACCCATCTCCCCCTCCACCACCCATCTCCCCCTCCACCACCCATCTCCCACTCCACCACCCATCTCCCCCTCCACCACCCATCTCCCCCTCCACCACCCATCTCCCACCCCCCCTACCCATCTCCTCCTCCACCACCCATCTCTCCCTTCACCTCCTCCATCTCCCCCTCCACCACCCATCTCCCACCCCCCTACCCATCTCCTCCTCCACCACCCATCTCCCCCTCCACCACCCATCTCCCCCTCCACCACCCATCTCCCACTCCACCACCCATCTCCCCCTCCACCACCCATCTCCCCCTCCACCACCCATCTCCCACCCCCCTACCCATCTCCTCCTCCACCACCCATCTCCCACCCCCCTACCCATCTCCTCCTCCACCACCCATCTCCCACTCCACCACCCATCTCCCCCTCCACCACCCATCAACCCCCTTCACCTCCTCCATCTCCCCCTCTACCCTCCCACCACACCCATCACCACCCCCCCTTCATAAAAATCACCCACCCTGAAAAAATAAAAAATAAAATAATAAAATTTGTCGTAAAAATCAAACTAATAAAAATATCGGATAAAAATATGAACAAAATAGCCCCCCAAAAATTTTATTAAAATAGTGCCCGCCTTACACACACACACACACACACACACACACACACAAGGGGAAAATACTCTCGTCGTCCCCTCACTTGTTGTTCTTCCCTTTGTTTGTCCATCAACCCTCTCCCCCCTCCCCCCCCCCCCTTTAAGAAAAATACCGCTTTTAAAAAAATGCTGGATTCGCCACGGGAATCCTTGTCTGCTATAAATTTAGGTTAGGGATATAGTGTGTGTGTGTGTGTTATCGTCCACATTTACCATAAAGAACTGGGATACCTTCTGAGGGGTGAGTGTTGTTAATGGTGTAATTGCCTTAATAATAATTGCAGTAATTACCTGGTTCGCGTGTCCTGAGGTCATTAGTATTACTCATGTTGTTATAATAGTCGTTGTGGTGGTAGTTGTTGTAGTTTGGGTTGTTGAGTGGTTAGGTGTTGTAGTAGTAGTTGTAGTTTTGGTTGTTGAATGGTTGGTTGGTTGGTTGTAGTGGTCATTGTTGTAGTTTTGGTAGTTGGTTGGTTGGTTGGGTTGTAGTGGTAATTGTTGTAGTTTTGGTTGTTGGTTGGTTGGTTGGTTGGTTGGGTTGTAGTGGTCATTGTTGTAGTTTTGGTTGTTGGTTGGTTGGTTGGTTGGTTGTAGTGGTCATTGTTGTAGTTTTAGTTGTTGAATGGTTGTTTGGTTGGTTGGGTTGTAGTGGTCATTGTTGTAGTTTTGGTTGTTAAATAGTTGATTGTGTTGTTGTGGTATATTATTGTAGTCATTTTTCTATTTTTGTAGTTGTGATTGTTGTTGAAAAGCTGATTGTATGTTGTAGTAATGGTGGTTGGAATACCTCAAATAACCGCCTTTACTGACCTAACTAATATATATTTTTTCCAAGTGTGTCGTACCTTTACACCTACAATTTTTATACAATTACATTATATTTGAATTACTACACTACGATGATATTAATGTTATTATTTTTGTTCCAGGTAATTTTGGGCGTTGGTTTCACACAGGTGTTCGGGCGGGCAGGTGAGGGTAAGGTAGAAATGTCTTTATGTATCGTAATTTGTTGTCCGTTTTTGTGTTATTTCGTGTGTGTGTGTGTGTGTGTGTGTGTGTGTGTGTGTGTGTGTGTGTGTGTGTGTGTTAAAGAAAAAACTATTGAGCAGGTGCGAGCAAATGAGTCCTGACCCCCCCACACACGATCAAGGTGACCTGGTCCTTACACCCCCCCCCCCCCCCACGTGACCTCATCTGTCTCCGGACTGTCAATATTAGTCAAGGGCGATGATGTGATGCTGGAGGTAAACAATGGGAGGAAGGGGGTGAAGGGGGAAGAAGGGAGGGGGTGAGGGGGGTCGAAGGTAAGGGGGGAGGGTGGTAGAAGGGAGGGGGTATGGGGGGTAGAATGGAGGGGGTGGGGGGTAGAAGGGAGGAGAGTGAAGGGGATAGGGAGGGAGGAAGGAGTGGGAGGGAGGAGTGAAGGAGGGAGAAAGAGAAATTAGTGAAGGAA
>CAUDMG010000910.1:5000-25000 GCA_958450375.1 Homarus gammarus
ATTTGTGTCCTCGTAAGTAGAGACCTGAAATGTAGCTACTTAACCCACTTGACTTAGAATGAAAGGAACTACACAATTAACCCCTATGTTATATTTTTTCCTCGTAAGTTAATAATTCTTCTATTTACATCACCTTCCACGGTTTCTCTTGTGAGTCTTCATTTATCTTTTTTATTCATCTTCCCATTTTCTGACTGCCCTTCTCGTATTCTTTTTCTGATTATCTTTTGGTTCATGTTCTTATTCTTATTTTCTTTGATAGTTATTCTTCTCTATTTCTCTTCCTCTTCTCATTTTCCTTCACTATCCTTCCTCTTCCTCTCTCCCTCTTTTCATTTTCTTTGTTTCTCTTTCAGGTTTCATCCTTTACAACTTTTTCATCATCATAATTCCTTCTTTGTTTATGCATCCTGGTGTTGGTGTGCCTCCCCCCCTCCCCCCTCCCCCCTCCCCCCTCCTTAGTGTCTCCCCCTGCTGGTGTTACTGCCCCTCCCCACCCTCCACCCCGGCGTTACTTCTCCCTCTCCACCCCTTTCTAATGTTACTTCCCCTCTCCACACCACCCCTCATGTATTACTGCCCCCCCCCCCCCTCCTCCCCCACCCCCCCTCCGGTTTAAACAGAAGCTGGACGGCGAGGTATGAGCCATCAAGGAGGAGTTTAGGAGACAAAAATGGTACAAAAAGTGTTAAAGACGAGACATGAAGAGAACGGGACGATGACGAGCTGATGCAACAGATGGTGGTGGTGGCCTTGTGGGGAGATGAAGGGGGAGAGGAGGAGGATGGGGAGGTAAAAGGGGAGAGGAGGAAGATGGGGAGGTGAAGGGGGAGAGGAGGAAGATGGGGAGGTAAAGGGGGAGAGGAGGAAGATGGGGTGGTGAAGGGAAAGGGGTGGAGGATGATGGGGAGGAGGAGACGAAGAGGTGGAAGATGATGGGGAGTTAAAGTAAGTAGTTCACAGTAATTTGACCTTGATAGACAATATAGTCACCTTTGACCTTTGACCTCTGACCTCTGACTTCATAACAACAAAAGGTTTCAAGGGATCTCTCTCTCCGGAAACTAATCTCAAAGTTTGTTAACGTTCGCTTCAAGTGCCTTGTTAGGAAGAGTTGTTTATGCACATGCGAGTAAACAAATAAACAAAGAAAAACAAACAAGGTGCCTGACAGAAAACAAACTTGATAAATAAGCATGATTTACACACACACGCACACACACACACACACACACACACACACACACACACACACACACACACACACACACACACACACACACACACATGTATATCAGCAAACACATAACAGTCCGACAGATTGTGAGGAATATGCATAAGTTTACGACAGAAAATGTGAAACAAAAACAACAACCGATAATATGAGGAAGAAATACGGAAAATTAGAAGAAAAAAATATATAACACCATAAAAATATACCTGGAAAATACAAACCATTACGAAAAAAATCCGAGGAAACTAAAAAAAAATAAAAATAAAAAAAAATAAAAAATACACAATATTCACATCAAAAACTAGACAATATATTTTAATGGATCATCAGTTTATTTTATTTTTTGTCTCACATGGAAAAAAAAAAGTATTATATCTGTGTATTTTAATTTGATAAACTCGCCATTGATTTTTTTTTTTATTTTTTTTTTTTGTACCCGAAGAAAAATTTTGTGTTTTAGCTTTTAATGAAGTAAGTTTGTAAATAAAGAACGGTGTAATTTAGAGGCGAAAGACGGAGGAAAAGATTCAGTGAGGAGGCTATTTTTCACCTCCCTCGACAGACAGACAGACAGATGGGGAGGTAGGTAGGTAGGGAGACAGATAGGTAGGGAGGGAAGGAGACAGACAGACAGACGGGGAGGTAGGTAGGTAGGGAGACAGACAGGTAGGGAGGGAAGGAGACAGAGAGACAGACGGGGAGGTAGGTAGGTAGGTAGACAGACAGGTAGGGAGGGAAGGAGACAGAGAGACAGACGGGGAGGTAGGTAGGTAGGTAGGTAGTCAGTCAGGGAGAAAGTTAGGTAGGAAGGGGAGCAGACCCACAGACAGACAGACAGGGAGGGAGGGAGGAAGACAGAGTGGCAGTTAGGGAAGGGACCAGAAAGATAGACAGACAGACACAAAGACAGACAAACAGACAGGGAGGAAGAGGAAGAATTCTTGAAGACGTGTCGGGCCGGAGAGTTATGCGGGTGTGGGATCCAGCAGGTGGTAGCGGTGGTGATGATGGTGGTAGTTGTGGTGATGGAAGTAGTGGTGGTGGATAGTTGGAGGGTGATGGGAGGGAGTTGTTGCTGGTAGTTATGTTGGTGGTGGTAGCTGTGATGGTGGTAGTTGTGGTAGGATGGTGGTAGTGATGGTAGTGGTTGTTCTTCCTTCACTTTCATTATTGCTTCTCCTTCACCCTCCATTTACTCTCCTCTCTTCGTTACTCCTGTTTCTCGCCTTGTTCCTTCATTTCTTCTTCCTCATACTCCTTATTCTCCTCCTCCTCCTCCTCCTCCTCCTCCTCCTCCTCCTCCTCTTCCCTCTTCCTCCTCCACACGTCCCGGGAGAGTCACCCTGAAAGACGTGTACCTGGGAAAGGTTAAGAAAAAGACTAATGTTTGAAATACCCTGTGAAGGCTTCTCTCTCCTCCTCTCTCTTCCTCCTCCTCCTCTTACTCCTCTTCTTCCTCCTCCTCCTCCTCGTCTTCCATTCCCTTTTCCTCCTAGTCGAAGTAAAATATGGGACTTATCCCACCCCCCCCCCTCTCTCTCTCTCTCTCTCTCTCTCTCTCTCTCTCTCTCTCTCTCTCTCTCTCTCAGGCGTTCATCTTGCGGGAGTTTTGTTTGCCCTCTCGACGTTCTTTTCAGTAAGTTATTGTCATCTAAGCGACCCTAGTTTACCTCACCCAGATTAGTGGTTAAAGTAAACTAATATTCTGTCGTGAAATAGTCTACCTTCACCTCCCCCTCACCCCCTCCCGTCCCCTGAACTCCTCACCTGTACCCCTCACCTTCCCTCACCTGTACCCCTCACCTTCCCTCACCTCCACCCTTCACCTTCCTTCACCTTCCCTCACCTAATCTCTCTCTCTCTCTCTCTCTCTCTGGCCGCCACAACACCTCAGGCAGGAGACTGTCATAATACGCGTCTTCACAGTAACTTGAAATCAATTCACTGAGTCTATAGGAAGTTATCAAGCGTAAACCACATTTGTGACGGCCGGGTGAACTGATAGCTCCTCCACCCACCCAGCCCACCCTCCTTCACCCCATCCAACCCTGTCTTACCACCCTCCTCCACCCGGCCCACCCCGTCCACCTACCCTACTTCACCCAACCCACCCTCTTCCTCCCTCCACCCACCTTCTCCCTTCCAGCCACTCCCTCTTCTACCTTTTCCTTTCCTCCACACTCCACTCCTCCACCCCCACCCCCCCCACCCCCCAGAGAACTGCCTCCTCTTATTACAGGTGGGAAGTGAGAAGCAATCGCCCTCCCATTACTACATTACTATGCTGAGTGCTCTCTCTCTCTCTCTCTCTCTCTCTCTCTCTCTCTCTCTCTCTCTCTCAGGTTAGTTAAGGTTACGCTGGGTCAGATTGAAGTTAAGGTTTGGTTTGGTTAAGTTAGGTTTGGGTAGGGTAGGGTATGTCAGGTTAGGTTAGGTTAGTTTAAGTTAGGTTAAGTTAGACCTTCAAGTTAGATAAAATAATCTTGGGACGAGGAGTGAGTAATCTTGAGGTGTTCCTTCAGTGGTCAGTACCCAGGACGTTGTGTGAAGGTATACACTGTGTGAGTCCTGGACCTGACGCTGCGAATTTTTATGTTTTGGCCAGAGTTCAGTGTTGAGGGCGGCGAGGTGGTGGGGAGAGGTCAGTCTTTATTGCGTGAGAGAGAGAGAAAGAAAGAAAGATATAATAAAATAAAGAAAGAAAGAAAGAGAGAAAAACGAACACGTTACACTATTTTCGCAATGACAACCAATCTAGAGAGAGAAAGAGAGAGAGAGAAAGAGAGAGAGAGAGAGAGAGAGAGAGAGAGAGGAGGAGGAAGGGATACCGACAATAAAATTTAGGTTAATGTTTCTTGTCCTATAGTGGAGGAAGAGGGAGGAGGGCAACCAGGAAGAAGGAGGAGGAGGAGGAGGGACATTCACCTTAAACTCCAGATTGGATTTTCTTGTCCGAGGGGAAGCGGAAAAAAGACGAACAAGAGGAAGAAGAAGAAGAAGAGGAAGAGAAGTGGGAGGAGGAGGAGGAAGAAGAAGAAGAAGCAGGAACATTCACTTTAAACTTAAGATTGAAGTTTCTTGTCTGAGGGGTCGAGGGAAAGGGAAGGAAGGAGAATATGAAGAGAAAGAGTAAAGGAGGAGGATGAAGAGAGAAAGAGATAAAGGAGGAGGAGAGAAGGGGAAGTAGGAGAAGTAAGAGGAAAGGAGAAAGAAGAAAAGGAGGAAGAAAGCAAAATTAAATGAGGAACGGATGAAAAATACGAAAAGGAAGCAAAGGAGAAGAAAATGAAGAGGAAGAGAAAGGGGAAAGAAGATGAAGAGAGAAGAAGAAGAGGAAGAAAAGGGACTAGAATAAGAAGAGGAAGAAAAAGACGAGAAGAACAAAAAGAAGAAGAGGAGGGAGAAGAGGAGGAGACATTCACGCTGGACTCATGATCGAAGTTTCTTGTCTTGAAGGAATAATACAAATATAACAAGAGTGAGTTGGACCAGACTCTCTCTCTCTCTCTCTCTCTCTCTCTCTCTCTCTCTCTCTCTAGCTCTGTCTGTCTAACTATCTATCTATATATCTATCTGTCAGTTTGTCTATCTACCCATCTATCTATCTTTATCTATCTATCAATCTCTCTCTCTCTCTCTCTCTCTCTCTCTCTCTCTCTCTCTCTCTCTTTATCTATCTATCTATCTATCTGTCTATCTATCTACCTATCTATCGTTCTCTCTCTTCAGCTATCTATATATCTATACTTTTTTTAGATATACATATTTTTTGTCCAGGGGAATTTTTTCCTTTTAAATTTACAAACTTTTTATATTTATATACATTTCGTGATTTACACTATTTGGGGGAATTTATTTTTTTATTTTTTCCACGGTCCATAATTTTGTCTTATGGGGTAAAAGTTCAGTAGTATCTGAGGCCGGTCTCCCGTAGTGAAGATTCTTGTAGAGTCGTTATGTTGCCTACAGCGATCATATCACCGCTTTTCCTTTCTCGTATATATTGTGAACCCCCCAACCACTCCACTCCACTCTACTCCACTCCACTCTACTCCATACCACACCACTCCACTCCACTCCAATGTTTTCTGGGTAGTAATGTGTTGTATAGCAGGTTATGGGTCTCTCTCTCTCTGTTAGTACGTTTATATCCCCTTCCATCTAGCTATCTGTATTCGATTCCTTTAAGATCTTTTTCTTCTCTTCTGTTTTTTTTTTATATATTGTTTGCTCCACCTTTCTCTTTATTTTCGCTGATAATGAGGAAAATAACAAGTGACAGTCGCTAGTATACTGTAAGTGACATGATAGCTAGTGCAAAATAAACAGTGACAGTTGCGAATATAAGTGACATGATAGCTGTAGGGAAATAACAAGTGACAGTCGCTAGTATAAATTATATGACATTTGGAGGAAAATAACAAGAGACAGTCGCAAATATAAGTGATATGATAGCCAGAGGAAAATAACAAGTGACAATCGCTAATATAAGTGACATGCTAACGGGAGGGAGATAAAACAAATGACAGTCTCAAGTATAAGTGACATGATGGCCAAATAACAATCGCTCGCGTAAGTGACACGATGGCCGGAGGGAGATAAAACAAGTGACAGTCAGAGTATAGAAACAGCTTCCTATACGTTGCTGATCCTCCATCATCATTAACCAATCCCACGTCCTCATTAAGGATCAAGCAAGGATCTGAATTTTAAATCAAACTCTTCACTGACTCCATTCCTTCAGTCGCTGGATTCTCTGATTTTATTTTATATTTTCTTTGTCGTCTTCTTAATCGATTGAAAATATTGTGAAAAGATAATGACATGAGTTTCCACTTGGGTTTTGTTCTTTATTTTGCTGTAATTGGAAATGTGAGGTTTGGGGGATATGTAATAAAGCCTCTCTCTCTCTCTCTCTCTCTCTCTCTCTCTCTCTCTCTCTCTCTCTCTCTCTCTCTCTCTCATATATATTGGTCAGGAAATTCATCATCGTACGTACGTGTAGTTTTTGTACTGACGTGTTAGCTTAAAATATTAATGGCATACCCTCTCTTCTTTCTCCTCTCTCCTCTCTCCGTCTCCTCCCCACCTCTTTACCCTCCCTTTCCTCTCCTCTCCCACCTCCCTCCCTTCCTCTTCTGCCTCTCCTTTCCCCTTTACCTCTACCCCCCATCTTCCTTCTTCTTCCCTCCCCTCCTCTCTCTTCCTCTTCCCCATTCTCCCCACCCCTCCCCTAACCCCCTACCCACACAACCCCTCCCTCTACTTCACTGAGGGGAGCCGCTAACCCCCCCCCCCCTCCCAGGCAGGCGGAGAGGGCGGTCGTCACACATAGATAAGCTCCAAAGTTCCCTCCCTCAAATTTAATTAAAGCGACCTGTGCCTGGCTCTACCTGCTGGACCTAGGGGAGGGGGGAAGGAAGGAGGGATGATGAGTAGAAGGAGGGAGAGAGGATAAGGGGTGTTTGGGGAGGGAGGGAGGGGTGATAAGGAAGGCTTGGGAAGGAAGGGAGGAGGCGAATACATCTCTTAATACAACACTTAATACAAGATTGTTATGTTAGTGAGGTAGATTAATACAGCTGTGAGTGAGGGAGGAAGGAAGGAGGGAGGGAGGAAGGAAGGAGGGAGGGAGGAAGGAGGGTGATTCTCTTTAACTCACAAAAGTTCCACAGTTTGATATATTTACTCTAAATTGACCCCCCTCCCCCCTCCCCCCTCCCCCCCCCATCCCGCAAATAAACTGCATTGTTAATTTAACTTGAAGCCATAAATTTATTCAGGTAAACCCACAGTCATTAAACCCGCGATTAAAAACAACTTGGAATCACCCGAAGGTTAAACACCCTAATGCTACCTGGGGGGGGGGGGGGTAGATTAGCGTTAGGGTTTAGGGTAGGTTGAGTAAGGTTAGGGTAGGTTAAGTAAGGTTAGGGTAGGTTGAGTAAGGTTAGGGTAGGTTAAGTAAGGTTAGGGTAGGTTAAGTTGTGCTGGGTTAGGTGAGGTGAGGTGAGGTTGTAACAGTGCCACATTGAATCTCGGAAGGGGTCACCAGTGCCTGTCACTGTCATGTGTCAGGTCTCCTGGTACAAGAAGATAGACATAAGTTGATAATTACTGGGTATCAGGGGAGGGGAGAGTGGGGGGGAGTGAGGGATGGTGAGGGGAGAGTGAGGGATGGTGAGGGGGAGTGAGGGATGGTGAGGGGAGAGTGAGGGATGGTGAGGGGAGAGTGAGGGATGGTGAGGGGAGAGTGAGGGATGGTGAGGGGGAGTGAGGGATGGTGAGGGGAGAGTGAGGGATGGTGAGGGGAGAGTGAGGGATGGTGAGGGGAGAGTGAGGGATGGTGATGGTAGGGTGGGGGAAGGAGACAAATTTAAAGAGAGAGAGAGAGAGAGAGAGAGAGAGAGAGAGAGAGAGAGAGAGAGATCATCGAGTCATGTGGTTCGTTAAGTGTGTTGACATTGTGCTCGACCTATTGTGAGTCACAGCTGAGAGGAAATAAGGAACCAGGAAGTGATTTTATTTTGTTATTTTATTTTTTTGTGAAGAACTTGTGAATGGAAAAGAGTTTGATGTGTTAAGTCATAGTTGAGGGGAAAAATAGAAGTGATATCCGTTTTAAAAGTTATTGAAAGTTATTATAAAGACACAAAAGGAACTAACCCGATGAAAGATTTAAGGTGGGAAGGGAGAATGAAATCAGGGAGTAGAATTTATTTATGAGTTGCTAAATGGAAAAAAATAACTTGGGAATAATTGTGGGAGAAAATGGAAACAGGAAGGGATTTATTTATTTTATTTTTATTTTTATTTTTTTAGAGTTATTGTATAATGAACAATGATCTGGTGACCATTTTTGCCCGTGTTAGTTGGCGAGGAAATAAGTGAACAGGAAGTGAATTTTGCTTTTAAAATTTGCAGAATGGATAAAGACATTTTGGCTTATTTATTGAATGAAGTATTTTTAGTGGCTTGGTGCTAGATCTCGAGGGTGGTGTGTGTGTGTGTGTGTGTGTGTGTGTGTGTGTGTGTGTGTGTGTGTGTGCTTTAGTTTTTATGTTTGTGTGTGTATGTGCTTGTGTCTTTGTGTGCGTGTGTCTGTCTGTCTGTCTTGTTAGTATTTATAACGTAACAACCATCTTCTATAAACACTGCCCTCCCCCCCCCCCCCCGAACCCCAACAAAGACAACAAAATCAGTAGAACAAACACAGATTATATATTTGTTTTATGTGGCACAATACTCTTAACCATAAACTGCCTCTCTCTCTCTCTCTCTCTCTCTCTCTCTCTCTCTCTCTCTCTCTCTCTCTCTCTCTCTCTCTCTCTCTCTCTCAGTGTGTGGGGCCTGAGAATACTTTTATACACAGGTGTTGTTTTTGAGTTTGGGACGTGACGACTTTTTTGGGGGTGAAAGATATATAAAAGATTCTGTAGGGGCTTTTTATCACAGGGGGCAGGTGGAGTGTGTGTGTGTGTGTGTGTGTGTGTCCGTCCTTGATGAAGAGTTGGTGAGGTGTTGGAGGGAGGGAAGGGTGGGTGAGGGGGAAGGTGGATGGGAGGGAAGGTCGAAAGGTGGGAGGGAAGGAGGTAAGGTTGATGGGAAGAAGGGAGGGAACAAAGGAAGATGGAAGGAAGGGAAGAAGATAAGGTGTAATGGAAAGGGCGGTAGGAACAAGGGAAGGGGAGAGAGTGGGGGGAGGGGGGAGGTGTAGAGAAGTAGGTCATGGGAGTAGTAAGGAGAGCGAAAAGAAGTAAAAAATGTAAATAAGTTGAGCGAAAGAATAGGCAGGGAGGTGAGAGGAGGAGGGGGGAGGGGGGGCAGAGAGGGGGTGAGAGAATGAAGGAGGGAGGGATAAAGTTGGAGGGGCAGAGAAGGAAGGAGGGAGTGATAGTGGGAGGAGAAAGGGAAGGGAGGGAGGTGAGAGAAGGCAGGATAGTGGCTCTTTTGGTGCTCGGAGAAAACTGTAGTAGCATATTAAGTTACTTACGGCGAGGGGAAGAGGAGGAGGAGGAGGAGGAGGTCTTGGTGAAGGATAAGAAGAAGAGGAGGAGGAGGAGGAGGTCTTGGTGAAGGATAAGAAGAGGAGGAGGAGGAGGAGGTCTTGGTGGAGGATAAGAAGAGGAGGAGGAGGAGGAGGTCTTGGTGAAGGATAAGAAGAGGAGGAGGAGGTCTTCATGGAGGTACTAATGAATAAAAGAAAATCCTAGGAGGGAAGACGACAAGAGGAGGGAGATACTAGGAGACAGATGAATGAAAGAAGAAAGAAGAAGAAAATAGGAAAGAAAACACCAGCTTCGTCAAGGACATAGAATAACATGTGGTGTGAGGGTATGTGGTGGTGTTCCTTCCTGGTATTAGTAAACAACTCTACCTGGTGTTGGACTGTACCATCTGACCATACACTAGTTAGAACACAGGTGAGAGGAGGGAGGGAGAAGGAGATGAGAGGAGGAAGGAAGGAAGAAGTGAGGGAGGGAGGGGATAAGGTTGAGGGAGGGAGGGAGGGCTAGAGAGGGAGGTGAGAGGAGGGAGGGAAGGAATAAGGCAGAGGGAGTGATACAATCTCATGGTCTAGCCTATAGTTATCGCCATTACTGAACGTTGGTGATGGTATCTTTAAATATTCTCAGTATACCGTAATTAAGATGTGCAGTATATCAGTGTAATTATCTCCAGTGTTATAACTTATCTATACTGTAAACACTTTGTCTCGTGGTCAGGCGTCAGTGTCGATACTGTTGAGCGTAAGAGGACGGTTTAACACTGCGTAAAAAGCGTATGGGTATTATTGATGTATATGTAAAAGTGACTCAAAATTGCTAATGTCAAGAATCATTTTCCAATTTACACAAAAATTATCAAAGTTGTTTTTTTACTTATTAGAAAATATTTACAAGTTGTTTACTGTATCATAAACAAAGATGACGCAAGATCAGGTCATTAGAAGAATAACACACTAATTACACTTACTACTCCTATTAGGGTTGAAAAATCTTAGCTTAATTACCTGTGATTAAAACTACGACACCTTATTCGTTGACCATCAAGGTACCGTAGTTCGTAGTTGAGGTCACGGCTTGTTAGGGTGGCGTGGGCAGCCAGTGTGTATTGGTAGTTTGTCCAGGTTTATATCCGTGTAATTAGTCGCTAATGGGGTGTGGGGAGTTAGCTAATTGGTAGTTAGGGTGATTGAATAGTTACCTAATTGGTCGTTAGTGAGTTTGAAAAGCTAGCTAATTGGTGTGTGTGTGTGTGTGTGTGTGTGTGTGTGTGTGTGTGTGCGTATGTGTGATCAATAGACAGACACACAGCACCATTGTGTACATTAATCTAGTTTACCTCAGTCCAGTTAGTATGCCATCCCTCCCTCCCTCCCTCCCTCCCCCCTTCCTCTATCCCCTACTCTTCTCCCTCCCTCCCTCCCTCCCTCCCTCCCTCCCTCCCTCCCCCCCCTTCCTCTATCCCCTACTCTTCTCCCTCCCTCATTCCCCTCACACTCTTCCTCCTTCCCCCATTCCCTCACCCCCCCCCCCCCACTTGGTAAGAAAGAGAGAGAGTTAGAGAGAGAGAGATGGAGAGAAAGAGAGATAAAGAATAAAGCAGAAATAGAGACACTAAAGGTGTAGGGGAAGTGAGAGATAATGTAATAATATTTAGATTAATGAACAAATAATATCCGCGCCATTAAACAGAGGAGGAAACTAGTGGAGCTGACACCTTACCCATATACACTCTGGATTTATGGTACACCCACGACTACACCTTTATTTATGGTACACCCACGACTACACCTTTATTTATGGTACACCCACGACTACACCATTATTTATGGTACACCCACGACTACACCTTTATGGTACTCCCACGACTACACCTTTATGGTACTCCCACGACTACACCTTTATTTATGGTACACCCACGACTACACCTTTATGGTACTCCCGCGACTACACCTTTATGGTACTCCCGTGACTACACCTTTATGGTACACCCACGACTACACCTTTATGGTACACCCGCGACTACACCTTTATAATGTCACAAGCGCCATTTTAAAATAAATTATTACGGTAACAGAAGAAAGATGAGAAGAGGAAGAAGAAGAGTGAGTAGGAGAAGAAGCGGAGGAATTAGGAGGAGGAAAGGCAGGAGGAAGAATGAAAGGAGGAGGAAGAGAAGGAGTGAGGGAGGGAGGTAAACAAAGGCACTGCAGCTCCCTGAACTCAGAGTAGGACAAGGACAATAACAATAACAGTAAACAAAGAGAATTAGCAACAACAACAAGAATAGGAGGAGGTGGTGGTGGAAGAGGAGGAGGTGGTGGTGGAAGAAGAGGGTAGGAGGAGGAGGAGGAAGAGGTAGAAGAGGGGTAAGAGGAGGAGGAGGAGGAGGAGGTGATGCTAATTATTGAACAGGTGGAGGAGGAGGTGTAAGAGGGGTAGGAGGAGGAGGAGGTAATTATGGAAGAGCAGGGGGGGGGGAGGAGGAGGTAAGCAAGACACTAGACCTCCAAGAGATAGAGGCCAGGTCAGCCGTGTCTCCATTATGGCCTCACAAACTTGTAATTAACCTCTCAAGGGGTAAGGGAACGAGAAGGGGGGGGGGGAGGCTGCTGAGGTATGGTAGGGAAGTAAGGAGGGATGATAGAGAGGATGAGGGAGTAAGGGAGGAAGAGGGAGGCTTCTTAGATATAGGGAAGGGAGAAAGAAAGGGGTGAGGAAAGAAGGAAAGGGGGGAGAGACAGGAAGGAAGGAAGGAAAGTGGGAGAGGGAGAGAGAGGACAGAAGGAAGGAAAGTGAAAGAGAAGGAAGGAAGAAAGGGAGGCAAGACTCTTAAGACATGAAGGGAGGGAAGAAATTAAGGGTGATGGAAGAGGTTAAAGGATGAGGGTGGGAGGGAAAAGGGGTGATGGAGAGCTACTTACGCCCTTATTTTCATCACCCTGCTTCGTCTTGTGGTCAGGGAGAAGGGTGTTTATAGGGGTGGTCAGGGAGAAGGGTGTTTTTAAGGGTGGTCAGGGAGAAGGGTGTTTATAAGGGTGGTCAGGGAGAAGGGTGTTTTTAAGGGTGGTCAGGGAGAAGGGTGTTTTTAAGGGTGGTCAGGGAGAAGGGTGTTTATAAGGGTGGTCAGGGAGAAGGGTGTTTTTAAGGGTGGTCAGGGAGAAGGGTGTTTTTTTCAGGGAGAAAATTTGGACATATGCTCAGGGGTATAATGGTTTTGTGAAGGGTGCTTAGAAAACTAAACCATACCTTAATCACGTTCCAATTACCTGAAGTGTTTAAACTCTCCCTTAAGTGGTCACTAAACGCCTTAAACCACCACCTAAACCCCTTAAACTCTACCTAAACGCCTTAAACCGCCCTTTAAACCCCCTTAAACCACCACCCAAACCCCTTAAACCTCCACCTAAACCCCATAAACCTCACCTAAACCCCTTAGACCTCCACCTAAACCCCATAAACCTCACCTAAACCCCTTAAACCTCCACCTAAACCCCATAAACCAGTAGCAGCGTCCCGACCTGCGCCAACGCCAGCAAGAAGTGGCTGGGAGGGTTTTTCAGTCGGTCCGTCATTTGTCTGAGGGGGCGGCCAGACTCTCCTCCCCCTGATGTCCCTGGTTAAGGGGTTTCAGGGGGAGGTTTCTCTTGGGAGTACGTGTGGCTGTAGGAGGTATTATTCTCTGGGGGAGCAAGAAGTTGACCATTTGTGAGGATAGAAGGTTTCTCTGGGGGGGGGGGGGAACCTTACCCTTTGCTAATCTTCGGTAAAAGTTTTCTAATAAATACACCTACTGTATTCCTTCGCTGTTTATAATGGGATTCTTGTTCGTATATAAATCTTGATGAAATGTGTATAGATGGTTTGTTTGTTTGTATGCTGAGTGATATATTTTGACAAGTACAGTATGTATTTGTCACAGTTGATGTTCTTTGTCGACTCTGGGTATCTTAGCTGAGCCGTCCGTTATGTTCACCAGTGTATAATGAAGGTGTGTTTTTTTACCTGGGTTACTTTGATGTGATGTAGTGTTACGTCACCTAAGTAGCTCTCCTGAGAATGTGTTTAATGCGGCGTGTAGTAATTTCAGCTGTGTGTGTGTGTGTGTGTGACGCCTCATTAAAGGTGGCAACAGTAGCTCGCCACCTGTCACACTCTCTGCCCGAGGTAAAAATATTTTGCATTCTTTTTAAGCCGTAAGTTGAAGGGCTCAGAGGTGGTCCATCCTGTGTGTTGTGTGTGTACGACTTCATCACACACACACACACACACACACACACACACACACACACACATACTGCAGAATACATTGTAAGATATAGATAGATAGAGGACAGGATGAATGGATGGGTTGCTTGTTAACGAGGCTGTCTGAGGGGATCACGGCCGAACAGCATGATTAATTACCAGTGGTTGAGGTGTTGACTGCTGTGGTTGTAAATGATCGTCTGCCCGGCCACCACTGTACCTCACACACGTGTATTATTGTGTGTGTGTGTGTGTGTGAGAGAGAGAGAACAGTTCCAACACACACACACACACAGTTGACGGCCAAAGTTGAAATTACACTGAACTTCTCCCTTAACTAGATGCGTTTTCTTTTCCTTACTTACTATGAAAAATATTATGAACGTACAGTACAAATTGTCGAGAATCCGGGGCCAGTAGTTGGTGTAGTGAGGACCCCATTGTGGCGAACTATCTAGTGTATGATGTGTATTATCTTCTGTGTATGTTTATTTATGTATACATGTATTAAATTTGACCTAATAGAATATAGTAAGTTTGGGGATAGTGTGTGTGTGTGTGTGTGTGTGTGTGTGTGTGTGTGTGTCAGGGTCAGAGCTTTAAAGTGACTTCCATGACAGTCTCTCTAAAAGGTCAAGGTCACGGGTGTATCTAGGTCACCAGCACGAGATGGCAATGAACACCTCCCTCAAGTGCAGCAGTGTAGTTTCATATTCATAGCCTTCAACAGATGGCCGTCAAGAAGCCCGTGATAGGCCCTTACACACTGGCCATGGCCCTCACACGCATGGAGTTTGACCAAGAGAGTTGACGTCTGATGATGGTAACTAAATTGTTGGATTGAGTGGATTGTGTGGTCTATGAGGTGTGTGTTGAAAGAGTTGACGGGATGGATTGATTGTTGAGTGAAATATATAAGGATAAGAATGCTAGCTGATGGAAGGATTTAGTCATGAATGAAATGAAAATATCTGAATGAAAGAAAAACAAATAGATTACTGTCTTGATTTCGGTGAATAGATAACATAATTCATAACATTAGAAAATATTATAGACAGACAGACACAAAGACAAACAGGCGTAGACAGACAGACAGACAGACAGACATTGAAAACAAGAAGAATTTTCTCATATCCACAAACATTTGCCCATGGCGGCGTTCTGTCACACACTCCCCCTCCTCTTCTCCCCCTCTCCTTTACTCCTCTTCCTCTACTCCTCCTCCTTTAATCCTCCTCTACTCCCCCTCCTTTACTCCTCCTCCTCTACTCCCCCTCCTCTACTCCCCTCCTTTACTCCCCTCCTCTACTCCCCCTCTCTACTCCCTCTCCTTTACTCCTCCTCCTCTACTCCCCCTCCTCTACTCCCCCTACCACCTCCCCACTCCTCTTTCTTCCTCCGTCTCTCCTGCCCCACCACTACCAGTCTCCCTCCTCCATTTCCTCATTACCCCCTTCCTCCCACACCACCTCTCCCCTCCATCACTATTTGTTCCTGCCAGCACCATCATTACTCCCTTCCTCCCCCTTCACCCCTCACCACGTCTCCACCACCACCTCTTTTTCCTCTCTTCTCCCTCACTACTCCTCCCCAACCTCCTCTTCTCCCTCACCACTTCTCTCCCTATCCCCCCACCACCATCCCCCCTTCTACCTCCTCTTCCCCCCCACCCACACCACCATCCTTCCTCCATCTCATTCCCCTCTTCCCTCTCCACCACTGTCCTTCCACCTCCCTCCCACCCCCCACCCCCCACAAGAAACTCCTTTAAGGTCGCGAATCCCGTGTAAGAGACGTGTGACTCTCGCCTCTCCGTCTCTCTCGGGTCGTTTGCTAGCGATTTGCATTGTTCAATTCGGAAGAGTGACGATATGTCAGTCTTGTCCTCAGACCGCTCCCTGCCTCTTGTTGGTAATGGATAAATATTGATTTTCCCGCAAGAGGGACATACAGTGATAACCGACAAGTGTGTACGTGTTTGTGTGTGGAGAGAGAGAGAGAGAGAGAGAGAGAGAGAGAGAGAGAGATTTTGTGTATTGGATGATGCTTGTTCAGGCTCTGTCTGTCCGTACATCCGTCAATTTGTCTGTCTCAGTCCACCTGTCTGTCCGTCCGCTATTATAGGGGTTCTCTCCTGTAGGTCCTCGGTAGACTGAGGATTAACGGAGAGAGAGCCAGAGCCACTTAGCACAACAAGCTAGACGTATGTCCAGGAATAACAGCTTTTCATGATAAGGCAGATGTTACTGCCAGTCCCTTAATGCATTGTGAGCTGATGGAGGGAAGGGAGGGGTGTGTCTGTGTGGAGAGGAGGGAAGGGAGGGGTGTCTGTGAGGAGAAGAGGGAAGGGAGGGGTGTCTGTGTGGAGAGTAGGGAAGGGAGGGATGTCTGTGTGGAGAGGAGGGAAGGGAGGGGTGTGTCTGTGTGGAGAGGAGGGAAGGGAGGGGTGTCTGTGTGGAGAGGAGGGAAGGGAGGGGTGTCTGTGTGGAGAGGAGGGAAGGGAGGGGTGTCTGTGTGGAGAGGAGGGAAGGGAGGGGTGTCTGTGTGGAGAGGAGGGAAGGGAGGGGTGTGTCTGTGTGGAGGAGAGGGAAGGGAGGGGTGTCTGTGTGGAGAGGAGGGAAGGGAGGGGTGTGTCTGTGTGGAGGAGAGGGAAGGGAGGGGTGTCTGTGTGGAGAGGAGGGAAGGGAGGGGTGTCTGTGTGGAGAGGAGGGAAGGGAGGGGTGTCTGTGTGGAGAGGAGGGAAGGGAGGGGTGTCTGTGTGGAGAGGAGGGAAGGGAGGGGTGTCTGTGTGGAGAGGAGGGAAGGGAGGGTGTCTGTGTGGAGAGGAGGGAAGGAGGGGTGTCTGTGTGGAGAGGAGGGAAGGGAGGGGTGTCTGTGTGGAGAGGAGGGAAGGGAGGGGTGTCTGTGTGGAGAGGAGGGAAGGGAGGGGTGTCTGTGTGGAGAGGAGGGAAGGGAGGGGTGTCTGTGTGGAGAGGAGGGAAGGGAGGGGTGTCTGTGTGGAGAGGAGGGAAGGAGGGGTGTCTGTGGAGGAGGAGGAGGGTGTCTGTGTGGAGAGGAGGGAAGGGAGGGGTGTCTGTGTGGAGAGGAGGGAAGGGAGGGGTGTCTGTGTGGAGAGGAGGGAAGGGAGGGGTGTGTCTGTGTGGAGAGGAGGGAAGGGAGGGGTGTCTGTGTGGAGAGGAGGGAAGGGAGGGGTGTCTGTGTGGAGAGGAGGGAAGGGAGGGGTGTCTGTGTGGAGAGGAGGGAAGGGAGGGGTGTCTGTGTGGAGAGGAGGGAAGGGAGGGGTGTCTGTGTGGAGAGGAGGGAAGGGAGGGGTGTCTGTGTGGAGAGGAGGGAAGGGAGGGGTGTCTGTGTGGAGAGGAGGGAAGGGAGGGGTGTGTCTGTGTGGAGAGGAGGGAAGGGAGGGGTGTCTGTGTGGAGAGGAGGGAAGGGAGGGGTGTCTGTGTGGAGAGGAGGGAAGGGAGGGGTGTGTCTGTGTGGAGAGGAGGGAAGGGAGGGGTGTGTCTGTGTGGAGAGGAGGGAAGGGAGGGGTGTGTCTGTGTGGAGAGGAGGGAAGGGAGGGGTGTCTGTGTGGAGAGGAGGGAAGGGAGGGGTGTGTCTGTGTGGAGAGGAGGGAAGGGAGGGGTGTCTGTGTGTAGAGGGAATAAGGAAAAGAAGTGTCAGGGCGTCCATCGTACATCACACACACACACACACACACACACATCTCTCTCTCTCTCTCTCTCTCTCTCTCTCTCAAGCATCATTAACCTGTATTATAAAGAATAAACAACACAGTCCACTCAACACAGTGCCATAATTTCCCCGTGATTACAATACGTCCCGCAGGCAGCAGTAGCGCTAAGGTAACGACTCCTGGGGTAATTATGAGTGTTTACAGCCTCGTTGGGTGTAATTGCAGCGTGTAATTAGAGTGAGTGAGACCAAACAAGGGAGAGGGGTAGGGTAGTTTGTTGGTGTTAATTCATCAGATTGTGTGTGCTAGTTAGTGTCGTTATCTCCTCTTCTCTTCTTCCTCCTTCCTTCTCTTCCTGCCATTTCCTCCTCCTCGTCCATCTGTATCATCCTATCCTCTATCCTCGAGCCTCTTGTCCCTGTTATTCTCACTTCCTTCTATTCCCGAACCCTTTTTCTCCTTCCCATCTCCCATCCCATCAGAGAGAGAGAGAGAGAGAGAGAGAGAGAGAGAGAGAGAGAGAGAGAGAGAGAGAGAGAGCCCCTATCTCCCTCCAGCGTATACTCACTCCATGGGACACACACTCTTCCCTCCTCTCTTCCCCTTCCTCCCTTCCCTTCCCTTCCCTCCCTCCCCCCCCCCCCCTCCTAATGGACGTGTCACAGCAGGTAATGTTAACAGTTAATGGAATGGAATTTTACATCAACCCATTAAAACCTCGGAATTGTATTTAACACAACCTGTGACCTATAGTGTGTGTGTGTGACCTCCTCGTTTACACATGAACACCGTGACGTCACTATACTACACACCTCATGCAGCCGCCCACCACTACCACCCACCCACCACTACCAGCCGCCCACCACTACCACCCACCCACCACTCCCACCCACCCAACACTACCAGCCACCCACCACTACCAGCCGCCCACCACTACCACCCACCCACCACTACCACCCACCCACCACTACCAGCCGCCCAGGAGTAACACAGTACACCAGCAACACGTCAACAGTATTTGTAACAACAGTAATTATTGGGCGACTAATTACACCATTGCATGACCGATCCCTCCTGTGTTGTGTCTTCACCCTCCTTCACTCCCTCCCTCCCTCCCTCTCTCCCTCCTTCACTCCTCCCCTCCTTCCTTCCTCCCTCTCTCCCTCCTTCACTCCTTCCCTCCTCCCTCCCTCCCTCCCTCCCTCCCTCCCTGCTGATGTGCCATACCTGGTGGTGGTGGTAATGGAATATTTTATAAACATATCAGTGTGTACATTTATCACGGTCATGCAGGATTTCTGACATGCGACGTAAATTGGTCCCCCACGGTCCTGGGCTGGGGAGTGCCTGCTTTCCGTCAATCCATCCGTCAATCCGTCATTTCCGTCCGTCATGTAATTGTGAACACGATAACTTGAACATATACTGTAGGAGTGATTTTTTACCCAAATTTGGTGCATGAATTTATCACAACAAACTCAATATGTAACCAGGTAGGGGAGTGTAACTTAACCTAACCTAACCCTAACCTAACCCTAACCTAACCCTAACCAAACCCTAACCTAACCCTAACCTAACCCTAACCTAACCCTAACCTAACCCTAACCAAACCCTAACCTAACCCTAACCAAACCCTAACCTAACCCTAACCTAACCCTAACCAAACCCTAACCTAACCCTAACCAAACCCTAACCTAACCCTAACCTAACCCTAACCAAACCCTAACCTAACCCTAACCTAACCCTAACCTAACCCTAACCAAACCCTAACCTAACCCTAACCAAACCCTAACCTAACCTCTAACCTAACCCTAACCATACTGGAATTGTTGTGTTTGTTGATGTTAAATTAAGACAGGTCTTGGTTTTATCTACCGCTCTGATCCAACCCTAAGAGAAGTAGAGAAAGTAGATAGATAGATAGATAGATAGATAGATAAACAGATATAGATAGACTTTAGATCGATAGATAGATAGATGGATAGATAGATAGACACTTATACTATCACTGTTGCCTTGGTTGAAAGGTAGACGGACTTAGTGAGTGTTGACGTGTTCCAGGTTGTATGTGAGGAGGAGGTGTGTCTGATGGTCGGCCTTTGGCGCCCCTCCTGAGACTTCTGCAGCAGTACCACCACGCCCCTGACACGCCCACGCCCACGCCACCACCACCACTGCCACCATGACCAAGTACTTTGACTTCGTGTGGAGGAAGGAAGTGGATTCGCGCCTACAGGAAGGTGCTGTGATTGACCGGTGGACTGAGGTGAGTGACTGCTGCCTGCTCTCTCTCTCTCTCTCTCTCTCTCTCTCTCTCTCTCTCTCTCTCTCTCTCTTACACAACGTTGTATTGATTCTTCTTTTTTTTTTAATTTTTTTTAGTTCTTCATTTTTTATTCATCTTGTTCTTGTTCTTCATCTATTTATTTTTGTGGTTGCTGTTTTTCTTCTTCTTCTTCTTCTTCTTCTTCTTCTTCTTCGTCTTCTTCGTCTTCTTCTTCTTCGTCTTCGTCTTCTTCTTCTTCGTCTTCTTCTTCTTCTTCTTCTTCTTCTTCTTCGTCGTCTTCTTCTTCGTCTTCTTCTTAAGTAGAATTAAAATTATCTATAAATTTATGAGTGAATGTATAATATATGGGTAAGTTTATGAGTGAGTGTGTGAAGGCAATATATGAGAGCTTCTATGGGGGTGTGTGGGCGTGGGGGGGGGGGGGGGTGACGCCCAGTGGAATATTAATGTTGGAACTTCGGCAATAAAGCTGTTTATAAGGCTTAGCTGTGGTGTATAGCTGTCAGTGGCTGTCAGTGAGTCGTTGTTGGGGTCTCTCTCTCTCTCTCTCTC